>JACCIE010000106.1:0-425722 GCA_018906755.1 Sycophaga agraensis | reverse complement strand
GAGGTGGCTGGGGCTTCGGGGCCTTCAGGCGCGGGGCTACCGGCGTTGGCGCCAGTGCCGTCTCCGATCGCGGAGATCGGCGCCGGCGCTTTCCGCCCTTACCGCCACCTGAAACCTCCCATCCCCCCGCCACGTCCGCGCTCACACTCGGCGCAACACCAGCATCCACGCGGGGATGCGCTTGGGGGTGGCTCTCCCGGATCCGCCGGACTCCCATGCTCGCCAACCACGCTGCATGCGTTTCACCACAACGGGGGGCAAGTATTAAGCGTCTCTCCCAACGCCCACAGTTGTGGCAAAACACCGAGTGCAGGGGCCGGGGACAATCTACGCGATGGTGCCCCCTCCGCCAGCAACGGTGGCATGAGCGTGGTGGCGGATCAACGGCCGGATCAACGGGCACGTCCATCCTCCCACGGAAAATGCAGCCCCAGCCCAACTCACCGGGATCACTTGCTTGCGCGGATCGACCGGTGGAGCACTTGGACGAGGCTGCCTTCTCCACGCGACTCACGGCCTTAGGGCCGGACACTACCGTCTCCCCCCCGCGCGCCTGCCCTCCCGAAGTCGGAGACCGCTGGCGAGCTATCTCCACATACGGAGCGCTCTCGACCAACGGCCCCTTCGGGTCGCTACTCCCCCCAGCACCACCCACAATTTCCCTCCCCGCGCCTACCTCCTCCTCTTTCGTGAGGTGACTCGCGCTCGCGCTCGCGATCGCGGACGCGGACGCGGGCCCTCCCTTCTTCGTCCTCTTCCGCCGCTTTCTTCTTCCCGCGGGACGCTCCGATATTGGCCCCTCTGCTGATGTTGTGGCCTGGGGCAGGAGTACGCCTGAAGTCGGCTTCTGCGGCAGTGCCTTGTAGAGGCGCTCAAAATTTTCATCCGCAGGCGTCGAGCTCGAGAAGTAGTCATCCATCTCGAGCTGACGTCGCGGATTCCACTTGAGGCGGCGCCTCGCCATAAGCCTCTGCCGCATAGCCTCCTCCCGACGCAAGTCCTCGGAGTATCCGGCGGGAAAGATGTTGCGCGGGGCCTCTTCTCGCCCTGCCGGAACCTCCATGGGCTCGACGACAGGGCTGGCCGGCTCAACCGCTGCCACCGCCACTTCTACGACGGCCGCCTGCCCGTCACCCACGAGCGGCGTAACCGCCGTGATGTCGTTGTTGCCGGGCGCCGTCGTCTGCAGCCCTGGATCCGCAGAGGCTGATGCGGCCCCGCCGCTCGTCACCTCTGGCTCCTCCATGTCCTCGTCCGAGGCGTGGATGAGCAGCGCGTCCTCCTCATCGGTTGGAACGCTGTCCCGGCGAGCTTGCAGCTCCAGCCGGAGCAGCTTCTCGAGGCACTCCTCATCGCCTTTACCCTTCTCCACCCCCGGAGCTGGCTCGACGGGGATGTCTTCCTCCATTCTTCCACCTCCTGCCACCTGCAAAATGGAAAAAAAATTAGTCAATATCACGCTAATCACTACGCTTACACTTAACCTCTACCACGACACAAGAACAGATACTGACTTCCGACACTTCGTCGGTCGGCACGTTAGCTCGCCTCGGTGGTATATACCGCTTTAGGTGCTGAATATGCACCTTAGAAGTCTTCCGGCCAGCATCTTCGAGAAGAAAGACTGTATCACCAAGCACTTCTTTAATCTCGAAGGGACCAAAATATTTTGGTGCCAGCTTACCGGAGACTCCCTTCGCAGCATCCGAAAGCGTGCTCTCGCGCCTCCATACGAGGTCGCCCACCTGAAACGACGCGCCTCTTTTATTGCGATTATACGCGCGGGCGTTGCGCTCCTGGGATGCATCGTTATGCTTCCTCACGAGATCCCAAAGAACGTCCAATCGTTTCAGACGGTCAAGCCAATGCTCAGGGTCCGCACGAACAACTACCTTCTCTCCCTCAACTTCACGTCGCAAACTCTTCACTGGCTGTGGGTGGCGCCCGTAATTCAAGAACGCCGGCGAGACCTTTGTGCTAGCTTGCACGGCCGTATTAATTGCATGTCGGAACTCATGCAAGTGCTCGTCCCACTGTCGATGATCAGCCTCGACGAACGTGGCAATCATCGTTTTTAACGTTCTATTTGTACGCTCAACCGGATTGGCTTGGGGGTGATAGGGAGGCGTGGTTACATGCTTCACACCAAAATCCTCCAACATCTCCCGGAGATGCTTATTAACGAACTCTGTACCATTGTCCGTCAATAAGAACTCGGGAGTCTCCCACCTAAATAACACCAACTCTTCAAAAGCTTTCGCCACTGCCTTCCCGTTAGCCGCACGCAATGGTTTCAACTCAATCCACCTCGTAAAAAGATCCTGAAACACTAGAATGTATTTAAATTGGCTCTTACTACGAGGCAGCTCCATCACGTCTGCAGCCACCACTGCCCATGGCCTCTCCACGATTCGCTTACCCATCAGCCCTTTAGGACCCGCCTGAGAGACTTTATAGCGCTGGCATTCGCTACACTGCTGCACGTATTCACGCACTTGGTAGTAAAAACCAGGCCAATAATACTCCCTCCTTACCCTGTCGTAAGTCTTCTCGATTCCAAGATGACCCGACGACGGGTGGCGATGTGCCTGCTCGATCACTCCAACTCTATACTCGTCTGGTACGACGAGTCTCCACCCCTCCTCTTCAAACGAGATCGGATCCAGGATCTCATCAGTAGAATAACGATAAAGCATGCCATCCATCACTTTCCATCCAGGAAATTTTCGAGGCCAACGCTGAATCTCGTTTATTCTGTCATGATACCAAGGATCCGAGATCGTCTCAAAATTCGCCACAATCGCAATCTCTCTATCGATCCCTCTAGAGAGAGCATCAGGAACCTTGTTGAGTGCGCCTTTTGTATGCACAATCTCGAAATCCCACTGCTGCATCTCGAGGGCCCAACGCGCTAGCCTCCCTGTAGGGTCTTTAAGATTTTTAAGCCAAGTTAGAGCGCTATGATCTGTTTTAGCAACAAATTCATAAGCCTCCAAGTATGGCCTCAATTTTTTAATTGCCCATAATAAGGCCAGGCACTCCTTTTCCGACGTAGTATAATTCCTCTCAGCCGGATTTAAGACACGGCTGATATACACGATCGGATGCTCAAACCCATCGTCATCTTCCTGAGTCAAAACGGCTCCAATAGCGTAATCACTAGCATCGCTTTGGACCGTAAATGACTTAGAAAAATTCGGACGAGCAAGCACAGGGGCCTTTACAAGCGCGTTCTTCAAAGCATTAAACGCAACCTCTTGTTCTCCCTGCCACTCCCACGGTTGATCTTTCTTTAACAACTTCGTGAGAGGCACTTTAAGCTCGGACTCTTTCTCAATAAACCGTGCGTACCAGCCCACCATACCCAAAAACGTACGCAACTCTTTCACATTCTTGGGTGCCGGATAGTTCAGGACCGGCTCAACCCTTTCCGGGTCCGGCCTTAATCCGTCAGCATCCAGCCGGTAACCTAGGAAACGCACACTCGAACAACAAAATTCACACTTCTCACGATTTACCTCGAGTCCGGCTTCCACAATCGTACGCAACACAAACTCTACCCATTTCAGGTGCTCTTCGAACGTTTGCGTCACCACTATCAGATCGTCCAAATACGCGAAAACGTGAGGCTCTACCTCGGGTCCGAATAAGGCCCCGATTAACCTACAAAACGTCATCGGCGCATTTTTCAATCCGAAGGGTAAACGAACGAATTGCCATTGACCGGAGCCAGGCACAGCAAAAGCTGTAAATTGCCGGCTAACTTCAGTCAAGAACACCTGAAAGTAAGCTTTCTTTAGGTCGATTTTAGAGATATACCTAGCTTCGCGCAACTTATCCAAAATCGAATCTATATTCGGTAAAGGATAGTTATCGCGCCTAGTCGTCTTATTTACATCTCTAAAATCTATACAAAACCTATAGCTCCCTTCTCGCTTGACAATCACTGGTGCACTACACCACTCACTAGCGCTACGCTCAATAATCCCTTTCTCAAACATCTTCTTCACTTCTTCTTGAGCAAACTCGAGAACCTTGGGAGACATACGCCTAGGCGCGTGTCTCACCGGCACAGCACCCTGGACATCGATGTGGTGTTCAATAAGAGTCGTAAACCCGTGAAGCTCTCCGGGTTCTGGAAGTAACTTTTCCATCAAAGCCTTCACTTGTTCTCGCTCCTCACTTCGTATTTCAACGATGCCACAGCACTCTGCGAAAATTCTCGGATCTGAACTCAATTCACCAACTTTTGAGAAAGGACGCCATCTTCCACCAGGAATCCTCCAGAAACATCCTACCAGCGATAACTCAAAACCGTACTTGAGACCAAAATCTACCCCGAGAATGACAGGGTGACCGGTATCCGGCACGATTCTAAGATCAACTGCCTGCTCGATATTCTCTACTTCAAAGAGAACTTCAAGCACTCCAAGGATTTTCTGAGTTCCCCCAGTAACTCCACGCACCGCTAGCTGAGCCGGTTTCCATTTATCTTTAAACGCCTTTGCTTCTTCAGGGTCGATCAAAGAAATCATGGAACCTGGATCAAACAATGCACACACATCTTTGCCGTTCAATCGAACCGTTAGGTACATTCGGTTGTCGGTTATGACACCGGCCACCGTCTGCTCCTCACTATTCGATTGTTTCGGCACAGCACCCTTGAGTACGCCTGTAGCCAGACGGGACAGCGAATTCCTCAGTGAACTCGCGGATCCTTCACCCGCAGCTTTGTTCGAAGCCTCTCTGCTGCTTGGTAGAGGCGGAAACTCCAAACTCTGCGCAGGCGTCCGACTAGGCACCTCAACGCGAACTCGATTCGAAGGCTTGTCCGGCATTGTATCGAGCAGCTTACAGGCTGTGGAGAGCCTCTGGAGCTCATCCGTCAACTCCTGAGAAGCTCGAAGCGTCTTCTCGAGATGCTCTCTCTCTTTCTCACACTCACTCTGTGTCTCTCGATTTTGACGCTCCTGACTCGACTCTTCCTGCCTAACTTCCTTCTCTCGACGTTCCACCACTCTTAATCTTTCACTCGTCCTCTCGCTCACTACCGTTTCCCCGCAGGGCCCAGGGGACGCGTCTGTTGCCCTGCTTTGGCGTTTCCCAGGCTCTCCCTTATGTGCGCACAGTTCGGGCAAGTCCGGAAAACTACTCCAGGGCAGTCGCAAACTTGACACGCTACCCGTGGGCTAGCAGTTGGGCAGGCGCTCGCGTTGTGTCCCGGAAGCCTGCATTTATAGCAGACTCGCTTCGGGCACATAGAGGCTCTATGTCCAATGCCGTTACACGTGTAGCACTGTCCATAAAACGGAGCATTCGCCACAGGTGTCGGCATTGGAGTCGGGGCATGCAGCTGAACATACGAGGGCCCGGGCCATGTTTTAGATGGCTGCACTTGGCCGCTTCGCTGTCCGCTTCCAAACTCCCGTCTTCCAACCCCCTGGGGAGGCAGATTCGAGCGCATTGGCGCTATCTGCCCCGTAACACGACTCTGCTGCTCCGGCTGGTGCTGTTGCCTCGCTATGCCTTCTAGCAAAGCTACCTCACCGCTATCACTACTCCCGCTACCGCTCGCCGACGTACTCTTCTTCTTCTTCTTTTTCTTCTTCTTCTTCGACGCAGCGGGCGGCAGGCTAGGAGCCGTAGATGCAGCATGGACCCCAACTTTATCTTCAATTCTTTTCTCCACCTTTTTCTTGCTCGATGACGGGTCGAGTGACGGAGACTCAAACCTATCATCAATCCGTTGGATGTCCTCCAAGCGCTTACCCCACTGAACCAGCGACCGCACGTCCGGCATATCTTTATCCATGATATACCGCCGGTAAGTCGGCAAGATCTGCTCAAAGATCATCCTCTTCTGGCGGCGTTCCGACGGCGGGCGACGCATAGCGTTCGCCTTCGTCTGGAACGCATCCACAAACCTCGCGATCGTCTCTCCTTCTCTCTGGCGCAAACACTGGAGATCTCTGAGCAGAGTCGAATCGCTGACTATCGTGCAGTACTTGTTCTGGAAGGCTTGCACGAAAGACTCCCAATCCACAAACATACGTTGGACGCGGTGGTACCATTTCCGAGCGTCATCCACGAAAGCCGATTGCAAGGAGCCTATTAAACATCTACCTGAAACTCCCAGCTGCTCCTTGAATAACTCGAGACCCTCAAGGAAATCCCACGCATCCTCCGTATCTCTACCCGCAAAAGAAAGACGTGCATCTCGCAACGCCCGTCTGCAGCGGGTTATGTCGCGAAAACTCACGTCTCTCTCTATGCTTGAACTGTCATCGCTACTCTTCCGGGCCATGGCTGTTGCCAACTGAAGATCGCCCGCGGCCGACTCAGTCGTCGAAGGTAAAACCTGCCGACTGCGTCGCCTCTGAGCAGTATCCTCGACCCTCACTCTATCACGACGACTCACTAACTTGCTCGGACGCGGCGCCGACATCAACACAGATTCTTCTTCTGACGATCCGCTCTGTGAAGAGTCATCCGCATCCGAACTCACCAACACCTTCTTCTTTGCTTTCTTCAGGGAAACCTTCCCTTTATGCGGCGTAGAGGCCGCTGCAGGAGGCTTCCCTGTCTCCGCTGAATTAGGCGGCAGACTCGGGCTCTCGCCTTGGTTAGCTGGCCCACCCGCTAACGCCATAGAAGGAACAACTTGCGTAGTTGCTCCTCTCAGCGTCTGCGGAATAATATCACCCTGTGATGCAAAAATTTCTGTCATCACAGATGATACGATCTGCCGTACCTGCTCCTGCATTCGGAGGGTCAGCCCGTCTACCTCAATCGACTCCGGCTTGGAGGTTCCCGGGACATCTACCCCTTGTTTAAAAACAGTCGGGGGATGATCCTTAGGATCAACTCCAATCTCTCGAACACGAACTCCCGAAGAACTCTCACTATCCTCTCCGGTCGTGCTGGTCGTGATAGCTGCCGCGCCGTCATCCTTCGCGGGGCTGTTTTCACGATCCGTTCCTCGCTTCTGGGGAGAAATCGACGGCAACCACAAATCGTAACAAACCAAAGGAGGATCCAATGGTCCGGCGTCATAGTTGTCGTCGTATCCTTCGACCCAGGGAACGTCCAGCAGAGGCCGGGCAACCATGAGCAGGAAACGCCATAAGCGCTCCCGCAACTCATTGTGGTCGCCCTGAAAGCAGAGCTTGCTTCGACATAACTCCATCACCACACGATATATTGGCATGCCTCGCACATGCCTCCGCAGGCGCCTGGCCTTCGCGGATGCAAGTGGCAAGGCACGCACGCGCTCACCATAACGATCGCAAACTCTATTAATGGCGGCGACGCGGTCGCGAGCGCGCTGCATCGCCGCCTCCTCCTCCTCGTCGACACTTATCGTCTCCACGCCGCTAATGGAGGACCGTTTTCTTTGGTCCGCCATTACGGCCCCAACCACACTCAAAGGGTGGTCGCGTCAACACTCAGTCGGGTACAAAAGGTACCGCCGAATGGCAACACCCTCCCCCCGCTTTCTAGGTGCTGGACCGTACCTCTGCGCGCTCTGCCAGCTATATATATAAAAAAAAAATTAAAATACTGAAAAGAAGAAAATCTGAAATGTGAAAATTCCCCCCTCTCAAGCTGGAAATCAAAACACAACAATTTCAAAAAAAAAGAAAAATGCTAAATAAAACAAAACACAAAAGAAAACAACTTACAAAATACAAAAGAAATTACAAAATATAATAAAAATATTAAATATCATAAAAATATTATTAAATATAATAAAATATTGTTTGTTACGAATAAATTATTATCATAAAATATTTTAAAATTATCCCAATATTAAAAATACAACAGCACGCTCGCTACGGTCGCCGCGACACACACAAACACCACCTTATTTAAATAAAATATTTGCACAAATGTGCACTCCTGCACTTCCTCTGTGCCCCTGTGCACGAAGAAATACAACCCCCCCTTCGCCCCCTGGAGCCTCCACGCGAGGGGTTAGTGTAAACCACCGACACGCCCTTTGCTATTGGCTCTAACTCGACAGCTGTCGGCCTCCGAGGAGCTCGCTCAAACGCAAGCTCTTACCTCCCCGCGCCGCGCGCGGCGCCAAGCAGTCGACACCTGTTCTTCACGGGACCTCCGACAGCCAGGCATAAAAATGGAGGGGCGGCCGCGGCTGGATCAGCGCGCGAACGCAAGCAATCACTCAAAAAAATTTTTTTTTTTTTTTTTTTAAATTATTTAATTTTTTTTTTTTTTTTTTTCTTTCCTTTAGTCAGTGACAAACCAGGGCAAAAACCGCGAAATCAATCACTTGCACAAAAAAAAAACAAATTAATTCAATTATTATTGTTAATAATTAGTAATTATTATTATTAACAATAATAACCTTAGAACAACTTATCCCGCAAATAATTAATCCGCCATCCTCGCTCCCGATTACCCAAACAAAAAAAAATAAAAATTTTCCCGCTCAGCGCTTATTACAGCGTGGAGCCACGAACTATTATCCCCCCTCCTACACACACACACACTTCACACACCAACACTAGCTAAATCGCGCGCAATTTTCGCGCCCGCTCCCTCACGAAAAAGTTAAAAATTTTTGTTCGCGATCCCTACCGCCGGCGTCCTGTCACGGTCGCCAATTTGTCACGTGGCGGTTACCGGGTGGCTAATTTCGCCCGGCTCCCAGCCACCACGCGACTGTAGGATTCTCCGCTCTCTCCTCCCTCCGGTCAGTGTAGTCGCGCGGAAAATCCGCGGACTCGGCGGGGCGAGCCTGGGTGCTCGCCGCTATAGGGACGCGAAAAAAATAGGGAAAGGTGCGCGAAATAATTACGCGGATGTTTAAAAGTTAAAATTAATATTTATTATAATAAATAGACAAAATAAACCCGACAAATCAACGAACCTATTTAATAACTTTCTCTCTCTCTCTCTCTCTCTCTCTCACTCTCCCGACGCGGATGATCGCGCACGCGTTATAAAATATATTATTTAGTAATCCCACTTACTTTTGGGCGGCGGCGATCTTGAAGTTGGCGGGAAAAATGCCCTCTGCTTGTTGTTGTAGCTACTTCTTGTTTCGCCAATCTCAAACCCGCAAGGGCGAGATCCAAGCGTCCCAAGGTTCGCTTGTTGTTGTTGGACCTTGTATCACCAATCTCTAACCCGCAAGGGCGAGATCAAAGCGATACAAGTTCGTTTCTTTGATCCGGCAGCTTCAGTGCACCTGCACTATATTGCACCTCTCTCTCTCTCTCTCTCCTTCAATCTATCACTCTATCTCTCTCTCTCTCACTCACTCTCTCTAATAAACTAAAAACGCGTCACGCGAAAAAGAATGTAGCGCTCCGCTGCGAAACTTCTCGGGAGAGGCCGTGTCCCGAGACACACTGATCTAAATCGTGCGATCGAACAAGGATCGAGGGCCGATCGCGCGCCTAATTGCCCTCTCTCCTTGATTAGCCGCCGCGGCCCGCACGCTTTCCCGCGCGATAATTACCGCGGTGCGCCGAATTTCGCGCAGCCCATTGCCCCCCACTCGGCGCATGGTCAAGGCGGCGAGCACGTGCTCAGTACCGCGGTGACCACGGCGAGATACTCGTCGCAAGATAAAACATGGTTGTAGACGTAACAGCTATACTGAAATCGCCTTAGCTAAGACTAACAGAAGACGTACGTACTGTTACTGACAAGAAATAGGTGACGCTACTGTTATTATTCGACATGTGACGTGGTACTTCCTCTCCCTGGCCGACGGACTCGCTACTTCTGCAGTTCCGTCCGTCTGCCCATCATGTAAGTTCGTAGTCGCCGCAGAGAGAATCCGGTGAAGCTAACCGCCCGGGCGGTTAGCTCCGCTGCGGTGGTTGCCGACAGGACCGTGGGGGCCCTGCATCATCAGACCACTTCTGCGTCGGTTACTGTCGGAAGGGCCGCGGGGCACTCCATCAGCGAGCAACCGCCGTCTAGCGCTTATGCCCAGCCGGCTACGGCTCGGCATCGGCTCGTACGCTGTGTGCCTACTATTGCTGGTGGCAGGTGACGGGCTACACGACTGGACCGTCTTTTTGGTTCGGATCACGAGGTTGGTCAAGGTACCCAAAAAGACTCAAAAAGGCGCCGTCACAGACTTTAGCAAAGCTTTCGACTATATTTGTCCTACTTTGCTCTTAGACTTTACGAAGAGAATGGGCTTCTGGGGGGGGGGGGGGGGGGTACTGACCTAAATCCTGATTTATTTGTCCAGAAAAGAGCAACTTGCATAGATTACAAGACAAATACATTTTCCTGGCAGAGGTCATACCGCGGTGGCGTGACTGGTGATTGAACGCAGCCGCCATCAACGAAAATATACGCAGAGAGAGAACGCACATGTCATAGTTTAGCATAGGGAACCATGATTGTTCAAAGATTACGAAATAATGCAGCGTAATATGTAATAAAATCAGTCGGCCTTATTTATTATTTCTGTCCCCCTTACCCCTTCTGTGCGAGATCGAATGTAACAAACGAGAGATGCCCGTGCCGGTACTTTTCCGCCGAGGCTAGTGGGACTTCGACAAGAGAGTCTCGACCAGCTTTCTTGGTACCCTTATCACATATAAAGGGCCTCTCCTGTTCATCAGATACGTGACGTGTCACAAAGTAAGAATCTGCTTATATATTTGTGTGCGTGTGTCGCACACAAATGTGATATTTTTCCTGGGTGGTGCGATTCTTTATTATCTCGAATGAAATGATAAAATAAATATTTTGCATACGCTATTAAATTTAATATTATGTATGTTTTAATATTTATTTTACTGCCTTTTCTTTGTGATTCCGGGAAAAGTTTGGGGGTACGAATTCGTAAGTTAGGTATGGCCCCATACAGAATTCACCTACTATGGCGGAAGCGGGAGCGGAATAATAACATGTGTTAGTTGAGAAAAAAAATGGAACAGCCGATGGTAAGCAGCTAAACCTTCCTGGATAAGTTGGAGATGATTCGGAATCGATGTGTTAATAGGAATTGATTCATTTCGAGAAGACGCTTGAAGAATCGCAGAACGTCACAAGAGAGTAACAGAAACTCTACGAGGCCTGAAAATTGATGCAAATTGCACCCAGTTTCAACAAAGTGTGAAGAGTATAGAGCGAGACAGCTTGTCCGAACCGTCTGTTACGTCGCCTGATGCGCTTGAGCAGTGGCTGAAGTTTTCTAGTAAACAAGCTACGACTACGAGTGCTTCCGGAAATGGGCCTGTGAGCTCTGAAAGGAATCCCCCGCCGTGTTTGAATGAGGTTTTGAGATGCTATGCTTGAGTGCCGACGACCGATAAAAATTGGTTGATAACCGGTCTTCAGACCAATAACCAGCTAGATTTGTTGCTGGTGGCTTTGATGGTAGGGATATTCGAGCTTTGTCGACTGGTCGAAACGACTTTGTCGAGTCGTTGACTTCAGCATCAATTCGAGTCGAGAGGTTAAAGGCGTTAGCGAGCAAAAACTGTTGTGTACAATATTTAAGAGCGATTGTGTGCTGTCTAGAGAGAGCAGCTGCTCATGGAGGAGCAAAAGCAGGTAGAGCGAGAGCAGGCGGTTCGCTATTGAGCTGAATCTCCTTGGGTGACGAGGCACTTCTCCTCGTCGACTCCGATGAGGAGACGATAAACGGATGCCTGCAAAAGAAAGAGATGTCGACAAGCGATTCAAATGCGCCCACGCATCTTTTATTGAGCGACGTCACCGAGTCAGCCAGCATCGTCGCCAAACCGATAGAATTCGAAGATCCAGCAGTGCGAGAAGAGACGCATGTGGCTTCTGCTCCCGGAGTATCTCCAGAATTTGAGGGGCGAAGTGAGGCGTGAGCAATTGTCGCGGGCGAGGCATGAGAAGAAGAAGTAAAATCCTCCACGTCAGTTAGAGAAGTATGACTACCTTTCATTTTTGACGCCTAAAATTAGCTCTTAGACGGCATTGTCACGGTAGTTCAGCGAGAAAACTTAGCGGTTAGTACCCAGTTGAGCCTGCACCTCTCCCCGTGATCAACAAAGAATTCTCTCAGGGGGAGAAGAAGGCCAGAAGGAAAAAGAGCAGTAAAAACGGCATAATAAAGCGAAATCCTACTGGACCGCCAGAGAACTCCAGCGAGCGGCGTTCCGGCAGCGAGAAAAAAAACGGAAAGCACAGTGGTAAGCGGAGTAAACCAGCGAGATCGCCTTGTGTGTCCGCGGAGTTGGGCAGAGCTATTAAGGTGAAGAAATATGGTGTAATCTACTACTAGTGATTGTCCGCGCAAGGTGGTGCAGCGCTCGATACAATATCGTTTGGCAAAACGTTGAGCGCTTGTTAAGAGTAAGCCGAAGATGACGAAAGAATTATTTATACCTGCGACGAGTATTTCGCCGTGGTCGCCGCTGTACTGAGCTCATGCTCGCAGCCTTGACCATGCGCCAAGTGGGGGTACTGGGCTAATTCGGCGCACCGCGGTAATTGTCGCGCGGGGGCGCGCGCGGCCCGCGGCGGCTAATTAAGGAGAGAGGGCAATTAGGCGCGCGATCGGCCCTCGATCCTTGCTCGATCGCACGATTGAGTTAATGTCTCGGGACACGGTTCCTCCCGATCATCCGCGTCGGAAGAGCGAGAGAGAGAGAGAGAAAGAGTTAGTAGATAGCGTCGCGCCATTGTCGCGTTTTCTTTGTAAAATATTATAATAAATATTTATTAATGTAAAAGTAAAATACCCGCGCAGTTATTTCGTGCGCCCCTTTCCCATTTCGCGTTCCTTGTAGCAGCGAGCACCCAGGCTCGCCCCGCCGCGTCCGCGGATTTTCCGTGCGGCGACATCGGACGAGGAGAGGACGGAAAGTCCTTAAGTCGCGTGGTGGCTGGGAGCCGGAGAGAGATTATCCACCCGGTAACCACCACGTGACATACCATAAATCATATATCTATATTATTATACTATAAATAATATATCATAAATAGAATTATTAAATAGAATTATTATTTAATGTTGCCCGTGAGGTAGATGCAAGGGGTAGGACTGAAACATCCTATAAATTCTGACTTGTCTGTAATTGCGAGAGATGCGCTTTCCTCTTCCTAGGCACGGGAACCACAGATCGCTTCTCCTGTGGGTGGTCAGCGCTTTACGCACACTACCAGATCCCGCTCAGAAGTAAGCTCCAATCTCCCGATTAGAAAGCACGCGTTAATTGCTTACGCTGATTCGGCTGTCAACCGACAAGGAAAATCCGTTGACATGGCGGAGCAAACCTGGGTACTTGCTGCTAAAGGGGCACGAAAATCAGGGAAAACGGCGGAAAAATAAAATACGCGCGAATGTTGAAATGTTTAATAAATATTTATTATAATTTATAACAATTTTCCGACAATAATTTAACACGTGCGCAAGTTAACTCTCTCACGCACTCTTGACGCGGGATATTCGTGCACTAAATTAATATAATATATACGCTACCTACTGTAGCAGCGGTGACTAGCAGCTTGGCAGGAGAAATCTCGACCCCTCAGCTGGTATCTCAAGCGAGCTATGAACTCCTGGACAGAAAACAGGAGAACTTAGGCCACCCCACCAACAAAAGATAACTCTAATGCCCTGTCGTGAGCTTAAAAATACACCAAGCAATTATCTCCGAATCTTTCGTTCTCTCTCTCTCTCTCTAAATTTAAGTAAGCAAAAAATATGCACGACGTACTCTCGCTCTTTATAAGTTGCGGGCCCTTCCGTGTCCCAAGACACACTGATGAAATCGTGCGATCGAGCAAAGACCGAAAGCCGATCGTGCGCCTAATTGCCTTCTGTCCTCGATTAGACGCCGCGGCCATGTGCGCTATTTGCCGCACAGCGCCGAAATTCGCGCCTCTTATTGCCCCTCACTCGGCTCGGAGTCAAGGCTCTGAGCACGCACTCAGTGATAATAGTTCTCGATGCGCTCGATGAAATACTTGTACTTTGCACTGCTTGAATGTACCATATTGACCTAGGCATAGCCACATATAAAAAATAGTACATTGTCTGGCATCAGACGTCGCCGCATGTGAGTGGGAAAACAAAGCATCTTAAGTTGAGAAGACAGTCAAGCACTGCCTCGCCTCCAAGGCCAGATTAGCAGCTTCCATTGTCCTAAGCTGCACCCTAATTGATGGGATTGATGTCTGGAGTTTTTCACCAACCCCTCCATGTGAATTCGGCGTTCGCGCCCTGGGTTACATCGCGGAGACCTGGTCTTTAGGTACGAAGGAGCGGAGCACATAAGTGATGACGTCAAGCGCAACATCAGATGGCGAGACTTCTGTGCTAGCACAGTAAACCACCCCCGTGATGACGAGCTCAACCGTATCACTCAGTGCCGAGTCCTCCCTCGCATCATCTTGATCATTGCTCGAAATATGTCCTATTTTAGTGGAATTCAACAATTTTTTTGTGTACTCGATTGTTTTGAGTAGCAGTTTATTATTAAAAAATATACAGTCAAAATTCAACTATATATTCAACAAATTTTATGAAGCAATTTAAAAAAATAAATTTACCTGAATTAATGAATCAAAAATCGTGCTATTCATAATATAATTTAATAATTCGTTATCACTTATATTTTCGGTCCCTGTTGTAATAATTAAAAATAGCTTTATAATTAGACTTCGTAAATTTGATGGATATTCGCCTGAAAAAATATATATGTAATTTAGAGCTCAGCCTTTATGAATCTCTAATTTTAGTAAAGTGACAATAAAAATTTTTTAAAAGAAAATAATTACTTTTTTCACCCATTCAAAATCATGTGTAACATTTTAGTTAAATCATTAAGGTTATTAAAACAACATCATGCTCTTAAAAATCATAATAAAATAATAGTTTGTTCTGTTAGTTAAACACGATAAGATGATCTAATTTTATGAAGGATTATTGAAAACCGAAGATATTTCAAGCGATACGAATCTCAAACAATTGAGAATTTCTTGCTTACAATCGAGGTAATCTTGATTCTTGTTACAAAAGATAGCCATTATAAAAATGTAAGTGTAACCATTTTTAACAAATATGCTTGTTCTTTGCATATTAGTTTCAACGCCTCCTATACTGTAGTCTTAAAATTTTCGGTAACAGCGAGAAAATTCAACATTCTTCCAGATAAGTCTAAGTTTAAGAAATTTGAAAATATTGTAACTATCTTATAATGATGTCACGACTGGCAAATGAACGTTTAATTTATTAAGGCACGAATTCTGCACCGAAATAAAATTATTTCTCTAGGAGACGCGACACGGTCGCTCGCACTTCAGTGAAAGACTGAGTGCTGCTTTTGCCGATTTTTAGGCCTTGGCGTGCGCCCAGTAACCTGGGAACAGGGCCGAAAGGGGGTAACGCAACATCATCACTGGCAGTGCAGAAATCAGTATTCAGATCGCAGAGAATGATTTTATGACTGTAATCCGGCAATAGTCGCCGCAATTCATCTAAAAATTTAGAGTTTCTCGTAACTGAAACGTGAGGGGGCCTATACACAACACAAATTAATGTTAAGGCTCAGAGGTACGATACTGCACAGAGCAGATCAAGTATTCGAGCACCCCTGGCCTTTCAGGCCTCACACTTTTTTAGGTAGAGAGCACATTTACTCGGAATTGCTTGTCGACATAAAGCGCGACTCCCCCACCGTGAATATTACGATCTTGGCGAATCACAGAAAATCCATCAATCCCAAAATCCTTCATCCATGATACTAGAACCCGATGAGGTTTCCGCTACACCGAGCAGATGGTAGGTAGGATGATCATATAGATGCTGACGGAGTCCCTCAATGTGAGCACCCTTAGTGCCTCTAAGAGAGTTCACAAATGGCCGATCAAATGTGATCGGCCATTTTCCCGCAATTTGATCGTCCGCTATTCGGGACCACCGTCGGCCGTCGCTCACTGTTTTCTCAGAGCCCATTGCTAGTAGGGTCGCCGTCGAAAAAGAAGAAACTCTTGCTTCAGGTTTTGTACGTTTTATTTAATGTGGCCCTAGTCCAGTCGTGGACCGCTCCTACTGCTAACGGCGGATTGGGGCCACCAGCAGCCTTGCCGGGGCGTTTCCACGCAAGGATCGTCGAGGCTCTTTGCTCAAGCGTTCTCACGCGAGAGCGGTTGTTACTCTGCGCGGGCGTTCTCACGCGAGAGCAGTGGTTCCGTCGTCCTGGCCGGTCGGACAGAAGGTGAGGTAAACCGGCGCGCTTACCAGCTTATATGCGGCAGACCGCAGCAGCTCCGATGGTGACGCCGTGGAGGGCGGGCGCGGCGCGGCGTGATAGTGGGGGTAAGCTCCTCTTGGGCCAGCGCTCCTACCTGAAATGATCGGCTCGGATGCCGATCCGAGGTATATTCGGGAGTGCGGACCCGAGATAGAGCCCGCGCGGACCTCGTAGAGAGCCCGTATCAAAGCTATTTGTTTTCTTTCGCGTGCCCGTGCGCAAGGTTCTAGGCAGAACGATAACAACTCTACTGCCATTTCTCCATCTAATGAAGAAATTACCGCGTCGATGCCAAACGTACTTAAAGCCGAGATCGCGTGCAGTGTTATTGCACTGCAGGAACGCACCATATTGACCTTGATTTAACCACAAATTTATAAAAATAGTACGCTGTTTAACATCAGACATCGTCACATGCGAGCGAGAAAATACAACATCTTCAGTGGAGAAGGCAGTAAAGGACTGCCTCGTGTCCAAGACGGGATTAGCAGCTTCCATTGTCTAAGCTGCACCCTAATTGATGGGATTGACGATTGGAGTTTTTCACCAACCCCTCCATGTGAACTCACCGTTCGCGCTCCGAGCTGCAGCGCGAAGAACAGGTCATCAGGTACGAAGGAGGGGACCACAGAGTCGTCTCCTCGATGATGTCGAGTACGAGATCAGAGGGCAAGACTCCCGTGCTAGCACAGTCAATTACCCCCGTGACGACTAGCTCGACTGCTTCACCTACTACCGAGACGTCCCTCACATCATCGCGATGATTGCTCGAAATATGTCCGGGAACCATGAGAGCAGATTAGTTAAAATGACTATATCCACTGCGGTTACTATTGTTTTTCTTGTGTTTTCTGCTGTGTTTATTGTTATTATTATGTGTAAGTTTACTTTGACTCGTTTTAGTTGGTTTACTATTGCGCATTTGATTGTTGATGTCGTAAGTTCCTCAGTTCCCGGTAGTAGTCGGCAGCTCCGTCGATACGTGTACCTCTAAATCAAACGCCTGCGTTGAATCATCTTTATCCATTGGGATGAATTCAGAGCTTTCTAGGTTTACATTACTTACATTGTACTTATTACTAAATTGTCCACTTAATTTTAATAGATTATTGGACATCTCAGTGGCCAGTCCATCGACCTTCACCTTGATTGTGCTCCCCATTTCCTTCATTAAATTTTCTAGATTATTCATCTCACTGAGGAACAGTGAGCGATTTTCGCGCAGGGCAGCCAACTGCGCTTTATTGATATCGTCTGCCGTGCTGCAGGCGATGAGGCCGTGATTGCAGGGGGGCAAGCTGTTTCACCCCACTCGGTTGACTGGCACAGCGGCGAAGCGGGAGAGTAGCGCTCTCTCTTACTCCGCCGGTGTTGCCTCTTTCTCTCTCTCGGATAAGGAGGGGGCACTAGGCAGAGCGCGCCTAGGCGACACAGGCGTGACACGTGCATACATGTGCCACGCGCGACGCTGCGTGGAGCATGCAGAGTGACAGTGCAGCCCACATTAGCTGCACTTCACCAGCGCTCTAACACTTCTCCTCGCCTACGCAGAGACACAGCAGATCGCGCCTTCCATAAGTGCGGATGGAGCTGCAGTGTATGTAGATAGATAGGCAAACTACTACGAATGTGAAGTGGTGTGTGTCTGCGCGCAAAATAGGCGGGAGGTTTTGCACCACACGTTCTCACTGATGAGGCGCATATAAGCACTACATAGTCACTTACCTGTGTTTACGCTGCTCACCCAAGTTGTCCTCCAGGCACGAAAGAAACTATATTTAAAAATCGAACTCCTCGGCTCTTAATTGAAGCCACCCAGTTAATGCTCCGGTTGCATGGAGCCTGCAGGATTTCTCGTGCCTCTGTAAAATATATAAACTCTTGACCAAATATTAATATTGCTAAATGCAATTTGAGTAGAGAGCTCGCCCGTAAACACCTGTCATACTTACCGAGAGAGAGAGAGAGAGAGAGAGAGAGAGAGAGAGAGAGAGAGAGAGAGAGAGAGAGAGGAGATCGTATGGGAAATAGATGCCGGGCCCTTGAGGGTATTCTCTTAGACATGCGCGTGAGAGAGAAAAGAGAGGCAGCGGTGAGGAATGAGAGGCGGCACGCGGCGCTGCATCTCCGACGAAGAGAGGGACGGGTTGGTGGTGCGGGAAGCGTGGGTGCCGTCTACAGCAAGTGCCGGTCGGCCGTTTTGGGGGAAATATCCTTTTGGCTCTTTTCTCTTATTGTTATAAATTATTATGATCGGAAATATTGATCGTTACATAATTTGCGTATGGATTTGTTCTTTAATTAGAGTAATCTCGTTTTTGAATGGCGCTGGATCGGTGGTTCGCGCAATAGCCTGAACTTAGCTGACGATTAGCGACCTTCTGCTCTACTTCCTTCCGACCGACCCGTCATCACCTTCCACACGATTGACTGTACCAATTTAGTTCACGCGTTCTTACCGTCACAGCTTTCATAAATTTATCTTCCTCTTAGTAGTCCAGTTTAGCACGCTTTAAGACACGGGACAGTCGCATCAACCACAAATAGGAAGTCGCAGAGATTGTTGAAGTCGACCCCTAGGACAGGGCGAGATCCTGGTACAGGGGGAGGGTCGCCACGGAGGGATCGAAGGATCCAACACTTCAGCGTTGAGCTATAGGAGTTCATCGAGTCATGCCCTATCTTTGGCCTCCACAACGCACTCATCTGCCAAAAGAAACTGAAGGGTTTGGGTCCGCCCTTTGACGAATATCACTGTTAATTTTTCGAAAAGGGACGGGGTATTCCGTGGCGGCAATGCGGGACGTCAGGAGGAGCCGTCCCGCGGGCCTCCATCGTTCACACACCCATCCAAAAGATCACCCGAGACCTTTTTTTCTTACTTCCGGCTACCACTGTCAGTGACACCGAAGATCTCGGGGTCGATGTTGGGATCTACGCACGCAACACTGCCTCTATTTGGCCGTTGTTTTTGGCCACCTTGCTATCGTAGTGTTCTTTAAGAGTCATCAGGTCATCATGTGGTGCCGTCCATGGAGGCGAATGCAGGACCGCGAGGACATTTCGAGGGCCCCGTTTTGGAGTAAAAGCGTAAAAAATATGACTTCCCTCGAGTTCTTGATGGATTAAAGAAATTCAAAAACAAAATGATCTTCTCGAACTAAACTATAAAAATCCGTTTCCTCTGCATTGACTTCTACTGATTAAATTAGATCTAAAATTTGCGTAAGTTGAGCTGTGCAGATAATGAAACCAAGAACTGATTTTAGTTTTTGAAAAATAGTAAGTATAGTATAGTAATAATAGTAAAAAATTATATCATATGCCTATAGAAAAAATCAACAGTTTCGGAATTTAAAATTATCAAAGTTTGAAATTTGAAATTCTTATTATTTTCAACAAAGTATTATATGAAATTATTTAATAATTCGAACTAACTTAAATTGTTGCTTCAATTTTTTTTTATACCTGTAAAATATATAAATATATTTTATTTGTTTATATATATTACATGATATTAATTTTTAAATGTTTTGAGGAAAATGGCAACAAGGAATAGTTGAGATTAATTATTACTAATGATTTTTATATTTCTAAATAAAGTGAAATAAAGTTTCTCGCACTGGTGGTGGTGGCTCGCCTTGGTGTATACTTTTTTACAAAATAAAAATCATACATTCGAGGGAGTTGGTTTAAGCTAGGCAATGAGTGACATATATATCTACCCAATCTGGACATCAACCGCGTCGATGTCAATATCAGAATAAGAAGTATAAGAACCGATTATCATTCAAAAAAAAGTATATTGCCGTGTTGGGTACACGAGATATTTAGACAAGTCGCAGCGATTGGCTCTTTTAAACTCGGCTGATGAACAGTTGATAAATCACCGGATGAAATTAAAGGATTAATTGTCTATTTTGCGCAAATATTAATTTTTTACGAACGAAAACCGTACCATACAATCATTACCGAATTTCACTTTTGATAATAGTTTCGAGAATAATCAGTCTCGCAATGGTGTAAGCGATGAACGAATGGTCGAAAGCGTACCAAAACTTCATAAAAAAGTACAATTTTTGAACGATAATAACAAAGGGGTCCGTTAGAATATCAAAGATACACTTTTTATAGGTGGTGACAAAATGAAGGATTATATCGTTGACTTGATAAACAATACAATACGACATCGGAAAAGAATAAAACCTACAGGTCAAAAATAATTCTTATGATTACTGCATTAGATTGTAACACCGAGGGAGTGTGTACATAACACCGAATTATGGAACCTGGTTAACTTGTCATATTATAGGACGTTACAAAGCAACAATAACAACGACGTCGAGGGCAATTAGGTCGTGGACGAACACACTTTTGAAAAAACTACAGATAAAACGCCTCTTTTTGATAAGATTGGTGAACCTAGTACTCTGTATCAGTCGGCTGAATACAACGCTAAACTAAAAGCATGAACACCACATTCGAAGAAAAAAGGTGGTTCTTGTATAAAAACAATACTTTGAGCTTAGACACGATGCTGATTTTTGGGGTACTCGAAATCTGAGTTAATAAAAATAAAATTATTTTAGTGATAATTATGATAGAGACATTTTTCAATCCGGATCTAGTGCTGGACTTCGGGAAAGAGCAAGTTAGACCGCGGGAGACCAGTCTCCAAAGCGAATGCTAGATTTCTCAGTTGTTCTTGCCGAGTTTGTGTGTAGATAATTATATCATCTAAATAGCAGATGCATATTTTATTCAGATAGCCGGTAGCACTTCTTGGGACATGAACGCTTGAAATGTTTTTGGGGCACCTTTTATTCTAAAAGGTATAAGTTTCAATAGATATATTCGTCCGCTATATCCATTGGATACAGGAATTTTCGTTCTACAGTGTATCAGCAATTCCAGGGATGGGCTGTGTTGAATCTTTGGTATATGAGTTCCGCTTGCGGAAATAGAGTTCGAATCTGGCGATACTATACATTTGAAAGGTCTTGACATAACCTACAAAATGACGGTATGCAGGATTAGTTTGGATATTGCATTCGACAGTTAGACAACTCCATGTAAACATGGAGTTCACTAACGTCGAAATTCGTGCTATTTTAAAGTTTTCCTTCGTTAAAGGCAAATCCGCTAGAGAAAGGTTCCGTGAATGTTGTTTTGGGGAATGGTACTCTATCACTTCAAACCGCAGAGGAATATGATTTCGACGATTCAAAGCCGGTGACAACAACACCATGTATAAGCCAGCCGGCGGAAAACCTGTGACGATGAATACCAATCAAATCATGGAAAAAATCGAGTTAAATCGAAATATGGCATCTCGTGACATCGCCCAGCAGACGGCAGTTAGTCACCAAACCATTTTAAGCCATCTGCAGAAGGCTGGATGGTGACTGGCGTCGAAAAATTCATCACATTGATAATATCAAGCGAAAGAAGTTGTGGTCGAAGGCCGGTGAATCGTCCCAAACAGTGGCCAAGCCGGAATTGATGGCCAGGAAGGGTTTGTTGTGTGTTTGGTAGGATTGGAAAGAAATCATCCACTATGAGCTGTTCCCATATAGCTAGACGATTAATTTTACCATTTACTGCGAACAACTGGACCGCTCGAAGCAGGTGATCGACCAGAAACGTACAGAATTGGCCAATAGAAAGGGTGTAGTGTTCCACCAGGACAACGCCGGACCACACACTTCGTTAATGACTCGTCAGAAGCTACGGGAGCTCTGATGGGAGGTTTTATTGCATCCACCGTATAGTCCGATAATAGCGCCAAGTGATTACCACCTGTTCCTGTCTATGGCGAACGCCCTTGGTAGTGTAAAGTTGAACTCAAAAGAGGCTTGTGAAAAGTGGCCGTCGGAGTTCTTCGCAAATAAAAAGGGTGGCTTCTACGAGTGGGGTATTATGAAGTGGCATCTAGATGGAAACAGATTATCAAACAAAACGTCGCATATTTGAACTAAATCCGATCCCTGTAAAACTTTTTATATAGCATTGAATACAGAGCAAGAAAGCGGAAGGGAGATATTTGCCAACCTTAGATTACCATAGGGGCTCAATAAATACATATAAAAAGTTTAACAAAAGCATCTGCCATTGATGAAAACTGCACTTCATGGTTAATACAATATTTTAATCATTTGTGAACATAAGAAATGGCTCCACTACATCGAAACTGATTTTCTCCGTCGGTGCTTGAAGAGTGTCTGTAATTGTCATCTAATTTTTTTAATTGGCACTTTAAACAATTACGTATGTAGTCTTGTATATCTTGTTTCATATCACTCTAATACTTTTGTTTTAGGTATCGATATGTTTGTAACCCCCTCATGTCCTCCTATTGCAGAATCGTGCATTTCTTCCATTTTATTTCTGTGATTCTCTTCGACTATAATAATTTACAGGAATTCGCTTTATTTCCTTTCGTAGATTTATTAATATCACTGACCATAGTATATTTTCGATTTTTCTATTTATTTCTATGCTAATTGAGCGTATTTGTAAATAATTGTATTTTCAAGGCGTGAAAGGCTACTTTCAATTTATATAATATCTCCGTAGTACTTGTTTCTCATGGGCCTCGGGTAACAAGCCCGAAGTGTAACTGCTTCTTTTTATTAATCGTTTTAATTTCACCAGGATCTAAGTCAGTTTTGGGTAATTCCCTGCGTACAGAGAATTACAAAATACAGATAATTATCTTTTCTTATCGCTTGCTGCTCTGTACCGTTTACAAACGTATTCCCGTAGTGCCTTTCACCTATGAAGGGGTCCCCACTCTGCCCTTCCGTATTGTCGTCGTCGCCTACAAGACCGGTCGGGTGATCTATCTCTCCTGCTTCAGGCGTCGTTTCCTTATTTTCGAAGGCCTATTGATGCCGTTCTTATTAGTGTTGATCTTAACGCCGGTCTTTCTAGGGAGCTCGGTCGAATTGATTTCGAGTTTGGAACGCTGAAATCGAAGCTTTGATAGGACCTATCGACAGTGCATTTGCATTTACGTTGATCTATCTTTCCACTAGTATATGCTATACGTAATCGTTTAATTTAATTCGCCATGTACTGAGGCGTCAGATCGGATTGGTTGAATTCTTGAACCATATTGGCGACTTGTGATCGGTGACTATAATGAATTTTCGTCTTATTAGGTAATCTAGGAATTCCTCCACTGAATTGCAAGTGCCTCGCAGGAGTAGGTATCATACCACGATTCGGTATTGGCCAGTACTCTGGAAGCATGTACAATTGGCCTATCTTTCCAAATGAGGCCTTGCGATAAGCTGCTTGTTACAATTCCGTTTACATTACATGTTACTACAAAGTCATGTGCAAAATCAGGAAATTGCAATACCGGGTGGCAGTAAAGTTGTGTTTTTAGGGTATCAAATGCTTTTTATGTTTCCTTACTCCAGAAAAAACCTATTTCCTTCTTTAACAATTTGTTCAATGCTTTTGCTATATTTGAGAAACCTTCGATGAATCGGCGATAATATCCTGCCAATCCAAAAGATTAACGCACATTTTTTAGATTTTGGACTATGTAAATTTGTGTACTTCTTAGCGAGGTCAGGCGTAACATCTTCCTTGCTTATGTAATGCCCTAAATATTTTACTTCTCTTTTTAAAAATTCGTATTTATGTAGTTGTAATTTCAAATTTGATTCAATAATTATCTGGAATTATTTTTTCAATTTTTCTATTTATATTCTTTAACAGTTCTTCCATAAATAACTCATTCGTCTAAATAAACAAACATTTCTTTATTTTGTACCATTTCTCTAAAGATATTATTAGTCATTCGTTAGAAAGTTGCAGGGCTATCAGACATACTCATAGGTAATCGTTTAAATTTATAAAGTTAGTAGAAGGATACAAAATCAGTATCAATATCTTTTATTGTCAGCGCTGACCGGTGTTCTCGAGACGAAAAAAGTCGGAAACGTGCAGTTTGAATTGGAAGGCTCGATTATATAATTTTCTAGCATCTCCTCGATTTGTCTATCTACTTCTCACTTGAATACATACAGAATGCGGTAAGCTTTAGTGCTTACTGGTAAAGCATTTGTAATGGGAATAAAATGCACTATAGCATTAGTAGTTTGGAGTTTTTCCCCGTTTAAGTGGAAATAATCTGCATATTCTTCAATTCATTTCTAATGTCGGCCTTCGTTGGCCCTAATCTAAGTGTATATACATCAACACGCTTCTAATCTGTCAGCTCTGGAACGAACTTTTTTACCTGCTTCGGTGACTCTCAATATCTCTTGCAAATTGTATGATTCTGTGTTGCTTTCTCAATTATTGTTCATTCCTTTCATTGAAGCGTAAGTCTCATAAAAATGCAAGTTTCCCGCTATTTCCAAATACATATTACTCATTGCGTCGGCGTCCAATATTTGCGCCAATTCAAATATCTCAAGACTGTCTCTTCTTTCTATACTACGATTCAGGCTTCGCACGGGCCCCTGCTGTGCCCCTTTTGCCTTTTTCTCTCCCTTTCCCGGGCCTGTGGGCAACACCTTTGAGTATGCCCATACTCGTTGCAGTTAAAGCAATGCTGCAACGTTTGATCTTGTCGGCCTGCGTTGTTTTTTGGTAAATTGGGTTGAGCGTATCTCGAATCTAAATCGTGACTGAATTTCTCTGTACATGTAATCGATTCATCGTGCCTCTAATGAGTGATTTAATTTTTTCTTTAATTTAAAGAATTTGTATAAATTTTCATCTTAGTGTGACGGCCGTCCCTTGTCAGTATGGGAGTCACACCTTCGTCAAGTTAAGTTTGACTTAACCCGTCGATTGCGTCGTTTTTAACCTGTGCCTGAGTACATGAGCTAGGGAAGAGGCAGAAAAATTTATTTTTACAAAATCTTGAATAATGTCGAACTAATCCTTTATGGTCGCCTAATCGAGGGTCACCAAGGATCGAAGGTTTTCTTTAAAGGAATGGCAGCTGCACACAAGTCGTACACTTGATTAGGTTAGACCTTTCGGTAATTAATATCTTCCTAATACTCGTCAACAGCTTTATTGCGACCTTCCCATTTTTGTACCAACCGGCCTTTTTAGAAATCGTGCCGAAACACATCTTTCCTTCACTTTTCCTGAGGCTATTTTCCTAATTTTTCTTATTTTTCGACTTCATTCGAGTCGCACCCATGTACATATTTGACAAGTCCTGTCCGTTACAATTATATAAACGAGTGCAACGATATCAAATTAATACGATTCCGCAAACTCATACATTAAACTACATGCATAAGCTTAGATATTGAATTACGGAGCATCTGTACATGAATAGTAGTCTTAATGGTGTCCATTTCGTCAACCACAAAGAATCAAAAATCAATGCATTCTATGAAATAGTTGAAAAGGCAAAAATAATATTGGCGCCTTCTACCGAAGTGAAGTCCCCCTCACAAAATTTGAAGAATTTAAAAAACCACTAAAACCAATTAGATGACACACGGTCACTATAGACGAGTACTATTTCACACTACCTGTCGATAGAAATGAACTTACTCCAGATTGGTCAAGTCCTGAAACATATACGAGTATGGACAGTATGAGTATTTCCCTTGGATCAAATACCATTTCTCCAGCAGCAGCCCTGTGCGATTGTTTGATAATTAATAACTATTATTGCATAATAGTTAAGTATGTAATGTATGAAAAGAGATTCCAGTGCAGAAAGATTACAGATATGAGACTTGCTGAAGACTCGTGCTAAATGCAAGAAGAATTAGCAGTATCCTAAGCACCCTCTACCCTCTTCACTCAGTACGGGTTCTCAAGCGTTCATTACACAGGAAGAAATGTATCGCTTCAGGTGATAAACATGCAATCTCGCCATTCATTGGCCAGTGTCCTTCAAGAGCAGACACAACATCGAATACTTTGTCCCTATACTCGGCGGGAACGACGAACACCCACCCCTTCTCTTTGAATAACATCGTGATCAGAAATAGGGTAACTAACTCCTGGTATGAGAAGCCAACGGCATCTCTCTCTCTCTCTCTCTCTCTCTCTCTCTCTCTTTAGCTTCCTGGCCGTGCAGCTAGCGAAAGATCTTTTATTCCGGATTAATGCCCTTGAGGGCTCGGGAAGCGCGGATTCTCTCACTGCGGAGATTCGGCATTCAGACAGTCTCGGTAGTTGGGCTCTTTCCCAGTCCGCCCGTCTTGACGTGGCTGCAAACATTTAACACTGCCTGTTAGAGAGTGGCAGTTAGGTTCGCTCCACGTGTCCTCCAGCTCTCAGCTGTAATGGATGCCGTGCAAACTCTCGCGTCGAGCACAAGTGCAAATGCCCTTGCTCTCGATAGTTTCTCCATGTCCTCTTTGATCGTCCGCGTTGTGTCTGCATTTGTGAACACACCTCTCCGCGCGATTCCGCGATTTTGTAATCGGCACTATGGAGGGTTAGCTCCTTCACTACTTCGCTGTCACCTTAAAGTAGAGCCGTGTAAGGGTGTGGGGGAGGAAGTGTTGTGTAGTGCTGCTTTAAGGCTGTCCAGAAGAGTCGGGCCAAGTGGCAATTGCCCGGATTTACTCCCTTTCGTGATCTCGCAGCGGAACGACGACTGGTGGATCTTAGCGCCGACACCCCTGTAGAAGACGGAGTGACAACTACTCGCAATAGAATCCAGGTCACCGATGTTTCGTTCGGTGGCCAGAGCGATAGCCCGCACTTAAGTATCAATCCGACAGCCCGCATCCCTACTCTCTTCTGACTGATTCTCGCCTCATAAATGAAAAAATTAGCTTGAGAAAAATTTATTTTAAATTTAAAGAAGATTTGATTAAAAAATATTAGTGAGGGCAACGAGCTGAAATACGGCAAGTGCGCGGAGAGCCGGTAGCTCCGCTGAAGACCGAGTCACCGGGCCGCAGGACAATATGGCACCAATTCGCTTAGAAGAACCGGTCAGACCTCCCGACGACGCGCGCCGTGGAGAGCCACCACGGCCATCCTGACAAGGTGCCAGTCGGCGTCAAGGTACTTCAGCAGGGCACGCACCTCGTGGGCTCCGCTCGCCATTTCCGCGAGAGGGCCCGAGGGGAGGGCCTGTGTCCTTTTGCCTCAGCGGGCCGAGATACATTTAATCTGGTGGTCGTCGCGGGCAGATGCAGTCCAGAGGACCAGACGACGTCCGAATGCATCATCGGTGAGTGGGCTAGGGAGGAAATCTTCCCGTGCGCGGAGTGCTTGGTTGCGGAGGGAATGCGGCACTGACGAGTAGACGGAATAGCAGCCACGCCGGTAGTGTATATCGCCATGGAGGTCGGACGGCGGTTGCGCGGTCACCACCGACGAATCCCCACGCATCTCGACAACGTGGTCGGGACGCCACTCGCCGTCGAGAATGGATTAGCTTGGGGAAATTTGTATAGAGTTTAGGTAATAAAAGTATAAATATTTATAAAAACAAGCCCTTTATTGGGTCTCCCCCCTCCTCCATTGCAGTTATGAAGTCGACAAAAGTTCCTGCCGGTGCCTTACAGCTGAGGCCAGCGGGAACTCCCCAGGAGACGAGTCTCCTCCGGCTAGCCAGGGGCCGCTCGCTTGAAGCCCAATATATTTATAAATTTAACGAGCACGTCATTGGACCGTTATGAGGCGGAAGGGCTCCTCCTGCGTGGTGCAGGAAAGCCGCGCGTTACAAATTTCAAATTTTTTGTTTGAAAAATTTGATTTGATTTATTCGAATTTAATTTACATTAAGTACGAACCATTATTTTAAATTTTAAATTTAAAAGTTATTTAGATAACCATTTTATTAATTAATAATTCTCTTAATTTAACATTACAGATTGACTTAGTTCGGTTGATTAATTATTTTCTTACATTTTTAAATTTGTTGTAATAATAAAATGAACAGCCGCCACTTACGCAATAGCGAGCTTAGTAGCTGTCGGTCTTTTTGGCCGAGTGCTAAGACTCGTACGCGTCCCCTCCCTCAATATTACAAGAAAAATATTATAAAAGATTTTTTTTTTCAAGTTCCTAAGACTGAAGATACCTAAGCTGCCCAAGGGCGCTGTAGGGTCTGCATTCATGCGCCTCAATAATCGTGTGCGAAGGCAGACAGACACCTACCTACATACCATTTTCCGGATTACAAAACTTTATTAAATTTCTGGTCAAACAAGGCTGCGCTAGCGAGCCTACAGCACGCCGCTCATTAAACCGCGTGTAAGGCAGGCGTGCGCCTGCTGGGCAGACGGGCCAAATACTTACTCGAGCGGCATAGTCGCGCAGATTAAGTCCTGTTTATAGATTATTTAAAACAATATTTAAAGGGAATTTAAGAAATTTGTAAGGCTACTTTGCAAAGAAAATAATGTGAGACGAAGGACAAGTTTTTGAACATAGCTGCTGGTTGAAATATTTGTTTTGAATAATTGAATAATAACGAGAATTGTTTTGCTTTATTTGAAGGATAACGTAGATATGAAAAGACAATTAATACGAAAACAAAGATAAAAGCATATTTATTTATAGAAAAACTGCTCGATCTTCCTGATGGCTACATTTATTCCAGTGATTGTTGATGGGGTCCTTGTACGCGTTTTAGAACCGTTGGCATCGATGCAAGATAGTCACAGACAATTCCGAATCGCTTATATTGAATCAGCTTACGTTTCACAAATTGTCTTTAAAGTAATTCTTAGATTATATACGCCTTTCTTGGTGCGCATTTTCGCAAGCTTTTACGCGGATTCCGAAAAGCGATCATCTCAGTCTTTCTCCTCCTACCTCATATTCGACTTATATATCGGAGTATGATAATTTGTTTATGTACTATAACGGGCGCCATGCACTGGGCCCGTCAAGGCCAACGCGGGCCGATCTAAGTTTAGCTGCAAAGGTAAACAAAGAAAAGGCATGAAGTCCGAATTAATCAAAGTTTAGTGCCCTTTCGGTGGCTGATAAAAACGAACGCCGCGAAGCCGACGCACACGTGACGTTTTCTCGAAAATCTCCCGCGTATTAGTGCAAGGATACGCGGAGATTATAGTGCCGATGACAGAGTTCATAAGTGGAACGTGGTGACGGCACCAGGAGTTTGGAGCCGTGCAGTCCATTGTTGAGAGAGCAGACTGCACAGGAATTGTGCTCCACCACCTAGAGCAACGGCTGATTCCTGGAAAAGCGACCCGGAGAGGTACCCCCACGGGCAGGTTTAGCCTTTTGCCGCAGCGCCTGACGGTGAGCCCAGGTGGGGCAAGTGATTATAATATTTTTTAGGCGAAACGCGGGAAACGCAAGTTTTACTCGCGGCTGAGAGAGAGAGAGAGAGAGAAAACTCCTCTCTATCTCACTCGCACTCATATAACGATAAGGTGCGCTAGTGTGAGAGAGCATATGCGCAGTGCGAATTTGTCTCCGCAATGCAATTATTAGAGCGTTTTATGTACGCGCGCGATGCGCCGATAATTGTCTTTACTGAATAAACACATTTCGACTTTTTGGCACGAAGCCAACAAATTCATTGTTTATTTATTTATCCCACCGGGGGCGAGAACCGGCATCCCCGATCTCGCCCTTGTTGTAATTTTAGACGGAACGAGAGGTTCCAAGGATCACGCTACCTCCACGAGAGTTGCCCTCGGCCACTCACTAGCTGGCCACTCACTAGCTGAGTGGCCAGCAAATTGCCGCACCACGTAGGTTGCGCGACCAAAGGGCAGGTGTATACGGCACTGCCCCATAGCACGTAATCTATATCGCTTATATTGTACACGACCAGGTCGGAGATATTCTCGCCGGATCGCTCCCTTACAGTACATATCTACAACATCGTCCCCCCAATAAAAAGCGAAGTAATTTCTACTACCTTTCATAATAAGATAATAATAACGTAATTTATAATAATATAAAGAACAATGCTTTCACCAGGAATACATATGTCGTCACAAAATCAAAGAAAATAAATATTCTATTAAACACATTTTTAAAAGTCGTTTTGATATGCTGAAAATAAATTCTTGCTTTTTTTGCAGTATTATTATCGATATAAAATAAAACACTGAGTTTACTACTTTAAAAATAAAAACAAAAATAATTTTCGCTCTAAACATAAACACAAGTCGAAACACTTCTCTCCTTGTTGATCCTTTGTTCGACGCTTAAGCGATCACAACGCTATCCCTCCACACGAGCAGCTATTGCATCTATCGTCCGTCGGCTGCCGCCTGGCGCAGCACACGCGAAGGCCCCTCGGCCTAGCTTCTGCGCTTTTAAAGTACGCCTTTCTCGGCGCACATTTTCAGTCATTTTCCCGTGTATTTTCGGTCACATTATCCTGCATTTTTACGCGGGTCCGAGAAGTGACTCTCACTCACTCTAGTTCTAACTCATATTTGACTTATATGGTGGTATGACAATTTATTTATGTACATATCCGCAACAAGTATCTTATTTTTATATCTGGGAAATTATATGTCTGTCTATAGTATCTAACGAAGAAAAAATAATAAGTTCGTGATGAAGATCACGGACGAATAATATGAATTACGGTTAAGATAATATTTTAATATAGAATATTTCGGGTTTCTTGAATTTGTAAATAAAATTTTTAATCAGCTATTCTAGACTAATATAAATTAGTCGAGATTTATAAAATTTTTGAGCCAAAGACAAGGTCAAATATTTTTTACTAATTCTGTATGTTATAAGAAGAACAAAAAGAAAAGAAAGCAATTAAGAAGTAAACGTAGACAAATACTATTCTTGCATTTATAGACTTGAATATTTTACGGTTTTGGTAAACACGAAAAACTGTTCTAAAACTACTAAAATAATAATTGTGTGAGCACTAACCTGTTAAAAATATGTTACTATGTTTCAAGAATAAACTCATTCTTTCCTTGGCAGTATCAAATCCAAATAACATGTCTATTATGTTGTGTGATACATTATTCTCATTGTATTTTCTAAATATTGAATGCATAATTGTTGACAAAGTTTGTATTGAATATATAATTCGATATGCGTTTTCATCTCCTAATTTTTGAATACACTGCCATATCAATGAATGAATATTTTCCTTGCATCTGACAAATGATTCGTTATTTAAATGCAAAATTTCGTTTTCAATATAAATTAACTGGAATTCAAAAAAGTTAGATTGATGTTTTTAAATACAGATTTTCGATATATTCCTGGATTATAATAATAATAAATATCATATCAAACTATGATTAATTATTAAGTAAAAACATAAACTACAAAAAGTTTAGGATTCTTTCTTGGCTTTCTGATGGTGAATTTGAATATGACTTTTAACATGACCGCGACAGTAAATGTTAATTTTTTGTATATGACGATAATAATGCAGATTTTATTTAACAATAACAGAGTAAGCATTTCTTGAAGTACTGCAGCAGTTACTTGGTTGATATTCTCGCCCCAGGTCTTAGTCACCACGCGACTTAAAGACTTTCTGTGCTTACCTGCTTGATCATTACCGAACCGAAAATCCGCGGATACGACCGAGTATACTGGATGCTTGCTGTTACAAAGGACGTGAAAAAAGGAGAAAGGGTAACGAAATAATACACACTAACTGTATTGTAATCTATCTGTATATTTATCTATTCATTTCTAGATTGGCGCACTACGCGTAATATGTATAAGAATTTACAGTGACTGTCACGATCCTCAGTTTGCCAAGGCACACTTGACCGTTAAGCTGGCAACGCAAACTCTGCTCGGATACTGCCTCCTCTACCAAATCAAGAGAAATCTACTTCGCCACAAAGACTAGCACTTTCTCCACCTTTGCACCGTTGTGCCCTCTCAGTACATGTCGTGTGCACTCTCACTATATCTCTTCCTCACTCCACTTTTCCTATTCTTTCTCTCTCTCTCTCTCTCTCTCTCTCTGCTTATCTAATTACAAAGATGGCGAAATGGGTTGATGCGGTCTCACTCTCTGCTGATCTAGGACTCTTACGCTCACGTATCCTCAGACACACTGTCGGTGTTGCGCAAGGATCGAGGATCAATCGCGCGTCTAAATGCCCTCTCCTCTTGGTTAGTCATCGCGGCTCACGTGCAGCTTCGCACAGAAATTACCGAAGTACGCTGAATTTCGGTCATCTATCTATCTCTACCCGGATCATGGCCAAGGACGCGAGCACCAGTTCAGTATAGCGGCGATCACAGCGAAATACTCTTCGCAAACAATATTCAAGATATAGGAGATTATGGGTTGAGAAATGGATTAACTATTCTTCAATCATAATAAATAATTTTCACGTTTCTATTCCTTTTTGTTTATACTTTGTAAGATAAAAGATCTAGATAATTTCTTAAAATGGAATCTAGTGCAGATATAAAAAAATTTTATAAACTAAGTACATTACGATAAACGAAGATTGCCATTTTGCCTACTTAACATACCATTAAATCATCCTAGTATATATTTTTTCTAAATTAAACCTCTGCCCTAACAGTTTCTGTTCTCTTCTCCTACTTCTTTACACCAATCTCGACGACGCATATAGATTCCACAAAAGCACTGCAAGCGCTTTCAGACCTCAACCATGGTTTAAATATCAGGGACATAAAAATCCATTGGTTATCTCCGATACCTGTATTTCTAGCAAAATATCGCTTTGACGTGTGCGCTTAACATTCTGATAACATTCAAGAACCTCGCACTTAATATTTGTATGTAGGGAGAGAATGCAAGTTTGGATGAATTTAGAATCCGCATAACACTTGAGTTCTTGGTTGAGGAGAAATTTTCTTTGGTGGAGGAGAAAATTTGGAGAGTCGTCCTTGGTTGGGGAGAAATTTTCCACCGGCTCATCTCAAACGTTACATGATCTCAAGCCCACTACAGAGCCGGGTGGAGTTGGGTGCTGAACTCGCTGCAAGGGCTTGTTGCTCTCCAGAAGTGGAAGGAAATGCAGGCTTGGTAACCTCCACAGTAACTGGCCGCCCAGCCGGGTAACAGCAATTGTCTGCATCGTCGATGGGCGCAGCTGACCCCACCGCTCGCAATGATCCAGTCATCATTTGTTTAACGAATGAAATAATGAACGGCCGAATTTATTCCTGCATTTACATACTATGTCCTAAAGCTCCTGCTGCGGCAGAAGTTGGAGACTCATTATTCTCTACCCATTTCGCCACAGTATTAATTCACGAATTCGAGTATAGATACGCCCATCGACCACAGATCTGTATAAGCCAATGGTACATCCAAAAGCTTGCCTTCTGAGTCATCGTTGTACCCTCTTACTCACGGCATATCAAGGCTCGGCCGCTCCGTCATGAGGATGATGCTCCCTCGACTCACAATTGGTCCCACGAAAATTGAATTTCGCGCGACACAACTGGTTACCGACATTTGAAATTATCATTCGGACAGACCTGTGAGTAGCTTAAGTTCCTCTCGAATCCCGCACGATAACCTTACACGCTCAAGATACTACTTGCACACCCTGTTAATCGTAGCTTCTCGATGAAGCTTGCATTGGAGAGATGCAACCGCTTCCTCAGCATCAATATCCTTAATGGTAAGCACTCTACTTCTCCAGCCCTCACTCTTAGTCGAAAAAAAAACCAAAAAAAAAACACTACCAAACAGATTTTCGAGGAGTAATTCCCATACTTCTTTTTCGGCTAAATATTAAAGCATACTAATAATATAATATAAAATATAAATTAAAGTATAAAATTAGAATATCGTATGCAAAATATTGATTTCATCCTATTCGTCCGAGCTTTTATAACTAAAAGTACCAATATAAAAAAAATGCCCGCGCCTAAAGTAAGCTTAAATCCTCGACATACACATACAAACACTCTTTTACAATTTTTGTTCTTTTTTGCACAAAATAAAAAATAAAATCGAGCACACTCAAAATCTGTTGACAAAATTATCGCAGAATATAATTCGCACGCAAACTGGTGCGCCCGTGGTATACTGTCCATTCAGAGCAGCGGTTACCGGGTGGGGTGGCTAATTTCGTCCCGGCTCCCAGCCACCACGCGACTTAAGGACTTTCCGTCCTCTCCTCCTGATCGTGTCGTCGCACGGAAATTAAATTAAATTAATTAATATTTATTATAAAAATTTACAAAGGAAAACCCGACAATTTGGTCGACGCTATCAACTAACTTTCTCTCTCTTTCTATCTCTCACTCTCCCGACGCGGATGATCGCGAGCACACTGAACAAAATATATATATATAAATTCCACTTACTTTGGCGGCAGCGGCGATCTTTAAGTTAGCGGGAAATTCCCTCCGCCTTGTTGTTGGCGCTACCTTCTTGTTCAGCCAATCTGCAGCCACAAGGGTGAGATCTAAGCCTCCCAAGAACTCAAACTTCGATTAGCAGGAGTGCACTTGCACTTCGGTGCACCGCTCTCACCCTCTAACTGTCTCTCTCTCCCTCTCTCTCTCTCTCTCTCTCTCTCTCTCTCTCTCTCTCTCTCTCTCTCTCTCTCTCTCTCTATTGGTTATTTCTATGCGCGTCGCGCGAAAAGCGTGGCGCTAATCGTCTCCGGAGAAGCCGTGTCCCGAGACACACTGATCCAAATCGTGCGATCGAGCAAGGATCGAGGGCCGATCGAGCGCCTAATTGCCCTCTCTCCTTAATTAGCCGCCGCGGCCCGCGCGCGTTCCCACGCGACAATTACCGCGGTGCGCCGAATTTCGCGCAGCTAAGTGCCCCCTACTCAGCGCACGGTCAAGGCTGCGAGCAGGAGCTCAGTACAGCGGCGATCACGGCGAGATACTCGTCGCAATACCCCCCCCCCCCCTAAACTTCACATCTTCCCAGATGCTAAGTTTATGCATCCAGTTGGTCGCCGCCAACCTTGCACGCTTATTTGGTTACTCTGCTTCACCACTACGCTAAAATTACTTACTTAAACTAATATCACAAAAAAACTAAGCGTGCAAAGTCGGGCAAACAACTGAATTCAGAAGGGGCGGTGGCCTCTGGTGTTATTGAGGCCACCTTCGCCAACTCAACGCTACCGCTCTTCCGCAAGATCTACTGCAGATTCGGGTGGTCCCGGAAGAACCGAGCCAATGCCGCTCGCATCCACACTCTATCCGCACGCTCGGCGCTCCGGAGCTCGCCGAGAAGCAGCCTGGCCTCTTGGAAGGCGCGAGCCATCAACGCGTACGTTGCCCTTGTTCCGGCAGGCACGACGATCGGTCCTGACAATGGGGCAAGCCCCAGGGAAACGGAATCTCCGTTTCCTACCGAATCGTCAAGTGCCTCTCCGGACACATCCATGGGGGCACAGGGCTGGCCTCCAAAGACCCTGCTGTCTCCGCAGGAGGCATCAGCGGGGAAACACCGGATGCTCTAGCGCCCATTCTGATCACCGTCAGATCAGCCGCGGAGCCCCGTGCGGTCTGGATCTCCGCGTATGAAACTGACGGTGTCAGGCAGACGCTTTCGCGATCCTGTGCCTCCATCCGCTTCTGCACTCGCTCCGCTACCGGAACGTGGGGTGCCAGAGTGCGCGATGCCACGGTGGCTCCTACCCTGGCTCCCGAAACCACCCGAGGCAGCGCACGCAACCTTTTTTGCACCGAGGTGCTGTCCGTTCGCGGCGGTGGCTGGGGCTTCGTGGCCTTCAGGCGTGGGGCTACCGGCGGTGGCGCCAGTACCATCTCCGATCGCGAAGATCGGCGCCGGTACTTTCCGCCCTTACCGCCACCTGAAATTTCCCATCCCCCTGCCACATCCGTACCCACACTCGGCGCAACGCGAGCATCCACGCGGGGATGCGTTTGGGGGTGGTTCTCCCGGATCCGCCGGACTCCCATACTCGCCAACCACGCTGCGTGCGTCTCTCCACAACGTGGGCAAGTGTTCAGGGTTTCCCCCAAACACTCACAGTTGTGGCAATACACCGAATGCAGGGGCCGGGTACAATCGACACGATTGTGCCTCTTTCACCAGCAACGGTGGCACAAGCGTGGTGGCGGGTCAACGGCCGGATCGACGGGTATGTCCAACCTCCCACGGAACATGCAACCTCGCCCTAGCTCACCGGGATCACTAGCTTGCGCGGATCGACCGGTGGAGCGTTTAGACGAGGCTGCCTGTCCCACGCAACTGACAGCCTTGAGGCCGGACACAACCTTCTCCCCCCGCGCGCCTGCCCTCCGGAAGTCGAAGGCCGCTGGCGAACTACCTCCACATACGGAGTTGTCCGAACCAACGGCCCCTTCGGGTCACTACATCCCCCAGAGCCATCTACCACATCCTCGTTCGCGAGGACACTCGCGCTCGCGATCGCGGACGCTGGCCCTCCCCCCTTCGCCCTCTTGCGCCGATTCCTTTCCCCGCGGGACACTCCGAGGTCTGCCCCGCCGTGGATGTTGTGGGCAGGGGCAGGAGTACGCCTGGAATCGGCTTTCGCGGCAGTGCCGTGTAGAGGCGCTCAAAAGCTTCATCCGCAGGCGCCAGGCTCGAGAAGTAATCGTCCATCTCGAGCTCACGTCGCGGATTCCACTTGAGACGGCGCCTCGCCATAAGCCTCTGCCGCATTGCCTCCTCGCGACGCAAGTCCTAGGCGTATCCGGCGGGAAATATGTTGAGCGGGGCCTCTTCTCGCCCTGCCGGAACCTCCATGAGTTTGACGACAGGGCTGGCTGGCTCAACCCCCGCCACCGCTACCTCCACGGCGGCCGCCTGCCCGTCACACTTGGGCGGCGTAACCGCCGCGTCATTGCTGTCGCCGGACGTCGACGGCTGTGGGCCTGGGTCCGCAGATGGAGATGCGGCCCCGCCACTCGTCAACTCCGGCACCTCCATGTCCTCGTTCGAGGCGTTGATGAGCAATGCCTCCTCCTCGTCGGTCGGAACGCTGTCCCGGCGAGCTTGCAGCTCCAGCCGGACCAGCCTTTCGAGGCACTCCCTCGTCGCTCTTGGTCTGCGCCACCCCCGGAACTGGCTCGACGGGGATGTCTCCTCCCATTTCTTCGCCGTACGCCACCTGCAAAATGAAGAAATGATTAATAATACGTTACACACTATACTTACACTTAAACTTCACCACGACACAAGAACAGATACTGACTTCCGACACTTCGTCGGTCGGCACATTAGCTCGCCTCGGTGGCATATACCGCTTTAGGTGCCGAATATGCACCTTAGAGGTCTTCCGGCCAGCATCTTCGAGAAGAAAGACTGTGTCACCAAGCATTTCTTTTATCTCGAAGGGACTAAAGTATTTTGGTGCCAGTTTACCGGAGACTCCCTTCGCAGCATCCGAGAACGTGCTCTCACGCCTCCATACGAGGTCGCCCACCTGAACCGACGCGCCTCTTTTGTTGCGATTATACGCTCGGGCGTTGCGCTCCTGGGATTCATCGTTATGCTTCCTCACGAGACCCCAAAGAACGTCCAATCGTTTCAGACGGTCAAGCCAATGCTCAGGGTCGGCACGAACAACTACCTTCTCTCCCTCAACTTCACGTCGCAAACTCTTCACTGGCTGTGGGTGGCACCCGTAGTTCAACAACGCTGGCGAGACTTTTGTGCTAGCTTGCACGGCCGTGTTAATCGCATGTCGAAACTCATGCAAGTGCTCGTCCCACTGACGATGATCAGCCTCGACGAACGTTGCAATCATCATTTTCAACATCCTATTCGTATGCTCAACCGGATTGGCTTGGGGGTGATAGGGAGGCGTGGTTACATGCTTTACACCAAAATCTTCCAACATCTCCCGGAGATGCTTATTAATGAACTCTGTACCATTGTCCGTCAATAAGAACTCGGGAGTCTCCCACCTAAACAACACCAACTTTTCAAAAGCTTTCGCAACTGCCTTCCCGTTAGCCGCACGCAATGGTTTCAACTCAATCCACCTCGTAAAAAGATCCTGAAACACTAAAATGTATTTAAATTGGCTCTTACTACGAGGCAGCTCCATCACGTCTGCAGCCACCATTGCCCATGGCCTCTCAACGATTCACTTACCCATCAGCCCTTGAGGACCCGCCTGCGAGACTTTATAGCGCTGGCATTCACTACACTGCTGCACGTATGCACGCACTTCGTAGTAAAAACCAAGCCAATAATACATCCTCTTTACCCTGTCGTAAGTCTTCTCAATTCCAAGATGACCTGACGACGGGTGGCGATGTGCCTGCTCGATTACTCCAACTCTATACTCGTCTGGTACAACGAGTCTCCACCCCCCCTCTTGAAACGAGATCGGATCCAAGATCTCATCAGGAGAATGGCGATACAGCATGCCATCTATCACTTTCCAACCCGGAAATTTTCGAGGGCAACGCTGAATTTCGTTTATTTTGTCATGATACCAAGGATCCGAGATCGTCTCAAAACTCGCCACAATCGCAAATTCTCTATCGATCCCTCTAGAGAGAGCATCAGGAACCTTGTTGAGTGCGCCTTTTGTATGCAGAATCTTAAAGTCCCACTGCTGCAGGCCCAACGCGCTAGCCTCCCTGTAGGGTCTTTAAGATTCCTAAGCCACGTTAGAGTGCTATGATCTGTTTTAGCAACAAATTCATAGGCCTCCAAATATGGCCTCAGTTTCTCAATCGCCCACAATAAGGCAAGGCACTCCTTTTCCGACGTAGTATAATTCCTCTCAGCCGGATTTAAGACACGGCTGATATACACAATCGGATGCTCAAACCCATCGTCATCTTCCCGAGTCAAAACGGCTCCAATGGCGTAATCACTAGCATCGCTTTGGACCGTAAATGACTCAGAAAAATTCAGACGAGCAAGCACAGGGGCCTTTACAAGCGCATTCTTCAAAGCGCTAAACGCAACCTCTTAAGCTTTAAGCTCGGACTCTTTTTTAATAAACCGTGCGTACCAGCCCACCGTACTCAAAAACGTACGCATCTCTTTCACATTCTTGGGTGTCGGATAGTACAGGACCGGCTCAACCCTTTCCGGGTAGGCCTTAATCCGTCAGCATCCAGCCGGTAACCTAGGAAACGCACACTCGAACAACAAAACTCACACTTCTCACGATTCACCTCGAGTCCGGCTTTTATAATCGTACGCAACACAAACTCTACCCATTTCAGGTGCTCTTCGAACGTTTGCGTAACCACTATTGGATCGTCCAAGTACACGAAAACGTGAGGTTCCACCTCGGGTCCAAATAAGGCCCCGATTAACCTACAAAACGTCATCGGCGCATTTTTCAATCCGAAGGATAAACGAACGAATTACCATTGACCGGAGCTAGGCACAGCAAAAGCTGTAAATTGCCGGCTAACTTCAGTCAAGAACACCTGGAAGTAAGCTTTCTTTAGGTCGATTTTAGAGATATACCTAGCTTCGCGCAACTTATCCAAAATCGAATCTATATTCGGTAAAGGATAGTTATCGCGTCTAGTCGTCTTATTGACATCTCTAAAATCTATACAAAACCTAGCTCCCTTCTCGCTTGACAATCACTGGTGCACTACACCACTCACTAGCGCTACGCTCAATAATCCCTTTCTCAAACATCTTTTTCACCTCTTCTTGAGGAAACTCGAGAACCTTAGGAGACATACGCCGAGGCGCGTGTCTCACCGGCAGAGCACCCTGGACATCGATGTGATGTTCAATGAGAGTCGTAAACCCGTGAAGTTCTCCGGGTTCTGGAAGTATCTTTTCCATCAAATCCTTCACTTGCTCTCGCTCCTCACTTCGTATCTCAACGATACCACAGCATTCTGCGAAAATTCTCGGATCTGAACTCAATTCACCCACTTTTGAGAAAGGACACCATCTTCCACCAGGAATCCTCCAGAAACATCCTACCAGCGATAACTCAAAACCATACTTGAGACCAAAGTCTACCCCGAGAATGACAGGGTGACCGGTATCCGGCACGATTCTAAGATCAACTGCATGCTTGATATTCTCTACTTCAAAGAGAACTTAAAGCACTCCAAGGATTTTGTGCGTTCCTCCAGTAACTCCACGAACCGCTAGCTGAGCCGGTTTCCATTTATCTTTAAACGCCTTTGTATATATCGCCGGTAAGTCGGTAAGATCTGCTCAAAGATCATCTTCTTCTGGCGACGATCCGACGGCGGGTGACGCATAGCGTTCGCCTTTCTCTGGAACGCATCTACAAACCTCGCTATTGACTCTCCTTCTCTCTGGCGCAAGCACTGAAGATCTCTGAGCAGAGTTGAATCGCTGACTATCGTGCAGTACTTGTTCTGAAAGGCTTGCACGAAAGACTCCTAGTCCACAAACATACATTGGACGCGGTGGTACCATTTCCGAGCGTCATCCACGAAAGCCGATTGCAAGGAGCATATCAAACATCTCTCCGAAACTCCCAACTGCTCCTTGAACAACTCGAGACCCTCAAGGAAGTCCCACGCATCCTCCGTATCTGTACCAGCGAAAGAAAGACGTGCATCTCGCAACGCCCGTCTGCAACGAGTTATATCGCGAAAACTTACATCTCTCTCTCTACTCGAACCATCATCGCTACTCTTCCGGGCCATGGTTGTTACCAACTGAAGATCGCCCGTGGCTGACTCAGTCGTCGAAGGTAAAACCTGCCGACTGCGTCGCCTCGGAGCAGTATCCTCGACCCTCACTCTATCACGACGACTCACTAACTTTTTCGGACGCGGCGCCGACATCAACACAGATTCTTCTCCTGACGATCCGCTCTGCGAAGAGTCATCCGCATCCGAACTTACAAACACCTTATTCGCTTTCTTCAAGGAAACCTTCCTTTTATTCGGCGTAGAGGCCGCTGCAGGAGGCTTCCCTGTCTCAGCTGAATTGGGCGGCAAACTCGGGCTCTCACCCTTGTTAGCCGGCCCACCCGCTAACGCCATAGAGAAACATTCAGTGAGATTAATGGTGTTTTGGGGGATGGTACTCTATCACTTCGAACTGTTTCTGTCCATGGCGAACGCCCTTGGTGGTGTAAAGTTGAACTCAAAAGAGGCTTGTGAAAAGTGGCCGATCGACTTTTTGGCAAATAAGAAGGGTGGCTTCTACGAGGGGCGTATTATGAAGTGGCATCTAGATGGAAATAGATTATCGAACAAAACGGCGCACATTTGAACTAAATCCGATCGGTGTAACACTTTTTATAAAGCATTGAATACAGAGCAAAATAGCGGAAGGGAGATATTTGCCAACCTTATATAACACTAGCACCCTATACAATGTCTAGCAGGAAACTAGTTCCAAAAAGGACGTTTCCGATTTTTATGACCAATCGATTTTCTGAGTTGAACTTTGGACCGTTTCCGATTTACAAAATTGTAGAATACTTGCACTCGCTCGTTAAGATGCCTAGGAAAATGCCTCCATTCTTCAATCTTAACTGAAAGTGATATACTTAGTGGGGAGGTAATATCAGCTAGGAGATTTTACTGGAGTATTTGGCGGCCTCAGATTTAAACCAAATACGTGTACTGCAAAAAAGCACGTACGTGCATCATTGGTCGTTTGTAGACTCGGTGTTGCTCACTATGTTATGAGAAAAAACTCGGCGGGGCCTGCGAACTAAAATTTCGTGTTTTTGCGAGAGAGGGGACACCAAATTTCCGTGCGACTTTAAATTATTTTTTTTAAATTGGTTATAGACTAGGGTAAAAAGGGTGTGTGAGCGTGTGAGCGAAGGACGACTGTATTGAAAGAGTGGAGCGGAATTTTAGTTTAATATTTCATATTTTATAAAAAAAAGTTGCAACTACAACCCTTCTATTTCGAGCCTGTCATCAACTGCTTGGTATAGCGCTCCGAGTGGATGTTTAACGGGAGTCAGCAGAAGAAGGACTTAAAGTAAACCGTGTTAAGTATGAGATTAGTTGTTTGGAAGATCATTTTCTAGGTTACCGATTGGATGCTGAGGATAAAGTCTGAAAGGGTGAAGCCGGTCCTGCATTATTCAACTCCCAAAAATGTGGTGTACAATAAAGTAAGGAAATGTGTTTCATACATTTTTGCGTATGATAGGCTGTTACGTACCTCTTATTGAGCGAGTCCGAGATTATAGTGCTTCTCAGAAAGTTGTGGAAGAGAGACCAAGCATGAGAGTGACAAGAAAAACACCAAGTTGCGTTTAGTGCTTTGAAGGACGCGCTTCTAAATGCCCGTGTACTTCACTGACTGGATTTTTCTAAGCCATTTACAGTTGAAAGCGATACTAATTTGATTGACTGACTGACTGACGAGAAGGGTGATGATGAGTTTAAGTATCCAATTGTGTACATCTGTTGCGGACATGTATATGTCGAAAAATGTATATATTGTATGCGTCGAATACGGGCAGAGTTGGAAAGAGAAAGGGGGAAAGAGTCGCGTCACCGAATTCGCGGAAATGGGCGGGAAAAATCGCGGAAAATGCGCGCCGAGAACGGCGCTTTAAAAACGCGCGGGGAGCTGGGCCGAGGGGTCCGCCCGCTTGCCACGTTAGGTGGCTGCCGACGGACAAAAGGCCCAACAGCTGCTCTCGCGGGGGGGGGGGGGGGAAAGGCTCGCGAGCGTAGTCAAGCCGCTATAGGTCTGCCCGCGCGCCGTCTCACGGCCGCCGACAGAGAGGCCAGGGGCTACTCGCGAGCTTTTAGGGCGATAGGTACTGCCTGCGCGACGCGGGACGCGGCAGCTGACGGAGGCCAATCGGGGAAAAGCGGCGAAAAGCGACCCAGGAGTGGGGATAAGAAAGCGCGGCAGGTGAGCGCGGCTGGGGACTCTCTTTCCGACTACGCTCCGAGCTAGACGGCGAACTACCAAGCAGCGTTGCGTCACACACGCACACATATATATATATACTTCGAACGAAGACTGTTTAATAAAAGGACAAGTGTTATAATTCAATTGCCTACATTCACTCAACGCTCCAAAGCTTGAATTTCCTCCTCCTATCCACACCATCACCAACAAAAGTGGTCTTTCGAGCCGGATCTGCGCAGCGCAAAGGGGAGGAGGAAAAGCCGAAGTAAGGAGGATCAAGTCTTCGCCAATCCTCGCCAGGTGTGAAAAAAAAAACAGCAGTATGCCGCCTAAACGTGCAAAAGCCTCCGCCGCCGTGGAGTCGGGCGCACCGGAGCCGAAGAAAAGGCGCGCGCAAGTGACTGTAGCGTCGAAGGCAAGAAAAACGACGCCAAAGGCACGCCACGCTCCAGCTTCCACCTTGGACTCAACACGGTCTTCTCCAACGAAAGTTGACTCCACTACGCGGCCACCTGCGCCGTCATCCACCTTCGAGCGGCGCCTGAGAAGCAGTGGGCGGATGCCTGCGAACGAGGTCCAGCAAGTTGGCGAGTCAAGGCTTCGAACCAGGCAAGATGCGACCGGGTCAGTATCCCGGGGGGAGGAGCGATGCACGTCCTCCGCACGACGACCACCAGCACCAGCATCGTCGCCGAGGCTCTCAACTCCAAGGCCGAGTCAAAATCATTTGAGGGGCCAAGCAGCGATCACGAGGACATTGACTGAAGAAGACGAGGGGGAGAGGGGATCCTCGCCCAACGCCAACCGATCAGCGAGCGAGTACTCGCCCTTCGGGCAAGGTCGCGCCGAATCGCGAAGCCCGTCCCCAACCCACTTTCAAGAGTTTTCCCGGAATCTCTCGCCGGCAAGCGTCGGCGCGGAAAACCACTACGTCAACAGTCCAACGGCGCTGCGGGCACCTGTTCATCGACGCGGAGGTCAACAACCTTCGAGGCAAGACGATACGCGGGACAACAACGGTATGAGAGAATTAATTTCTAGAGAAACATCGCGATGTTTACGTCCTTTCTCGGATTTAGCGGAAACGATGCAGGAAACGCTGCGATTAAATAACGCAACCGCGTCTGCGAACGCGCGATATGCCAATCGAATGGCGTCGGCAAATAAGTTGCCCAGCTTCAGCGGGGGGGCCCTTGAATTTTTCGCCTTTAAGCAAGCCTACGAGCGTACAACCGAAAACGGGGATTTCACGGACGCGGAGAATGTGGCGCGCCTTTCCGAAGCGCTGCGGGGCGAGGCGAGGGAGTCAGTAAAACTATTATTAATTGCCGGTTGCGACGCGGACTCGATCATGACTACGTTGAATGATTATTTTGGGGACAAGTTAGGTGATACAGCGCAATGTAATTAGGCAGCTCGAGGCGCTGCCGAGCATAGAGTCCGGGCGGGTAAATATTAAGCAGTTTGCCGCGCAATTGCGAAACGCGATCCTTACGCTCAACACGCTAAAAATGAAACGGTATTTAGACAATCCCGAGCTTATGCGGCGCATCGCAGGCAAAATACCGGAACATTTAAAATACGAGTACGCGGAATTCGCCGCGAAAGATAGCACGGATCGATTCGAGATCGAAGTATTGTCCGAGTACTTAAACAAAAAGGCGAAGGTTGTCGCGGCGACGAGCATATTTGACGGGAGCGGCTCGTCGTCAAGGCGGTCGAAAGACGATACGGTGCGTAGCTCGCGGCGCGGGCGCGAAGTTGCGGTGTACGCGACCGCCGAATCGGCTTCAAGGTTCCCGCGCGATCGCGGTGAACGGCCTTCGGCAAATAGATCCGATCGCGACTGTCAGTATTGTCGACGGCCGAATCATAAGCTGACGCAGTGTCAAGGCTTCTTGCGTGAGAGCGTCCCACAGCGGTGGAGACAAGTAAAGCGGTGGAGGCTGTGTTGGCTATGCCTCGAAGCAGGTCACCGTCGGGAACGGTGCGGGGCGGCGTGTTGCGGAAAATGCGAGCGTAAGCACCACATTCTGCTCCATGATAGCCAGAATACACAAGTGGGCCCGGCCCCACGGCGGGAGACGCGCGGTAAACAATCGTCGGTCGAGTTGGTTGAGGTGTCTACGGCATCGGAGCCGAGGCAAGCATGACTAGGCCGCGCATTCTTAAAAATATTGCCCTTGGTGCTCCGGAGCTCGACGGCCGATGTAAACATTTACGCGCTTCTCGACGAAGGCTCTACCGTAACTTTAATCGAGCTAGATGCGTTATATCAAATCGGCGTCAAAGGGGAAAGGTCGCAAATTAAACTCGCGTCGATACACGGGGAGCCGACGAGGGCAACGACGTGCGAGTTCGTCGACGTAATAATACGGGGCGCTTTCGGCGCGCACGAGTTACACGGGGCGATTGCTGTTAAGAGACTCGCGCTGCCGCGGCAATCCGTACCTGCGGAACTCGCGGAAAGGGCGCGCATTTTCGAAGCGGCGAAAGTAGAGCCGTATTATAATCAGCGACCGCGGATGCTTATTGGCCAGGATAATTGGCCCTTGATCGTCGCGCGAGAAATTCACGCGATTGATGAAACGGGACTCGCGATCTCGCGCTGCCTTCTCGGTTGGACCATCCAGGGGACCGCGAGACACACAATTCCTCGAGCGGTGCTAACTACGCACGCAGCCCCTACTTTAGAACTAGCCGACGCCGAGGCCGACGCGCACGGCCCGAGCGGTCAAGAAGAAACTTTAGACATGCTAATCCGCGCGTATTTCGAGATAGAAAATTTAGGGGTTAAGCTCATCGAGCCAAGGGTAGAGGTTCGCCCGCAACGCATACTCGAGGAGTCGAGCCGGTTTCGCGGTAAGTCGTGGGAGACGGGACTGCTTTGGAGAAGCGACGAAGCCGCGCCAGTGGACGGAAAAGCTACAGCGATGAAGCGACTTTTCTCCCTCGAACGCCGTTTAGATCGCGACCCGGAATACGCGTCATTATACGAAAAAGAAATGGAGCGGCTCCTCAGCAACGGATACGCGCGTAAAGTACAGGGACGTCGCGAGTGCTCACGCACCTGGTTTCTGCCGCACTTCGGCGTCAGAAACATAAACAAACCCGGGCGTGTCCGCCTAGTATTTGATGCAGCGGCGCGTACCGGCGGCGTGAGCCTGAACGATCAACTCAGCTCAGGGCCCGACCTCCTGCAGTCCCTGCCGGGTATATTGCTGCGGTTTCGAGAACGCGAAGTCGGCTTCAAATCGGACATCTCGGACATGTTTTTGCGCGTGCGGGTGAGAGAGAGCGATCGCGGAGCACAGCAATTTCTCTGGCGCGGGAACGACCGGAGCCGCGAACCCGATACGTATGTAATGTCAAGCCTCATCTTCGGCGCCAGGTCGTCGCCATGTAGTGCAATATTTGTTAAAAACAAAAACGCGGAACAATTTAAAAGTATTATGCCAGAAGCAGCTGTTGATATAGTCCGGAATTTCTACATGGACGACTACCTGGCGAGCCGAGACACCGTGCGGGAGGCAAAGGCGGTCATTCAGGGCGTGATCGCGATAAACTCTCGCGCATCGTTCGAGATGCACGGCTGGGCGTCTAGCCACGACAGTGCGCTGTCCGACGTGCCGAAAGGTAACCGCACTGCGAAACAAAAGGATTTGAGCCTGGGTGATCAGAGCAAGGAAAGGATCCTTGGGCTTTTCTGGGATACGGTAAACGACCAGTTAGGGTTTAACGTCGGGTTTGCGAAAATTCCAGAGAAACTGCGCGAATTTCGCGAAGCTCCCACAAAACGCGAGACATTAAGCATAATAATGTCTGTTTATGACCCGTTAGGTTTCCTCGCGCCAATATTGATAAAATCAAAGGTGCTTATGCAAGAGATTAATCGCAGCGGTGTCGCAGTGGGATGAGATTATTAGGGACGAAGAGCGACCTAAATTCGAGTCGTGGCTCCGCGACCTTGAGCGCGCACAGAGCTTGCGCATACCGCGATGCGTAGCGCCGAGCGCGCCTATAGTAAATATTGAGCTCCACACGTTCTGCGATGCGAGCCTGAGCGCGTACGCGGCGGCGACGTATTTGCGATTCGAGACGAATAAAGCCCCCGCGCATGTGAGGCTGGTGATAGCGAAAACAAAAGTCGCACCTTTAAAACCCCTTTCCGTCCCGCGCCTAGAGTTACAGGCCGCGCTGTTGGGTTCGCGACTGACCTGCTTCGTCGAGAAAGAGTTGACCTTTAAAATAAAACGCCGTGTGCTGTGGAGCGACTCCGCGACGGTAATCCAGTGGATTCGATCGGAACCCCGGACGAAGCATAGTTACGTCGCGCATCGCCTTGGTGAGATAGGCGAATTGACTCGCGTGTCGGAATGGAGGTGGGTGCCTAGCGCTGAAAACCCTGCGGACGATGCGACCCGCGATATAAACCAACAAATCGACGCGCAGCAGCGGTGGTTTATCGGGCCGCCATTTTTACGCGATAATGACAACAACTGGCCGCGAGAAAGAAAACTCGATGTAGCGAAAAAACGGGCGATTGACGCGCTCGAGATGAGGAAGGGTTTCGCGTACGCGATTCGGCCGACAGATGGAGATTCCTTACGCGCAGACGCGTGCACGACCTGGACCGAGCTGCTCGAGACTGCTCAACGCGAGAAAGGTTTCGAAACCGCGGAACAGTCCGAGCAATTCTTTTACCGCGAGATCCAAGCAGCGTGGTTGGAGCACGAGCTAGAGGCCCTACGCGCGGGTAACAATGTTTCTAAGAAGAGCCCGATTGCTCACTTAATGCCATTTATAGACGACAACGGCGTTCTTCGAGCGTCCGGGCGCGTAACCAGACTAGAGGGCGTGCAGTTTAATAACGAACCAGTTATTCTGCACTGTAAACATAAAGCGACGCGACTACTTATACAGCACTACCACTCTCAATATTTACACGCGAGTCATGAAACCGTTATTAACGAGATACGCCAGAAATTTTATATTATCGGCCTGCGCAATGCTCTACGCTCGATTATTCGTGCGTGCGTAACTTGTCGCGAGCTCCGGGGAAAACCGCGCAACCCGATAATGTCCGCTCTTCCAGCCGCGCGAGTCGCGCATTATCAACAACCTTTTAGTCAATGCGGAGTTGACTATTTCGGGCCGATGCTGGTCGCGATAGGCCGGCGACGGGAGAAGCGCTGGGGCGTTCTCTTTACCTGTCTGACGACGCGAGCTATCCATTTGGAGCTGGCCGCCAGTTTGACAGGCCAGTTCTGCGATCATGGCTCTGCAGAGGCTGGCAGCTAGACGAGGCGCCCCCAGAACGATTTACAGCGACAACGGGACTAATTTCCGTAAAGCTAGCAAAGAGCTCCGTGACGCTGTAGACGCGATTGATACGACAAAACAAGCGGAGTATGCGCGCGAAAAGCGGATAACGTGGGTTTTCAACCCGCCCGACGCGCCCCACATGGGGGGAGCCTGGGAGAGGTTAATACGCTCGGTGAAGATTGCCTTGAAAACGGTGTTAAATGAACAGGCTCCGACCGAGGAAACGTTGCTCACCGCGCTGCTAGAGATCGAGCACTCGATAAATTCGCGCCCTCTGACCAACGTGTCCGCCGACCCCCGCGACGATGAGGCCTTAACGCCCAATCACTTTTTGATTGGGGCGTCGTCGGGCGAGATAAGGTTGCGCGCGTACGAAGATGAGCCTATCAGTCGTCACCGCCAGTGGCGAATAGCTCAATCATTTGCCAATTTATTTTGGCGCCGGTGGTTACGCGAGTACCTGCCTACGCAAATAGGTCGTGCGAAATGGCTCAAACGCGAAGAACCTCTGAAGCTGGGTGACTTAGTGCTGATATGCGATTTTCAAGCTCCTCGCAATACGTGGAAGAAGGGCACAATCATTGAGGTTTACCCCGGCGAAGACGGCCAGGTCCGGGTGGCCAAAGTAAACACTAGCAGCGGAGAATTTGTCAGGCCAACACACAAATTAATTTTATTAGTTGCGAAAGAATGATAAGTTTATTGTTTATTTATTTTGAAGAAAAAGGGAGCGAAAACCATGTCATTGTAATTTTATTTTTTATTTGATATTAAAAGATTGCGAAGATCAATTTATTTCATTTAGATCGCCAATGTATTGTAAATAGCGAGAACTTATTTTCAGAGCACCATAGCGACCACATAAAACGTATTTTATTTTTATTATCTTATTTTGTTACTCATTGCGCCGACATATACAATCAATGACGTTTTGCTGTAAGATGAATACTAGTAGTAGTAAAAATCACTACGATTTTGTACTGGGGGGAGGGTGTTGCGGACATGTATATGTCGAAAAATGTATATATTGTATGCGTCGATACGGGCAGAGTTGGAAAGAGAAAGGGGGAAAGAGTCGCGTCACCGAATTCGCGGAAATGGGCGGGAAAAATCGCGGAAAATGCGCGCCGAGAACGGCGCTTTAAAAACGCGCGGGGAGCTGGGCCGAGGGGTCCGCCCGCTTGCCACGTTAGGTGGCTGTCGACGGACAAAAGGCCCAACAGCTGCTCTCGCGGGGGGGAAAAGGCTCGCGAGCGTAGTCAAGCGGCTATAGGTCTGCCCGCGCGCCGTCTCACGGCCGCCGACAGAGAGGCCAGGGGCTACTCGCGAGCTTTTAGGGCGATAGGTACTGCCTGCGCGACGCGGGACGCGGCAGCTGACGGAGGCCGATTGGGGTAAAGCGGCGAAAAGCGACCCAGGAGTGGGGATAAGAAAGCGCGGCAGGTGAGCGCGGCTGGGGACTCTCTTTCCGACTAAGCTCCGAGCTAGACGGCGAACTACCAAGCAGCGTTGCGTCACACACGCACACATCTATATATATATACTTCGAACGAAGACTGTTTAATAAAAGGACAAGTGTTATAATTCAATTGCCTACATTCACTCAACGCTCCAAAGCTTGAATTTCCTCCTCCTATCCACACCATCACCAACAACATCAATCGAACTCTTAACCCAGCTGAAACTAATTATACTACGTCGGAAAAGGAGTGTATTGCCTTGCTGTAGGCGATCAACAAAACTGAGGCCATATTCGGAAACTTATGAGTTTGTTGCAAAGACGGACCATACTGCACTAATGTGAAGATTATTCTACTTGACACAAACCAATCAGACATCCAATTTTCAACTTCTTCATAGGAATCAAAGTGTTGCTCAGCCAATGCATGTTCCATCAATAAAAACAAACGGTAGTCGGAAGGAGCCAAGTCTGGTGAATACGGCAGGTGGAGTTGTCAGCTCCCAATCAAGTGCTTTAATTGTATCCTGAACCGGTTTTTCTTTGTGTGCAGGTGCACTGTCATGGAGCAAAATTACCTTGCATTGGACTAGTATATTATAAAATGATCGTAAAATACATTTGTATATAGAAACAAGTTATTACTTTGCATTTTATTTTGTAAATTATTGATAATTCCTGTATATGCAAAACTGTGTAAAAAGAACTGGTATCATATTTTGTTTATGTTTGAACTAATTTCTTTGGATTTATTAATCAATATGTTCCATTATATTACTTACGATTGGTTTCATAAGAAAAATCTCGTTCCAAAAATTAGGATATGTTAATGTCAAATCTTCTCCTCGGAAAAGACTTTCATACATTGATATAAGTTTACGTTTCACTGGACAATCATATTTATTTTTTGTAGCCATATCTGTAATATGAAATAAATATAAAATTAAAGTGTAGGTTTTAATTTTCGAAAAGTACAGTAAAAAGATTTTCTATACAGACTCCAGGTATATTTGAGAGTTGACAAGATAGAGCTTAACATGAAACACGATAATTCAAATAAGACAATAAAAGATAGTTATAGTTTATATTAATTATAATAAATAAGCCATAATATTAATGTAAAGTTATGTAAAATAATAGTATAACACATAACATTAACTTATTGGAATGTTTTACTGAAAGATACAACGATGTATCTTTTGCCTTAAAATAACTTGGATAATATTCACTTTTAATGGTATTTGATGAATATAACAATATGCATAACCGAAAATACAGGCACCATGACCAACGCTGCTCAGAATTATCGAACGTTTCAAGAGGCAGCTGCCAATCGAGGAGAGATTGCTGGTCCTTGGGCGAGAGACCCCGAGAGGTACTCTCAAGGCGAGGTTCAACGACCGCCCGAACGAGAGCCCAGCCTCCGTCGGACGCGACGGAGCCGGTTGTGCATTGAAAATTACAAAACGCGAGTACTTGAACGACCTCTCTCTGACTCGTAAGATCACGGAGCGCGCGTATTGTAGACGTTACGGATTATTATTCTCTGCGCAAAATTTGCGCAAAGCAGATTTGCAGAATTTATATATACGCGCGTGATGAACCAATAGTTGCATGACGTATAAGAAAGCTACTTTACAATTTTAGCGAGAAGCCGATAAATAATTATTATATTTAACCTACCGGCGTCGCAAACCAATATAGTTTTACCCCTTCCCCCTTTTACAACTTTTGACGGAACGAGCGGTTCGGACGATCATGACGCCTCCGCGAGAATTACAATCAGTAACTCATCAGCTGGGCGATTAGCCAAATGCTGCATTTCGCAAAGTGCGCGGCCACAGAGTAAGTGTTTGCGACACTGCCCAATAGCACGTATAAGTGAGTGACACCTTCGGTACCACTTACATTGTACATGGACAGATTGGGGATATATTCGTCCCGTATCTCCCCGTTACAAATTATTTATTTATTTATTCAAATGATATACATGTATACTATTCAATTAAAATATGAGAACAAATTATACTTAAAAGTCCCGCAAAGGCGGCGGGTCCTCTGAACCGCTCGTTCCGTCTAAAATTACAAAAAGGGGCGAGGGAGATCGGGAATGCCGGTTTCGCCACCGACGGGGTAAATAAATAAATAAAAGATTTATTTATTGACCTGGTATAGATGCAGTACTAGTGCAGATGCGTGAGCGCCGTTTGGTTGGCGCGCCGCGCGAACAAAATCCGAGTTTTCCGCGCACCGCCGATAATGTGCAACTGCCGAATTGGCCGCGCTTGGTGTAATTATTAATATCTTCAGTATAATAATCATTATTCGCTCTACCTGGGCGTGCAGTCAGGCTCTGCAGGGAAGGGCTAAATTTACCCATGGGGTATCGCTCCGGGTCGCACTCCTAGGGGCCAGTCGTTGCTCTTGGAGGTGGAGTACAAGTTCTATACAGTCTGTTCTCTCAGCAATAGACTCTACTGCTCACAACTCCGAGTACAGTCATTGCGTTTCACTTATTATCTCCGTGGCCGTCACAACAATCTCCGCGTATCCGTACACTATTACGCGGGAGATTTTTGGGGAAACTCAACACACACGTCAGCCTCGTGACGCTTGCTTCTCTCGGTTGCCGAGAAGACAATAAACTATGATTGATGCGCGCCCGAAAGATTCGCGGACTCCCCGCTTTTTCTTTACAGGTAAACTTAATAAAAGGAAATATGATATATGATGATAGGTATAAAAGGAAATTAAAGAAACAATTTATCGGTCAAATCCGTTTTCTTTTTTATACTATTTACACTTAACAGTAAGTTAAATTGGCGGCTTTTTTCATCGCTCTGTAGAAAACCCATCACTAAAGCATCCGCTGCATCCCTTGGCTCTTGCGCACATACGAGATTTTTCCATTGTGGCTTGTTTCTTTGAGCCAAGTATCATTTTCTTGCCTGGTGAAAATCGAGCATCAAGTTCATCAATTGAAAAGTAATCTGGGTGATAGTCATACCAATTAAAAATTGGTTGAAAAGGCGTCGAAGACTTTATCGATGTCTGAATATTTTCAGTAGTAAATAGGCTGTATATAAAGTGTTATATAGTGATATGTACTTAGACAATACAAACACGCCCTCTCTAAAAGTCTTCATCATTGTAAACTTGTAGAAAGCTTAGTTTACCTGAGGTTCGACTATGCTTGCATCGTATACCATGAACTAAATGGTATACAAAATGTGAAACTACATCGTATGATGAATGCATGTGTACCGTTTGTCATTGGAAATATGCCTTTCCGTAGAAACGTATCTCCGTTTCACTTGTCACTAGGCTGGCTATCACTAAAGCGAAGACGGGAGTAACTTTTAGGGTGTTGTGTTTTTATCATAACTGCGAGTAAAAATCCCGAGTAGCTAACGAGTAAATTCAATTGCCTACACTTTGTCGTCGTCCTACGTCGCTCATAGCAAAATCAACCTTAAGTTTTCGTTTATCCTACTCCTCGAACTGAGGCTCAATTTCTACTGTCTTTCACTATTCAGGCTTCGAAGATATTAAATTCTCTATCTGTTACTGACTATTCAGTTTCAAATATTAATCATTTCAAAGCAGCACTGCGTAGTGTTCTATTGTCAAGATATGAAACTGTAAATGTAATGTAATTCACTAGTAAATGTGCAACTGGGCGCTGCAAAGCCATTATTAATATTCGTTAATATTTCATTTTAATTTGCCCTACCTGAGCTCTGGTGCGGGAGTTCATCTCGTTGACGGGATCTCGGAGGTACCGCAGCTGGTCGCACACCTAAGATCGAGTGCCGTACAACTAGTCAAGGATCTGGGAGGACCTGGACCGGGCCCTGCCGGGTATGCGCCGACTCCTCGTGGTTGATCGCACGTCAGCGTAGCCTCCTTCCCTATTCTCCAAAGTTGTCGGGATTTTATTGGTGAGGAAATTCGCGGACCATTTTACGAAAAGCGAGATATACATGGATAACCTGCTTCTTTTTTTTGATCAACGAAAAAAAACAGTAAGTAACAATTTAATTCTAAACACTGAATACCTTTACTTCTTACCTTTCTTAGCTTAGTAGTTACCAAAGTAACAGTCTGCTAAGAAGGCTTGGAGTGGGAATTGGCTCCACTTCTGCGTGAAATCCATAGGTCAATATAAACAAACCCCAAGGAGTCATTACTTCAAAAATCTATGATTCTTATTTTATTGATAGTGAACAGTTTTGAATTATCATCTGACTGTACCAAATACCATAGACTTTACGGCTTCTGCAGCAGCAGTCAATCCCATTCCAAAGCTTTATCCCGAACTCTCGTGGCGCGTAGATACAAAAAGAAGTGTTATTGTATAAGGTTGGCAAATATCTCCCTTCCACTTTTTTGCTCTGTATTCAATGCTTTATAAAAAGTGTTACAGTGATCGGATTTAGTTGAAATATCCGCCGTTTTGTTTAATAACCTGTTTCCATCTAGACGGCAACTTCATAATATCTCCCTCGTAGAAGCCCCCTCCTTATTTGCGAGGAACTCGGACAGCCACTTTTCACAAGCCTCTTTTGGGTTCAACTTTACACCACCAAGGGCGTTCGCCATGGACATAAATAGGTGGTAATCACTTGGCGCAATGTCCGGGCTATAATGTGGATGCGATAAAACATCCCATCCGAGCTCCCATAGCTTATGACGAGTCATTAACGAAGTGTGTGGTCTGGCGTTGTCCTGGTAGAACACTACACCCTTCCTGTTGGCAAATTCTGGATGTTTCTGATCGATCACCTTCTTCAAACGGTCCAGTTGTTTACAGTAGATGGTAGAATTAAGCGTCTGGCCATATGGGAGCAGCTCATAGTGGATGACTCCCTTCCAATCCCCCCAAACACACAGCAAAACCTTCCTGGCTGTGTGACGGGCGAACTTTACGCGCGCAGGCGAGGGATCAGCTGGGCACCGCGGCCGCGGGGCGGGAAGGGTGCGCGGGAATTCGGGAAAGGCGCGACCGCGCCGCGGCAGTTAGTTTTTCGGCGAGACGCTAAGCTAGCGGGCTGCTCACCGCCCGATAAGCGCGACGCGTAGGAAGACGATAGGAGAGGAGGAAGTCTCGCGTCCCCAACACCACCCGGGGACGCGAGAGAGAGCGCGGCGACCTCCCGGCCGGATTGTGGCCGGGACTACCGACGAGAAGGCGACGGCCAAGTAGGGCCAAATAGTATTAACATGCCCCGCGAGTGAGAGAGAGAGAGAGGCGCGGACGCGGTCCCCCCACCCAATAGCGTGACCCAGTGTGCGGCCCGACGAGGGTTCGGACGAGACGAGGTGCCCGTAGGGGCACCAATGTTTCGGCCGGATACCCGGAGGTCCGGTGCCAGCACCGCCGCGAGCCCGTGGAGGCTCGCCGGCCAGGTCGAAAGGCAGGACGCGCGATGCTCGGATAAGGCGTGCGGGGCAGGTGATAATTTTGTAAAGGCGAATGCGGCGGGGCGGGCTTGTCCCCCCGTCGCCTATATGATATAATAAATGCAGTTTAAAACAGATACCCTCCCGCTTAAATAATTATTTTGCCGGACCCTCCCTCCCCCCGACTTCACAACCGCCGCGACCGACGTAGGCCAGCCGCCCGGGCTGGCCCGGTCGGGTCCCCTCCGGGGCGACCGCAAGGAGCTGCATCAGGGCAGGAGGCGCGACCGGAGAAATACTGGCGTGGGGCTCCGGGCCCAAAAGCACCACGTCACAGCCGTCAATCCCGACTTAGCCACCGGTTGGGATGATTCACCCGCCTTCGACCACGACTGCTTTGCTTAATATTGTAATGTGATGAATTTTTCATCGTTACAGGTCTTCCGCCAGCTGACTTATACATGGTGTCGTTTTCACCGGCTCTGAAACGTCGAAACCATATTCCTCTGCGGTTTAAAGTGATAGAGTACCATTCCCCAAAACAACATTCACGGAACATTTCTCTAGCGGATTTGCCTTTAACGAAGAAAAACTTTAAAATATCACGAACTTCGGCATTAGTGAACTCGATGTTTACACGTCTATAACTGTTTAATGCAATATCCAAACTAATCATGCATAGCGTCGGTGTGTAGGATATGTCAAGACCTTTCAAATAATGTATATTATTGCCAGATACGAGCTCTGCAGCGCCTTGTACATAGCCGCGAAATTCAAAAGACAAAAAGGTGAAAGGGAGATATTTGCCAACCTAATATATCATGCATTCTGCAAAAGTATTACAACTAACATCACCCTAAAAGAAAGGTTAGACGTAACAAAATATTATGATAAAATAAAAATATTAGGATAATAATATAAATCCTGTAACTTTTAATAAGGAAGATAAAATTTGGATATTAAAAGGACCTAAAACTAATAAATTAAATAAAGATCTATACTTAGGGTATTATAAAAACACAAACTTACTATTAAATAATAATGTGGAAATAGAAACGAATAACAAAATTAAGAATGTGAATATGAACAAATTATTTAAACTCAGCTTACAAGCATTTTTCGTCCTTCGTTTTCTTTAAAAAATATAATCAATTATTCAAGAACTAACGAGTTTTACATGGCATTAAATCCAGCCCCTTTCCAAGAGCTACTTAAAAATAAAAGATTGTAGATGCACAATCTGTCGCTGTCTCTTTTTATAGATATACGTGAACACCGATTTAGAGCAGGGGTGGTGGGATTATGGGAATTGACTCCTGCTGCAGAAGGCCCAGACCTGCCTTGTATAGTTTGATAGAGAGTATAAGTGTAGAAATAAAGGCTATCCTCGCACAAGTGATGACTTTTGTTCAGAGATGTAATAGACGCGCTAGATAGATTTGGTTCGGCTGTGAGCACCGACAATAGTGGCGTGCGTGCGAGAAGCTTCCGTTAGGCCGCGACATATTATAGCTGCTCGAGCGACGCGACGCGAGGATACCTCTATTTGAGGATTAGCGTAGGGCCTATGATTGTACCTAGCTGGTAGGCAATAAAGTACGTAAGAAAATAAAGAAAGCGAGTCCTCATTGCGATCCCCCTAACCCCCTTCCCTTTATAATAGTTGTTGCGTCCCCCGCCGCCCCTGTTTATTCGTTGCAGCCGACGGAGACGAGAGCGTACTCGTGTCGGCGCCTTCCCGCCGAAGCCTGCGGGACCCCCCTCAGGAGACCGAGTCTCTACGAACTAACCAGCGTGGCTCGCTTGGCGCCCTTAAGAAATACAGCGAGCCGATCCATTGGGCAGTCGCAGGGCGGAAGGGCCCCTGTCCTACGCAAGGAGAAAGCGACGTGTTACAACATATGACGTTATTCCGGCTCTCTAAAGCTTAATAGAGTTAAATCTCTTCAATAGTCTTCGCATACGTCGCAAAAGGATTCAAGGCTACTATTGTAACGGACCGCGTCGGAAAATAAATTGCACCTCGTTTGATAATAACAGAGGTCAAATAACGTTTGATGTATCCTAATGTAGGTCCTACGCATATTTTGCACGATTAAATAATTCATCAAAGTTGATTTCATTCTATTATTAAAATACAATGTTTCAAATTATAATTAATATCTGAAAAGTACTGCATGTTCGATCTATCAATTAATCTTTATTATAGTTTACCTGAGACCTTAGGTCCGGTGATTGCACCCTCCAATCACATCGAAAAGTCAATCTCCGAATGTACGAAATCCTGGTTAAGACAAGATTTTCCTCCATCCAGTAACAGTTCACAATGTACAAATACTTCAAATCTATCAGTATTACATATGAATAAAAATTAATAGCCGTACTGAAACAATAATAATTTATAGATTAATTGTAGATAATATGAGTAAATATAAATTAAATATAAACCATTGTGTTTAGTTTTTATTTTTTTATTAGTTCTTTTAACTGTACGAGGATGGTTTGAAGAGTCCGTGCAAAGTCAGAGGGCAATACTGGTGCGTATTGAAGTTTTCAGTTAGTGGCATCTCTTAGAAGAAAACATTTGATTTCAACCAGATCAGTTTGTTTCTTCGTGTTTGACGTTCGTTTGAATCGAAGAAATCGAGAAATTTTCAAAACATGGACGAAAAAGCATTTCGAATGTTTATTAAACATTACTTTATGAAGTGCAACTCACCTCAGGAATCATAATACACGTCATCAGCTTCAAATCGACGATGTTGTTCACAGCAATAACTCCTTACGCTGAGATATGTTTTGTAGCTACACTAAACTTATCTTCAATCGCATCCATGACATCCGTCATTCCACTACTACCCGAGCTTCTGATTGGTATAACCATTCATGACATGATCTGATCTATAAGTTCGCATAGCTATTATTCGCATATGCATGCATTTTAACTGCTCTCAAATAATCGGTCATCTCGGCCGTGTGAACGGTAATAAGCCTCCATATGCAACCGCAGTGCGTATAAGAACCAGCACTGGGATTCAGCAATAAATTTGGTAGAAGACAAACAGACCCGACGCTCGCTACGATGCGGTTTCATTGTGCAATATCTGCCAAGAAGCCATGACTTATATCTACGGTCTCTTGAGCCCTTTTTTTCTATCTTTGTACATCTTCAAGGGAATATTTTTCCTCCGTTTCGTGCGATTTGTGCTATCCTATACCAGCCTAATAAACTCAATAATTTTGGCTGAATATTTTATTTAATATTTCTGAATTCTTTTTAATTTTAAAACCGAGCATTTAACCATAGTTTAAGTCCAGGACACAATGTTGTGACCTTATCTACGTAATCCTACGTTTCGACATCAGCTGAAGATCAATTTTAAAAGAAAGTCTAATTAATGCAGTGACTTATCTTTTAATATTCTATGATGAATGTAAAAAATTATATAATTAGTGAAAAATGGCACAGTGACTTTGGAATTTGTACCTAATTGAAATGTTTCGACTAAAAACTAAGAACGCAGATGCCTTAAAAATACATTATTCTACAATAAAATGTATTCACTATTAAATTGTTGTTTGATTAGTTTATATAAAATTCAGTAGAGAGATGTTTACCAAAAATACAATTTAATGATAATTTCAGATTAAGACTTGCTTCTATGTAAGCAGATCCTTTTTGTTAAAGTAAAGTTGATTACGCGCCACCGAGTGAACAGTGACGATTGTTTTTTCTCATGAATTTTTGTGCGGACGTAAGAGTAATGCGCAGCCTTCCCCTCTCTCCAGTGCCGCCGCGAGACGAACTCAATCCGGTGCCCAGCGACCCATCTCGCCGGACCACTATCAGCTCATCGGCGTGGTCATTTACAGCCAGTCTAGGTGCGTCAAACTCTTGCCTGTAGCGTCGGTCGCTACGCGGCAAAAAGGACCACTATCTTACGCATCGCCTTGTGCAGAAAGAGGACATCCCGAAAGACTTCCTAAAGGCCGCGAGATTTTTCGCTGGACCCACTTCCTCGTTGACGGCGAATCACGTATTCCGAGTAAGAAGAGGGGAGTTGAAGGGGTTTCCGTGATGGCAAGCCTGAGGCACCGGGTTGTCTTGAGCCAAACCCTACCGCCTCATACACGGCAATTGTAATTGCACCACGTTGTGAGTTTTCACGAACAATCTGAGCCGAATGTGCTTGGCAGTGTGTAGTTAATCTAACTAGTCTCATTTTTTGCACCTCTCTCTGCCTAATCCTGCCTCCTGAACAACTTAGCTACAGCAAAGTATAAATAAACTAAAAATATTTTATTACAAATACATTCCAAAATATAATAAAAATCTAAATTATAAAAATATTCCATACTAATTCTAAAATGTTTGACTCTATCGAAATTTCAGTACTTGCATATGCCTAAAATCAGTTTTAATGGATTTGAAAGTTTTAAACTAACTATTTGAAAAGTTTTACTTGCAATTTTTTATATATTGAATGCATTTTAATAAACTTGTATTTATAAATGGATGAATTCTGTTTGTAAATAAAACTAATTGATCAATACTTAATAAATTTTTCATTGATTTCCAAACAATATTAAAACTAAATTTAAGGATCAATAGTTGTATTTTAATATAAATTGTTTTTATATTATTATTATATGGTAAATAACTAAAGCTAGTGCAACTAATTAATTAACTACGTAATTATGGTAGAAATTTCATGCCATTACGTCATTATCACTATGGGACCAATAAGGTTAGTTTCAACAAAATAAACAATTTCTATGAGAAAACTTATTAATAATTAATCTTATACGTTTGTAACTGAATAAGGTGCTACTGAAATTTTCCATAAATAATAACTTATAACAATTAGTTATTACTTCATAAGTATGTTGTTTTAAGTAAAAAAGTATACACTGATGAACTGTAATATATTAATAACTTTCACTAATTAATGTAAATAAATGTTTGGAACCTATATCTAAATAATAATATACAATTTGTATTTTTTTGATAAAATATTGTGATTAAGAAGTATACTAAATTGAGTCAGTTTTCTATTCAATCACCAAAGACAATTTTGAAATTATCACAAAGACTTATTATTATATCAAAATTAAAATTACATTTTAAAGTTTTATTCTATAATATGATGGAACACGTTACAATTTTGTACCATTAACATTTAATTTTTAAATTAATAAAGGTATTCAAACCCATTTATACTTTTGGATTTAATTAGTTGAAAACACAATGAATAAAACCAAAAACAATAAATGATCTAGTTTTTGTTGTGTACACAGGTCAAAAGTCTATACAATAAGAATTCTATCAAAATTTACAGTTTTTTATTAATCCATTCAATTTTGAAATTAAATAAAATAGTAAACTAGAAGCATAATTTCTGATTAATAAAAAAATTGCATGTTTTTATTTATTTTTAAATTCATAATGATCAAGCACTAATGATAATCCAAAATTCATAACTGTGTGAATAAGAAAATTTGTGTATGTATATATTGAATATGTATTTAATGACTTTAGATAGGACATTTATAAAAAATTGCAATTATACTATATAATGTTACTCATATTTTAATTTAAAAACTCATAATTTTGACGGAATTAGTATACAATTTTTATTTATTAACGATAATTGTGTACAAAGGATTACTAACCAAAATCAACATCCATATTAATTCAATCTTGCAAAAGAATGAATATTGAACGAAAAATGGGCAAATGAAAGCCTAATAGAATTCTCTTAAAACCTTGAACATTTTTATTGAACTTTTATTAGATTTAAAAACATGAGGTTCGCATGAAGTTTACAGGCAACTTTTATGTGCTTTTATGAAGTCGACAATAACTTTAGTTGCGTATCATTGCGTTCTTATGAATGCTCCGGCATCTGGAACGCCCTCTTCGGCGGATTTAGAAGCTCTGAATCATATAGAAAATCGGGAATACAAAATACTCTCTGTATATATCCTTTATAATTACAAAAATGCTTTTAAAATTTAGATATTGCATGCCTACAAGTTACAAAGCTTTGCTTTTGTAAGAAATCATTTTCTATGCAGACGAAAACAATTTATGAAAATTCATCGTGCAATGTCAGCTGCTCTGCATGTAGCTGATGATACAAGGGTTTCGAAACAGAAAATATTTACTATTAAATGTAGGTAAAGAATTTTAGCAAAAGTGAAGTTTTGCCGCTTGTCGTATAAATCAATAAAAGTATTAAAATTTATACAAAGGCAAAAGAATTATCCAAGCGAGAGTAAGTTTTATTCCCGTGTTGCAAAGGAAAATATTGTACTATATGATTATTGCCGATAACGGTAGCTGTTTTGCAGTGCAATCGAAATGTGACAGGTATCGCGCTATTCGTTATTCGAATATTAGCTTTCGAGGAGCCCTGACGATTCTCAGTCGCTGCCCACGTGCTATTTTACATGTGTTTGTGTATGTAAGTAGAGTCAAAAAATGCACGCTATGTATTGCGGTATCGAGTTCGAACGAAAAGTCACGAGCCCGGCACTCCTGGCTAATGCGCGTGGACAAACGTGAATGTATCCTAGGTTCGAAGAATATCCATACATCATAATTCTACCAACACTTTGGCCAGGCTAGAGCTCCGAGCGATTACATACAGCTACCTCAAGTCCTTTATGAGGTGCTACACTCGCACTTCAAATATATGTCAAATATAAAGTAATGTTCACTACCCTTCAATAATTATACATAATAATTATTTTATAAAGTGTTGTTATTTGAAAGAACAAGATCCTAAATTCTAAATCAACAAAAATTTGACTTAAGCATTAAATTAGTATTATTTTTTATTATTATTGCTTATGTTATTTAGTATTTATATGAACAATCTTAGGTTCTAAATATTAAACATGTTTACAATAATTGTTAATTTTTTAAGATACAAATGATCTTCCAGAATATTGCGATGTTGCGGTAAACAGTATCAATGGATTGTTTAACACCGATACTTGCATCAATTACAATAAAAAAATGATATTGACAACTATGGCTGTTTTTATAGAAATAAATTTTCTGTTTCACCATCTCATATAGTATACCGCATGATATTATTGTATTTTGCATTAATAAAATTACTTTTTCATTGCTGAAAGTGGTATGGATTATTTTAAAAGAAATTTTCCAAAGAACATTGCACTTGCGTATAATGTAAAATCATATACCAAATCATCTAGTTTTACTAATTTAATAAATTGCGAGGTAAATTATAAAAGAAAAGCTTCCTACTAGTACTAAATTGTACAGCTTTCGGTAAAAGCGGGCTTTCTATTTATCTAAGAAAAATGATACATAATATCATTTAATATTTTTTAATATTTCATTGCAATATTTCAAAATAAATAGTATGTACATATGATTCTTTAATATTTTATTTACTGGAAACAACTTGTTTTATGCAAAAACAAAAGAGCCAGAGGCGGCGCACTAGTGTTTTGTTGCTGTTTTGTTTATTTACTTTCTATGCGTTACTATGCACAGTGCAGGTTTGATACTCTAGCAAACCTATACGAGTTTATTGCTGTAGCATTAAATCTAGAGTTACGATAGTCAATTGTAGGCTTATAATACAATTTATAAAGCTGTTGACAACTGTATTTCTGACTGGATCAAGTTTATTGAACTACAAATCAAGTGGATATGTAGCATTGATGTTTGCAAAAATTTCTTACTCCCCGGGCCCTGCTACTAAAATGTTTATGTACGGTCCTGAAACATCGATAAAACAGGCCAGGCATTTAGTAATGCTATTGCCTGCAGCTACCCAGATAACATTGGGACGGTAATAACACGGCAATACGACGGCACGCGAGTGGCTTTTCCTCCGGCAGTATGCCTCGACTTTTTGCCGGACATAAGCGACAACTGAAAAGCCGGCAATAACCAATTGTAAAGCTAATTTTTTCACTCGCTTTTATAGGTTAGGAAACATTTATATTAATTAAAGTAAAATTTAAAAAAATAATTACAGAATTATAATAAAAAATATTTATTAATTAAATATAATTACATAAATATTTAAATAAAAGTAATTTTAATACAAATGTAGCTAATTATAAAATATGATGAAGTTCCAATGCTCCTACAGTACCTGTAAAAAGATTAATTAGAATCTGATATTTCTTTCAACCAGCTGAGCCATACAGCTGACAGTTATACATGAGAGTTGAATAATAAAGTTAGTTTATTATTAAAATATTATTATTTGGGCATTGTTACACCCACCAATCCAATTCAGATCACCTATACTTTTTTGAACTAATATCTATAAATGGTGCATAGTCAGAAAAGTTCAAATAAGATAAATTTAGCCTTTTCTCACAAACATGTTGCAATCGAAGTCTCAGTTTATTCTCACTTTAGTGTACAGGAAGTAGATTATTGTATGTATCAGAAATTGACTTAAATTACTACAAATAATGTATACATACAATTTTAAAAATAAAAAACAAGACCAGAAAGCTTCGCAGACTAATTTTTTACTTAAACATTAATGTAACTAAATTTATTCTTATTTGAGACTTTGTAAATTAATTGTTAATTTAGAACAGTATGCAGCCAAGAACAATAGAAACAAAAATATAGTCATCAAATGCTACATTTTAATTACACATACACATATTGTGATAAAACTTTAAAGTAGCTAGCGAAGCCTTAGTCTAACCTCACTGTAGTATACTACAAAACAGAAAAAAAGGTTACTCCAAAACAATTAAACAAGAAAAATTTGATACATTTATTGAGGAGTGTAATAATAAATTTAGCAATTTGAACATTTTGCTAAAAAATACTACTTTATGTAACATTAATAGTAAAAACAATTTAGCTGCTTAAATTCATATCATTGACAATAAAGTAATTCCTAAAGTAATTTTTAATTTTATGATTGATTTTGATGTAATTTTACATGAAAAAGGAATGGCTAAAATATGTAAAAATTGAAAACAATCTTTGCTTGTAATATGTAAAATATATTTCTATTGTGTTACTTTTCGTAGCAACTTACTGTAAAAAGAATTCTCTTTAAAGGAGACTATATTCGAATTGGTAGCCTTTAAAACTATGCAGGTAGCCTCTATTGTAGCCTTGACCCAGCTCCTCTGATGGTGATCAGCTGCCGAGTTACAATTCTCCAACTGTACCTGTAAAAAGATTAATTAGTATCTAATATTTATTGCAGCTAGCTGAGCCATGTAGCTGACAGTTAGCCAAAAGATATAGCGAGAATGTGATAAGCTCACATAAGAATTCAATAAACTTAGCTTATGACGAGCTCGCCGACGAGAATTCGCCGCGGGACTCGGGGCGCGAAGGCCGGGAGTGTTTACACTGCGCAGGACGTAAACATAGCACGGGCCAGTTCGGACGCCGAGCCGATTGCGGCCGAGCAGTACCGCCTAGTAGGCCCTAGGCGACGGAGCACCGTACGAGCTCCTCGCGCCACCGCGTTACGCCGTCCGTGTTCCTCCGCCCCCCGAGACGCCGAGAGCGGGTTCGGGAACGATTTCCCGTGCAGCTGCTTCGCGTCCCTGCCGCGGGTGTTCACGCGTACCGGTGAGTACCTAGCTGCAGTCTCGTTCCCGCACCCGACGCCGCTCGAGGAGCTCACGCGGTCCGGCAAACGCCGCTGCACCTGCCGGCCGAAGCCGAGAAGGCTTCCGCCCATCCCGCTGATCACCGCGCCCAGTGACCGCACAGCCCGACGATGGGCGGTCGCTTCGTGCCGTGACCGCCGATTTCGCAAGGTTTCTCTCTCTCCATGCGCGGCCACCCTTGCCCCCCGTTGAGAGTTAGCGTACTCCGTGTTGCCCACCGGCCTCCGCTACCTCCTTGCGGTGTCACCGTCCCGAAGGGGACCGTGGCGAAGTGTGGAAGTCGGCTCGTGCGTGGACGCGCCCGGCGATATCTCACGGTCTAGGAGTCAGCGTGCGAGAGCCGCTCCCCGCACGCCGCGTGTCCTACCGCCTGCGCCGCACACTCCGCGCAACCCGGCGGCCATCCCGCGGCGGCACATTGCGCCACAAGACACGAGCGAGGAGACGCTCGACGAGGTTAACACCCGCACCCCACATCGCGGAATGTAAGTTGGTCAGACGACTCCACCGCGTCCCCACTCGTGCCTGACTATAAACTGACCTACCATAATTCCGTCTTGTCTTTTACTCGTTTGGCGCTCCCGACGCCTGCCAAGCCACTCACCCTCCCGCGCGTCCCTCCCCTTGCCCACTAGGTCGAGACGGCCCGCACTCGTCAGCTGTTCGGTGCCGAATATCGCCGCCTCCGCGGGAACCATTCCGATTTCTGTGGTCCAGCGAGCGCGGCCGGATGAGCTGTAGCAGACCAGCAGAAGGGGAAGCAGACGAGCCTTCCCCCAACCACAACTTGATAAGCGAGCTGAGCTCGCGTTGCGACAGGACCGGCATTCCGTCCGTGTTTCCCGTCACAAGCTTTAAATTCTATTAAATTTAAAATCTTATGTTGTTTGATAAATGAATAGACAAGATGCTCCCTGATCTTCTTCACAATCTACGGAAGATTGTGAAGATATAAATTAAAAAATAATATTTAAATATAAAAAAAGAATATAATTCTTTTTGGTAATTGCAATATATAACATAATATAACATATACATAAAAAATGGATTCACTGCACCTCGATCTTACACGAGATATTAAATAAAATAATAATTTCTTAGATTTTATAAAATATATTAGGTCGAGTACTGCCTGAGAAATGTTAATTTGTTTAAATTAAGATGCAATAAGTATTTTTAATTCGTTGATAACCGAGCACATTTCGGGCTGTATGGTTAGGCCTCTGTGCCGCAGTAAAGCAGTCACGGGCAGGTCACAGCTGAAGCCTACGAAAGCTCGCGGAGAGTCACAAATCCGCATGTCTGCTGGTCGCACAGTCGTCCGACGCTTTAAAAAAAATTAGCATAACTTATTCTAATGTCATAGCCCAATTATATTTTTTCTCTAAACAATCAATTCGTTGTTACATAACAACATCTTAAATTGTGACGGAGGCCTCGGGTCACCTGTGACACGGCGGCGTGTTGTTAAACAGGTGCTCCAGGCTCCGTCAGCGTGGCGCGTGCGGTAATCACCCGGCGGTTTGGCGCGAAGGATTAGTGTGCCATTCGCCAGCTACCACCCAGAAGCACCCAGGCCCGCTCTCATACCACGAAGGGTCAGCTGCCAGCGGCGTAGCCGTCCGGAGCAAGAGGGCGACTCCCCAGCACCACCAGGAGACCAGGATGGGAGTAGACAGTTGGAGGGAATTTTTTATGTATTTGCAGATCTGCAAGATCTTACGACTGTGTAAGCCGGAGTACCTCGTCGATCTGTTCTCTCCTGATGCACCAGGATGTCGGCCGGCCAAGGGTGAACCTAAAGAGATTTCCGTTCCTCGGATGCACACAGAGACGGGAAATAGATCTTTCTCTGTTCAAGGCACTCATGTGTGGAACAGACTGCCATCCTGTATTAGAAACGCGCCCTCTCTTTCTCGCTTCAGGAGGCTAGTGATGGAGCATTTGAGAGGTTGGTACATACAATAGATTTTTCTAGTCAGTAATCCTCTTAATGTTGTTTTAATTTGCGCCCTAAATTAGTTGTATGTGTGTGTGTGTAATGAGTATGTGTGTGACTCGACTGATAGATAATAAGGAAAACGTAAGCAATATTTATGCCAAAACTGTACTACATCTGAGATTTTACTAATGCTGTGATAGTGTGTAATTATATTTATAAGTAGATTTAAGATGTAGCGTCTATAAACGTGTGTTTTGTGCAATATTTTGCAAATTATTTACAAATCAAAATTTATCTATCTATCTATCTATCTCTCTTAGTCTCGGTTCCTCGCGCATTCCAATACAGGCTGCGGAAATCGTATGATCGAGCTGGATCGACAGCCAATGGCATGCCTAATTGTTCTCTCTCCTTAATTAGCCGCCGCGGCCCCTGCGCTAATTACCGCAGGGCACCGAATTTCGCGCATCTCGTTGTCCCCCACTCGGCTCAGGGTTAAGGCTGCGAGCACGAGATCAGATCAGCGGCGATGACAGAAAAATACTCGTAGCAATACTCTAAAGTCGAATTCAATAGCCACATTTAATTAATCAAGCATGTATTTTGTTTAATTTACATCATAATTAATCATGTTACGTTTTAGTATCCACCAATAATCAAAGAACCCAATATCAATTATTCTTTTATAATATTTAAAGTATGTAGGTCTGATGTAGGAACATGTATTTTTGTAAATTGTACAATGTTGGTCACAGTTGTCTAACCACAAAAGAGAAAAAATTCCAAAGTTTAATCGTCGCACAATTCCCTCATTACAATTTTGCATCAGATTCTTTAAGTAATGGGCACTAGTTGGATTTCTTACAACGTCTCCTAATTGTGCTACTTTCGATGCGTTGTTTATTAATTGTTCTCGAAATGCGATTTCATTTGGATTGTGTTTGAAGCAATTGTAAAGCATACCTGTAACTAAAATATATATAAAATTAATTACGTTATGCATAAAACATTCGTTAAATTTAAAAAATAAACTTTACATACGAATTGTACAGATTATTATCTTACTGGGATGCAATTTACATTCTATGTAAAGATCTACAACTGAATCTTTATAATCAGTATAAACATACTTCCAATGTTGTACTGCAACAAAAATATGAATAGAATTTAAAAAATAAATTTAGACTATTTATATAGATAGATTAAATGAATTTAGAATATTGTTTTGAGAAAGATTTACAGCATCCCATATATAACTATATTCCTATATTTCCAATATTTAACAATATTCCAATATTAATATATCCTTATATTTTATCTTAATAATAAATTTTATAAATAAATAGGAGAGGTTTGAATAAAAATTATAGTCTCTAAGATTTTCTAGTGACAAAATCCTTTATCATATTATATTTATTCTTAGGTTAAATGTTCGTCTTAAATCTGATTATATTAAAATTTACACAAACTGGAAACAAAATGATACAAGATTATGATTAAGACTTCTCGAAATATGAATAATTGAAGGATTAAGTTACAAAGTTGAACACAATTATTTCTAAAATATTATCTCACTTTGACTATGATTATTTATAACTTTAAATTGTCGACATCGCAAAAGTAACTTTTTTATTTTCTTTGGCATTGCATTTTAATCTGGTCTTACCTAAGATTGCCAGATTACATATGCTGTGACTGTAGCGTGTTATTTGTTTATTTTTGGATCACTAATAAAATTAATAAAAGAATTTGGTGCGTATTGATAAGTGCTCTAGGGTAATGTAGTAGTTGCTCCAATATTAAACAGTAGTTACTCAAGAGGCAAGTGTTGATTTAATTTACGGAGGTATACACGAAGTTTGTTCGAATCCTCAGCCTGAGGATGAGTAGACATGTTTCCGCCAAATTATTTAGTCACACGTGTAAGCCGAAAGAAAGGTCCTCGGAGCGGTCACTGAGGAACCGCCACGACTGGTATATCGCTCCTTTTGCATACTACAGTAGGAGATTATTCTCTGTTTTGTATTTGCATATTAAAGAAATCGATACAATTAGCAGAACTAATGTAAGCTGAATTTAGCTTCTATATTTTTCTCGAATATTAATTTATATTCTGTTGAAAGCGTCTGCTACATGATTTCCTCTACCTTTTGTATCTAATTTTATAATCAGATTATTCAAGTTTTAACTTCCATTAATAGTAATCAGTTTACAATCAGTTTCGTAACTTTTTTTCCCATAAATACATGGTTATAAACATTTGCAAGCTTCAATAATAGCACGTAATTCTTACTCGATTGTTCAATAATTCTATTCTGCAGAACTTAATGTTCTCAAAAAGTACGATATAAGATGTTTTTTTCGGACAATTCCACCACCAACATTCAAGGTTCTGAGGTAATACCAATATTTTAGAAAAATCATGATATGCTAATACAGGCGCATTCGTCATTATTTCATTTAGCCTGTTAAATACTTCAACGTATTCTTTCTCTTAACAGTCTATGGTCTCTCTTTTCCATTTTATTCCGTTTTGCGTTTTTTGAATCGGGTATTTTCTTATGGCTTTTATTATGTGAATTATAAGTTTCTTTTATACCGCTTATTAAAATGTTTTTTCGCAACATTTCTATAAAATGTATTTTTTAATGCAATTAAATTTGCATCTTAATTATTTAATTACATGTTCTTTTTTTTATCTTAGCTTTATTTCATCAGCATACTTTTGATTTATAGTTGATAGTGTATGTCAAAATGATTAAATAATAACTTCTCTGAACTAGAGACACTGTACTTACTGTCAGGAATATTTTATAAGCCAACAAGGAAGGGATTGTCAAGTAGAATAATCTTATTTGTAGCCGTTTCTCACACAGGTATGTAAGTCATCTTCCAAGATAGTGTCAAGGAAAATATTCTCATTAGTAGCTGTTTCTCACGCCGATATGTGAGTTATCTCCCAGGATAGGTCATGCGAGCGACTCTTATACACATACTAACGCATAGAATTTCGGTCTGTCACATAGATATCTAAGTTACTTCTAGTAAACTAATCTTATATAGAAAGATAAAACAGCATACAGATAGTACTAGATAATAAGAGCTGCGACGCCTATAAATACGTGAGCCTATAAGGGACCAGCGGTTCAGTAATATAGTTACATTCATCGTGTAAGCACATCTCTCAGGAGCTCTGTCACTATATTGCAATAAAGATCAGACGAATATATCTTTGTCCAATATTCATTTTCTGCCTTCCTTGACGCCAAGATTCCTGCAAGTACTCACACGCGCCTTCAACTCAACCATTTGCTACCATCGCGTGAAATACTCATCTCGAATAGATGACAGTTGCTGCGCTATTAACAACTACTAAATCTAGAGCTTCTTCACGAATTTTAGATTTAAGTAATGCAAACAATGCTTCGTCCAATGCATTATGATTTGTTGCTAGATTGTCTGTAAATTTATCGCATGTTTACAAGAAAAGGGACAAAAATATAGTAGCTTTTTATTTGGGAATTGCATCACGCCATATCAACAATCTTAATGAAAATTGTTATATCATTTTATGCAATAAATTTCTTTGTTTTTTCTTATTACAGCATTTTTAATCTCTTTGACTTTCACTCTTTTTTATCAATAGTACTATAGAAAGGGGGCGATATGATCATCCCACTTGATATGAACTGCCCCCTCCTAGAGCTCAATAGAATTGAACCCAGCCGAACTCAATAAAGTTCAATAAAATTAATCTCAATATCGATAAGCAATCTGCGAGTTCCAAAAAGAATCGCAGACGTCTTTCCAACATTGAGCTTCAAGGACGCAGACGAGTCCCAGTCTAAACCTGTCCCCCCTGCGGCTGTTACGTATCTGGCTCCTGCCTCAAGGTTATCCCTAGAAAAACTATGGTAAACATGGAGGTCGCAAACATATAGAATGTCTTACACCCATAGAATCAAGAGTAAGACCAAGGTGTTCTATCCCAAACAGGTATGCCCAGATCCACGTCAGCACCGTTCGCGATAAGCCCTTGTGCTTCATACAGTTCAATAGACTAGTGGGACATATAGTGTCGCATGCCTTGCTAAAGTCAAACAGTAACAGTAATGCCACGTCTTTTATCCATAGCAGTGCGTGGGTTGAGGATATTATGAGACACCAAATACTCCATAAACTGGTCATAAACAATTCTTTCAAGCACCTTTGAGAGAAAGCAGAGCAGCAAAATCAGCTGAAAATCATCTGGTCCGGAAGGTGTTTTTGATTTGGCCAATGGCACTACACGAGCCTTCTTCAACGCCTCCACTCTGAAACAAGCAATTGTAAAGGTGCATTAAAAACGGACCTATGACCGGAAAAGCCTTCACAACTACACCATGCGGAATGTCATTTTCACCAACTACCTCCGATTTGAACTTGGACATTGACAGTACAATATCATTAATATTTATAACTTTAAACCGAAAAACACCATCAGCAGCAGAGTTGAGCACGGTACGAATCTGATTGTCGTCGATGGTATTTGACACTTGCTCGCGGCAGCAATCCTAGGTTCCGCAACTCACGCCAGATTATGCTGGAATTTTGAGAGTCGGACAAGCGATTATGAACACATTCAGTCCTCGCCTGATCCTCAAGTCCTCAAGGAATTGCCTTCGTCCTGGACGTCTGTACAGTCTATATAGTACCCTACTCATACGCTGTAATTCATAGCATGATCACCGGCAGTGCAGACATCAGCATTCAGATCACCGAGAATGATTTTGTGACAGTCATCCGGAGTTAAGCGCCGAAATTCATCCAAAAATACAGTTCTTCGTAAATAAAATATCAGAGGGTCTATACATGACACAAGCTAATGTAAGCTCAGAGGCACGATTCTGCACAGAGCAGTTCAAGTCTCGAACATCCATGGCCTTCTAGGCCCCTCAGTATTTGAGGTAGATAGTACACTTACTCGGAATTGTTTGTCGATATAAAGCGCGACTCCTCAACCATTAACATTGCGATCTTGCCGAGATCGCGCGCAGTATCTTTGCATTGCTTGAACGCACCATATTGACCTCGGCTTAACCAGATATTTATAAAAATAGTACATTGCCTGGCATCAGAATTCGCCGCATGTAAGCGGGAAAACAAAACGTCTTGAGTTGAGAAGGCAGTAAAGGACTGCCTTGCCTCTAAGACTAGATTAGCAGCTTTAATTATTTGAAGCTGCACCCTAATTGATGGGATTGACAGTTGGAGTTTTTCACCAACCCCTCCATGTAAATTCGCCGTTTGCGCCTCGAGCTGCACCTCGGAGACCGGGTCCATAGGTATGAAGGGAGAGAGGCACATAAATGATTATGTCATGCCCAACATCCGAAGGACTCTCATGCTAGCACACTCGACCACCCCCGTGATGACGAGCTCAACCCCATCACCCACATCCGAGATCTCACATCATCCTGATCATTTCTCGTCATATGTCCAGGAACCTCGAGAGTCGATTCATTAGAATAAATATTGCTATTTCTATTGTTATTATTATGTTTTCTATTGTGTTTATGATTGTTGATTTGTTTACTATTGCTTATTTTAATGTCCTTTTACGTCCTCCTCTAAAATTAACGCCCGCGTTAATTTATTTTTATCCATTTTGGTAAAGTTTAAATTATTTTCACTATCATTTAAGTTGCGCACTTAATTTTAATATATTGTCGGACATCTCGGTAGCCAGTCTGTCGACCTCATTCTTAATTATTCCCCCATTTCCTTTATTAAATTTTTTAATTCTTTGATTTCATTGATGAGCAGTGAGTGATCCTCGCGCAGGTCTGCCAGCTCAGCTAACTGCGCTTTGTTCATGCTTTCAAATTTAGAGACCCGTCTCATAAGAGCCGCCAACGACTCTACCACCACTAGTGCGGATCGATTTAAATTAATCAATGAGATCAATGAGATCAAATCTGTTACAGAACACGTGTATTGTGGACACCGAGAAGTCTGATCTCGCCTTTAAAAACACAAAACATGTATATTTTATTATTAATTTGCGTTTACCTCACAAAAGTAAAACGGGCGCCAAGCGCTGGGCCGATCAAGCTTAACGTGCCGTGCGGCAGAGAGAAAATCGAGAGAAAAAGGGAAGGGGCGCGAAGGATATTTCGACGGGAGCAGTGCTAGTGTGCTCTCGGCGCCCGAGAGAATGAGTCAGAGAATGGAACTGCCGTAGCGATCCCGCGCACTTTTCCCGCCGAGTAACTTGGAGATCCTGGAGACGCTGCGTCTTCCCGGGTAGAGATCAGCAGAAGACGGCGCCGATCTGGAGTGGATCCAGAAGGAGTCCCCATCGGTGTTCAACTTGCAGCGCTATACTCTCAGCAGCGAGACGAGTCCCGGTACTCCCAAGGAATAGAAGCCGATCGTAAACGCAAGGGAACACGCCAACAGTTAAGTCCAGGTATGGAGACTTGTTTTTATTATTAAAAATAATAAAGTACAGCCGAACGCGTCGGTGCCGGCTGTATACTATTTTGCGAAGCGCAGGAATCCAAAGAAACATGTGAGCGGTTTTGAGAGAAAGCATTTTTCTTTCACTCACATACGTAAAAGCACAGTCTGTGTAATAATATCATTCGCGCAACCCTTCCGGACGATTAGGCCCCTTAAGGTAAGATTGCCGTGACATGTCCTATTCGTTTGTTACGATCGGCGCGAGTGTGCATGTGATACAGTCATGCGAGTGATACTTTCTGTATCACTTACATTATACACGGTCAGATCGGAGATATTTTCTTCCCGGATTTCTCCGTTACAAAATATCAACTAACTTAAAACTAGTTCATATTAGCTATGATGCTTAGTTCGTAGCGCAATGGTGATTAAAAGTGCATTTGCAGCTACGAGATTCCTTAACGTTCTTTCTCATACACTCGATATCCCCGATGATCCTCCATTAAAGTTACGAGACCAATCAGACAGCCAATTTTCAGTTTCGTCGTAGGAATCGAAATGCCGTTTAGTCAATACATGCCCCATAGATAAAAACAAATGATAGTCGAAAGTAGCTAAGTCTGGTAAATATGGCGGGTGAGATAGCAACTCTCAGCCAAGAGCTTTAATTGTATCCTGAAACGGTTTTGCTTTGTATGTAGGTATATTGTTATGGAGCAAAATAACCTTGCAGTATCTTCTGGCCTATTCTGATCATTTTTCAATAAATGCATGATTCAATTCATCTTTTATTTGTCGGTACCGATTAGTATTAACTGTTTCACGAGATTTTAACAATTCGTAATAAATCACGATTTGCTCGTCGCTACGGTCCAGAGACCGCTTCGCGTAAAACACGCTTCTCGACTACCTCGCGCTGCTGAAGACCTTGGCGGATAAAGCGATGCATCCGCGTATTCGACTGGGTGTAAAAGTAACAGTCGGCTCCTAAATGAGCAAACTCGAATCCTCGAGCAATTGTTACATGCATCTGGTGCACACACCAATTAGAATCGATATACAATCACAATAGCGCGCGTCACCTATTGTATACATCTGCATATCTCTTTTGTCAAGACCGAATCAGAGAAATGATATCCTGCGTGCTACCACGATGGGATACCCATCGCAATACCCCCCTCCCTATATCTTACAACTGTGAAGATGTTAATTTACGCGTGTTTTTGCTAGTAGCGTTTTGACATATGGAGCACCTACGCACTACCGCTTCGATGGTTTTTTAACAAGCACGCCAGTGCTACCACGCGGATTTCGCGCAGTTTAATAAAATAGCCTTAGAATGTTGCCGAAAACCTCCTAGTATAATAGATCCTATCTACTATACGGCACAGATACTGATTGTTTCCCGGTGGGTTTCACCTCCATAACGCATGTCATGAAGCCACTACTGCCCGAAGTTAATCACCATCGCCACTCGCTTCAGTGCACGAAGTCTTGCAGAAATAACGTAGCATTCATATTTCGTATTATTAATTTAAGGGCGATGCACGATATGTCCATATCTATTAGGTCATCAGAAATAAATATATTAGATATATATAGATTTATTATTAGATATATGCAATGTTAGTTAGTAAAGATAGCAATGTGAAACGGGGGACAACATTTTGTGCATTGCTGCTGGTTGAAACAATAGTTTTGAAATTTTTAGATAATTTTTTGATAATAGTAATTAAAATAATTTTCGGTTTATTTCGAGGATAACGTGAATAAGAGATGTAAACAGGTAATACAATACTAAACAGCGAATAGTAAAACAACACTATATACTGGCTACTTTCTTAAATTTTGTATTACTGGTCCTTTGAAGACTGTAAATAACGAAATGTTGTTTTGCTTCTTCGAAGAATCCTACAAATTTAAAAGTTTTAAAAGGTATCAAAAATTCTTCATAACAAACAAGCTGCTTATGTACAGTACTATATTTAAGGTACATATTTATATGCTTTTTAAACAACATTCTGATAATTCATGGTCTTCAAAGGACAATATAAGTAATATATATATAGCTAATAAATGAAGAAACTAAAGGAAAATATTATATTATACAAAGGAATATATAAGAAGTAGACTGAATAGATAATAGCTAGGACTATGTGATAAATAGTAAATATGTAACAAATTGTATACCTGTGTACTAAGTTTAAAAAATTCAATCATCATAGATGATTGTGACTGAAATCAAAATATATGTCTATCTTTCAAATAGGAATTAAATACTAATCAAAAACTTTGATGACAACACAAGTCAAATTTAGACAATGTAGCAAATGATAAATAAGGAAATTGGTAACAATAGAAGAGACAGAGAAAGTAGATCCAGCTATGTGTCACTACTTTTAAAATGTAATTATTAAGTTAATCCTGATTAACCAGATAAACAATCTTGATTATAGGGCTTAAGTTGATTAATTTAATCAGAGAGAAAGAGAGAGAGAGAAATATAGGGAGAAATAGAGTTAATGATGTCGAGATAATATTGTCGGATAACATGTATTATACTGAATTATAGTAAATATATTTTATTATTAATTAAATTTATTGTACTGCCCTGTCATCGGATTTTCCGTCTATCAACTGTGCTGAGCCTTTTCAGAGTGCCTTAGAACACCTGATAAAGCAAGCGTGTACACTAAACTACATATTTTTTTTTCCTTATAATGTTACTATTTAGACGGATTCAAAGTAAATTAAACATACTTAAATTAAATGTATTTTATATAAAGTTAACTTGAATTTTAACAATATTTCAAGAGATATTCTTCTTTAGAGGGTTCTTCATTTTTCAATTAATGAGATTGTTTTTAAAGTATTAAGTGATTTCTCCCTCATTCTTTTTCTGAATCAAAGTTCAGGATAGATTCTTGCTAAATAAATAAATTATAAAATATAGGTGTGTATCATATCCTTTCTACATACAGCAATTTAAAGAATAAACTAAATTTAATTAATTTTGTGAATTCATTGAAATTAGTAATTCTGATATTACAATTAAATTATATAAACCTATGTCTTAACCTCACTTAATGAAATACCATTTATTAATTTAATAAATGGCTCTCTTCAACTGAAATAAATAATTATTTATATTTATAATTATATGTTGAAAAAATTTAAAAAATCTTAAGAAATACAAGAAATTTATTGAACATAAATTGAAATATGTATACAAATATAAAATTAAATAATTTAGTTGTAGTACCCAAACTAATTAATTCAAACTAGAGATTAAATTTTGATATTTAATATATTTGTATTGCAAATAAAACTTACTTTTGAAAAAGATCTATATAGATTTAAATTTATAGGCTTAAATATACAAATTATATGTTTTAATAATTCAAAATTGGATATTATATAAAGCAGGAAAAACAAAGGGCACTGACAAAATTTTGTTATTATTTTTTCTTTAAATTCTTATACAATCTTCATTGAAATACTATAATTTACTATTGTTTTGTAAAGTAAGTTTTTATAATGAGGTTAGCTTTGATTTATGATCAAATCTTATAAAATTTAAACATTTTTTAATGTTCTCACAAATTTCATTGATAAACTTACTTTTTCCAGCATAAAATTGAATTTAGTAATTTTCTTTATGTAGTTAATATTGCTTGTTTCTTTACAAAATATTGTCATATATAACAATACAATATATAACAATGTATTGTAATATGTATTATAATAATTACAGCATGCAAAAAAACTTTTAGGAAATAAGGGATTTGATTAATTCTTTTTAAAAAAATATTCTTAAATTAGCTAACTACTTTGCCTTTAAGATATCAAAGCTTGAAGTAACGGAAATCACAAATCTTTAAACCTCATCATTGTATTATATTTAAAATATACAATCTTTTGATATTAGATGGCATCTATATTTTTCCATTCAGGCAACTAAAATGTGAAGCACCTTAAGAAAGAATACAGAGCACTAAAATAAGAATTAGCTTAATTTTATTAAAATTGTAGTATTACATATAATCATAGATTTAGTATAGATTTACTATACATTTAATAAATGTCTTTCGTCTTAATATTTAATGTTACAAATATCATAGAATTAATTAATTTATTTAAAAAAAATTATTTGTGTTCAATACATACATTGCTTGCTTAGGTAAGTTGTATAAAATCTTCTAGATGCGTGACGAAATAATACTCCTTTACTTCCATCACATACTGTAATAAGTTTAGCATGAAGAGTTCTCTGAAAAAACGAAATTTTTATTTGTAGAATTTTTTTTAAACTTAAATTCATTTTATGAAATTCTTTTTCACAAAAAGTTCAATTAAGTGCTGTTCATGTCTTTTGAACGGCGCCGTGGCTAATTTAGAAGCTTCAAACCGGATGCAATATTTTTCCACAACTTATAGCTTACAATAAAAATATTTATCATAAATAAAAATTATATTAAAATAATATAATTTATAATAATATAATTATTATAATTATTATAAAATAATATAATAATATTCGAATTTTTCTATATTTTGAGCTACTATCATGTAAATAAAAGCTGCGATAATAAATGAACAAAAATCGGATCTCCAATATAGTCTGCATCATGAAATCTAGTAACTTTGATATACTGTTAAAAAAATATCTCTTACAATGTTGAGCAATAGTGTCTGAGAAACATGATAGTAGCTCAAAGTATAAAAAGATCAGATTAATCGAGTAAAATTTATTGCGAGATTTGTCCTGCACTTTAGTGAGTACAGTTTGTAGGGAAAAATTACAAAATTAAGATTGCTCGTCATCGCTCTATGAATGCCGCCGTGGCCAATTTAGAAGCTTCAAGTAGGATACAATTTTTCTTTACATTTTACAGCTCATAAAAATGTTTGTTGTAAATAAAAATTATATTAAAATAATCCTTGAATTTTTTTACACACTGCGTTACTATCATATTAATGAATGTAGTGTTATGAATTTTGATAACAAAGATTTTGATGACAAATAACAACTTTGAAAATCGCGAAGAAAAGGGAAGAGGGTGCGAGGGAAATTTTCGACGGGAGCTGCGACAGTACACTCAGGATGCTCGAGAGCAACGGACTCGAGATAACCTTCACGCTTCGCGCCTTGAGATCTTTCTCGCCAATTGTGAGAAAGTGTTGCGCCGACCTCAGCATCAAGAAGCAGGAAGTGTCGGCGCTGGAGAAATCAGGTAGAGCGGTTGCTGGATTCAGTTGAGTGCAGACGGGAGATCCAGTTATCCCCGATAACCCTTGGGAGAAAGACCAATCGTGGTACACTAAGGTCAAGCAACAACACAAAAGCCCAGGTGGGGCCAGAACTTTTAATAATTAATAGAGTACATTCGGACGCGACGGAGCCGGCTTTATAACGTAAATACTAAGCGCAGTACCGCAGTCTTATTCAAACTTAAGGTAGGGATCTCTTAGTCATCGGGCATCATTTATGCTGTCAGGTCGCCAAAATTCAGGGGAATCCAATGGGACTCGTGAATGATCCTCCCCACCGGCTTCATAGGGGGCTCGTTATTAGCTCTACTGTCCATCGTATTCTCTCTTTTCATAAAAATGGACCCTTTCCTCACTTTTTTCGTTAAAACTATTCATTTCAGTATCTTCATTTCCTTTCCTATGTTGCGTATTTTCTCGTTATTTCCTTCTAATATCTTCTCTATTCTCTTCTCTTATCCGCGTTTCTTCCCTCTGACCACGCTATCTTCCTATAAAATGTTTTCTTGAGCTCTCCAATCTTTGATATTTTTCTTTTCTTTATAATCTCTATCCGATATTCACTTTCTAATAAACCTTTGCACTACAATACCCATGTTCCTGGTGCCTGGTCCATCTCAAATACTGTATAATACATATATTATCCTAATCCTCCATTCTTCTAGGATAAATTTTCATTTGCAAACTCAATTTAAAATCTTTTCTAGATCTTTCCTTAGTACTTTCCGTATATCAGAGCTTCATTTTCTATCCTAGCTTTACCCAACACCTTCCTTTTTTATCATATCAATAGCCTTCTCAATTCACTCTCATTTTATCAACTCATACACTCCATCCTTTTCATTATCTGGCTTAACTATGCTTCCCTCTTCTTCTTTTTTTCTTCCATTAAGAAATGTTTCCTAAAGTGCTAAATTCCTTCTCCTTCTCCTATGCTCTTATCCAACCCTTCTCTCTTCTTTCTATCCCTATTGATCATCTCCTAAAACTTTGACATGTACTATCGCACCTTATTTCTGCCAATTTTCTATCCATGTTTTCATTTGTCTTTTTCCTTAACACATATGGATATTCCCTATTATATTAGATTATTAATTAAAATCCTGGTGGGCGTGGAGTCCGTAGTCAGAATATAAAATTATAAACTTAATTTTATTATTTTAAAATATTATAACTATTTTTTATATTATACTAACTAATTAATCATACCTATAACTTTGTGGCTTAATCCCCATACAGGAATTTTTTATTTTGATCACAAAGTTTATGCATTGTCATTCGTTTGCGTGAAACGGCGTATGAGTAATATAACTTATTTAATATGATAAGATTTTTTTTTATTTAATAGTTAATTTGACAATAATTTTATATTAATTTTCGCCAATTACACGGAGAGGACTCTAATAAAATTTACTATACTTGTCAGTAGAGTAGGGACAAACTCGACGCTTTGAGCCTTTTTCACGTAATTACGTTCATTAAATCCTATACATACAGAAAAAATACCAAACAATGTTCAAAAAATGCTATACGTATAGTAAAGTTTATCAATCATAATATTTGAAATAGGTCATAGAATTTTAAGGTATATTTTCTTAGACATAATCTAAGATAGTATACATACAAATTACTATAAGTATCGTAAAATTCTCCCGCATTCGTTTTCTTTCGCACACATACAAAGAGAACGTACATGTTGTATACAAAACTATGCTTAGCCGAGGTAGTCGAGCTCAAACGTAAACAGTGATGCAAAGTCAACGCTCTTTCAGTTTTGTTATTATATGTTTTTATTGTAATATAATATTTTGTTATATTTATTATAATATATTATATTTTGGCATAATAAAATCAATTGCACTTTAACATGCAATTGCTGTATTTTTTACTTATTTTAAAATTACTTTCCCCCTATTCTGTCTACAGTGTAAAAAATTTGTTCTTGAATATTTAAATTAATATTAATCAAATATCTAGAATTTTTGATTTTTGCACTTGTGAAAAATACTATTTATAGATTAAGTAAATAAAAATTTAACAATAATTTATATATTTTATAAAGATTTTGCAGTTATTTCGATTTTATTCAATTTAATTTTCATAATTATCGTGAAAATAAATTTTGGTTTACTTTTAGAAATTTATTTGATTCATGATTGTTTATCACTTGCTCCGGTAGATGGCTACAGTAAAAAACGCCATAAAATCATACCTGCAAGCGGTGAGGTTTCTGCTCGGTTAGTATATATACTTGATAAGATGGAGTCATCTCATCTGAAAAATAATTTGTGAGTTTAGGTTAGGTTGCGTTAAAAACTTAGGAATTGCGAAAGCGAATTTATCTGTCAAAATGATTGTAAGCGTGCGATGTAGTTTGACAAATCATACGAGCGAAATAAAATCGTTAAATAAATTCGAATGATTCTTTTTTCCGTTCAATGTAATTTACACATTTTAATACGGATAGATAAAAATTACTATACTTATTTGGAATAATTATGATACGAGATTAAACTTATAACTAAAACTTAACATTACTATACTTTATAGTAATGTTTCTTTGACATGGAGATTGTCCTCGGATTACTACTTTTATAGTAATTTTTACAGAATTTTAAAAGAATTTTTGCAAAAAATTTCTCTCCGTGTATTTACTATATTTAAACTATCCACAAGAAAAATTTTAGGGTATGCTTTATAATTTTAGAGCTTCTGAAATCATTTCTATTTAATCACCGACTAGACCTTCGATTTAATCTCACTTTCCGGAATATTCTTCGACTTCCTTTACCGATATTTCATCAAATTCTAATTTGCAGAGTAATTGTCCAAACTTATGATATGGAAGCTGTAAGCAATATTTTGTTTATAACGCCGTAAATTAATTATTGTTCGTGTAACATTAGTAATAGTCCTTTTCTATCCAAATGTGAATTATAAGATATTCAAAAAATTTTCTAGGTTTATATAAAGTTTTTAATTTACGTTTTGGCATTTTTTATCAACAATATAGTTTCCAATTCGCATTAACTAACAATCGATATTTTTAGTTAATAACTCCATTACCGATGATGTTTCTTAATTTGGTTTATCAGGGTTTTCATGCCTATACTGCACAAGTAAATTTTTTTTAACATTGCTTCCTTTTTATAATTTATCTTTCGTGATTAGTGATTTCTACATTAAGTACTTGATTTGATTATCATCGAATAAAAAGGCTGTTAAGATGCAAAAGCTCTCAACCATGCTCATAGCTTTATCTAGTTTGGTGCTCCCACGACACGTCCGTTGTCATACACTGATCGCACGCTTCTCTCGGTCCGTTAGTGACTCGATAATAACGTGTGATGCGCCTTTTGATCACCGTAATCATTTTGGAATATAACATCCGACCATCCTTGTGGAGCTTGGACTCCACTCTGACTTTTAGTTAGATTTGCTTCATTTATATCTCATAGTCATTGAATCTACTTGGTGCTCGTCTGCTCCTTCTAGTTTGTTTCATGATCTCTATTACCATCACACTCATCTCTCTCTGACATTTCTAATCGATTCTTATCCCCTTCCTCCTTTTGCAATCTTCATCATCATGACCATGTCACATTTTCAGCTAACTTTCATTTGCCGTAGTTAGAAGTCTTGACGCATTCTTCGCTCCTTAGCTTTTAATTCTATAAGTGTCTTCTAGAAGACATTCGGTAATCACAAGTAGACCGTGTAACGATGTCACTTAAAAGAGTATGTACGAGTAAGAGTAAGAGACAGAAGCGTGAATGCGAGAGAGACGGAAGAGAAAGTGTAACCGCCGATCGACTTCCAAGCGTTTACGCGAGACGCGATAGGGACGGGATGTGAGCGCAAATCCGGTAGCTCCGCTGAGGACGAAGCCGCCATCAACCCCCACCGCTGCCGCGCCACAACCTAAAGGATCCACGCCGTGTCGACACGACGCGGCACATCGCTCTCTGACCAACGGAATCCACAGCTGATAAACCTTCGAGGAATAAGATCCCGAGGAAATGACGAAGACAGGTAATCCCCGAGGACAGGAGCCGTCTGACAGGCTATCCACCCCATTGTCTCAGCATGAGACCAACATTGAGACCAACAGACATAGACTATGATCAAAAATCAAAAATAAAGTTCAAACGAAGAAATAAAAAAAGTAATGTCATATCATACAACCTTATGTACACTATGGTATTAGCGCACACGTAGAATACGGAAAATGCACGAGTCAAATTGTAATTAAATTAATATCTTAAAAAGTAAGTTTGTAGTATATAATATTGATAAGATAGTAATAATTAAACCTATTTCAAATATCTATACCATAGATGGAATCTTAATAATAAAACATTAATGGTTTAGATATAAATACCAGGTGTATAATCAGTATAATGTGAAGATATTTTAATGTAAATTATTTGATTCAAAGTATTAACTATTGCTTTCTCCACATTTTGACTATCTTTCTGACAATTTGTGAATATACACTATTAGAATTGTTTGTCTTTTAAAACAAACCGATAAAATACACAATTTGCGACTTCCTAGTAAGAATCGAAGAGCTGTTTAACCAATGCGTGTCCCCCCATCACTGCGATTCATGTTGAGCGCAAGAAGCATTAGCATTATTATTGGGAGTCACTCTACAAAAAATTTAAAAACGCCTCAAAACCATGAAAATGATTCAAAAGCATGGAAATTGGATTCCGTACAAAGGTAGAATCGGAAGGGATTCTTACATCGTATTGTAGTCGGCGACTAAAATAGGTCTACTACGAATTTGGTGGAATTAGCTCGGTCTGGTGTATTAGTATCTGTTCAAATTGAGTAAAACCATCACAGGAAATCGGTATCTAACGCAATTGGTGCATTTGAATTGAGCATTCAAGGAGAAACGGCCACAATACCAAAGGAGACAACATAAAGTTATCTTCTAACCATCGATGGCGAACGGCCTATGTTTAGGATGAGATGGGGAGGTAGGTCTCTTGATTCGATTTGAAGATGTAGATGGTCATCATTTTATTTCAACAGGTTCACAAATATTGTTTTCAGATCGAAAGCACAATGGGCGCATTCGTGCACTTATCCAAAGCTCCGACCTTTCCGACCGAACACCACGTACTCCGTGGCCTGGGTAAGGACTGCAAGCACCCCATACTGTATCGTGGATCGCGGAGATCTCAACCCCTTCCCGAACCAGTCACGAAATTACGGGGATGCGCCCGCCACAACGCATACGCCCTGCAGAGCAACCTGATCGCGAGAATACAGGCCCGTCCCCGTGAGCCTACTCTCATCGGTACAGGCCATTGATGCCCGCGTACTGTTACGCCGAAGATTAACGAAGCCACGCCACGGGGCAGCGGACCACCCTCATTCCGGAAGCCTCAAAAGATGCATCGTTTTTTCGAGATGGTCCGATAATTTTTCAAAAAGATGCAAACAGGCACACGATCGCGCAACGCAAATCACTGTAATTTAGCGGAGTTCGGATATACCGCGATGGCGCATGCGCAAATAGTATGATCACGAAATATTTGAATTCAACAAATTAAACTGTGTACACGCGGGTTGACTAATCCTGTAAATAGTTAATAAAGATGATTTGTTTGTTTTTAAATAAAATTTGACAAATACTTTATTTATTTACCGCGTCGGCGTCGAGATCGACCGAAAATTCCCTAGTCCCTTTCCCTAATAGGAAATGAAGTCGACGCAAGCGGTTCGAAAAACCACGCCACTTTCGCGGGAGTTTTGAGTACAACTCAGTAGCTGAGTGGTAGGCCAGCCGTCGCGTTATGAAGGGTGCGGCGCCGAGGGGCCAGTCTTGGCAACACTCCCTCATTGCACGCAAAATACCTTCTGTGTCACTCACATTGTACACGGCCGGGTCGGAGATATTTTCTCGCCGGATCTCCCCGAAAATTTTCTATTTATTTACTTCAAATTAATAACCGATTCCTAATTAATACTCCTAGATTCCTCTCCTACAGATTCTTATGGAAACCTAACAGTACAATAAGGGCTCGTGTATTGCTTTGTATCCTCATTCCTAGTTCGTGTATTTTGGTACAAACTAAAAAAGAGGCATTCGACAGGTGTTTCTACATCTTGTTAAAATTGAAACGGTCTGTGTTGTAAAAGGGGCAGGACGTCTCATAACTTAATCTAATAATTTTTTAAAATACAATAAAATAATTAAAATTATAGATCGTAGAAGTATTAATATTTAAAATTTTTTTTCATTGATCGTTATTCATTTTTGTTAAATGTAATAATAATATACAAAAGAAAATAAAAAAATATTATATGCAAAAGGTGCTCTATTATTGATTTTAATTATTATTGACATCATTAAATACTTTACAAATATTTTTCGAATAATTGTAATAGCTCTTTAAAAATTATACTAATAAGTTGATTCTGTTAATGTACGTTATTAACAGTTATCAATAAAGCGTACGTTTTCTCCATTTTATCTACTATAATTCTTTAGCCCATGTCATAGACCCCGTCGTATAAAACGAGCAAGTACATTCAAATATGTATAACTTCCGTACAAGTCGAATTTCAAAAAGCACCTTGAGTCAAATTATCCCGCATAATAATCCGCAATTTGAACTTTCTTTCGATTTTTCATAAAAAGTCTCGTTTTCACTGCGAGAATCTTGTCGGTATCCGCAACGCCCCTTCCCGTAATTGACAACACGTGCGACCGCTCACGGGCTCTGCGCCAGCGCCGCGACAAATTGAACTTTCGCCCTTCATAAACAAAATCAATAATGCAGATCATATCATTAAATTAAAAATATAAAGTAGTAGAATATTTTTCTATACATTGCTTGTATTTTTGAGAAGTTTCCTCTGAATGCACGATTTAAATAGTTTAATAAGCCTGCGTATCAATCTGAATAAATCAACAATCCATGGAAATTCCTTATTTAAAAATAAAATAATGTTGCGTGATAACGAATCAACTCTATATGAATGGTGTAATATATACAAAGCGTTGTACATTCGGGTTATGCCCGGATGTAGGCAGATTCCTTGACACAGCAAAAAGTTGCACGTGTTGAAAACCATTAAATATGCCAAATAAGACCCTAAGCGTTTGACAGAGTTTATCTGCGATGGATTAGAACGTAGTGGAGAGAGTAAGACGCCGATCTCAGCGTTCTTCAGGAGGAGGACATTCTCATGCATCAGCTCCTGAAAAAAAGATGAACGAATTGGTGATAGGTGAATAGGTAACAAGTGAATTCAGTGAATCACTCAAGCGAGTAATCTGAACATTTCAATTTCACAGATATTTACGCGCTAAAAACTTTGTCGATCGCTCGATATTCTTACCAAAAAAAATATTTTCTTACCCAGAGAAGTTAGAAAATATCGATGCCTCTTTACGAAGAATGTTTTAATAATTTAATTAAATTATTAAGTATTTTTAAAATTATTTTTTTTTCCACTTCGCCTGGCTGCCCAAATACTCAGATTGATCTCCGTGTCCTCCTATGTTCTCACGCGCTCTCTATGGGTCTCATTTAAGGTATACGATCGGAGTCAACTATTTTGTTCCCCTGCCGATGGTGGATGAAATTAGAGCCAATCAGCGCGCTGTGTCTACTGCGCAGGTGCTTTTTGAGTCACGAAATATCCACTTTAGTCGCATATTGGAGACACTTTAATATTTTATAAAAGATTATAAATTTATCAAATAAAAATAAATAAATGCAGTATTGAGTGATCAGCGCCCACCGCCCGCCGCACTTATTATACGCAATTCATTGATAAAATTGAATTTGAATATTAGATTTTCTTGAACAGGAAAAATAGGATTCATTAAGTTCAAACGTGTTTGATAGTTCTACTGTATCCAATATCAAGACACTGTATCTCTTAACAATTGAAAGTTAAAAGTAAAAGTTGCGAGAGGAGGTCAACCAGCCGTTCGTTTGCCGTCGGAAAACTACATTTTTCGCTCCTCTGCAGGAGCGTGACTCGATTAATCGGCACGTATCCTTGGTACGTATGTGTTGAAACTAAGCTTTAATAATACTACTGTTTATTAATATGCCTAGCAATACCTCCTCCCTCTCAAACTCTAACTCCTAATTGTTTAGCTTCTTACGTTCATTCACAAATGCAGCGAATGTATTAATGGATACACTACCGCTTTTTTTTATAATAATTGCATAAACAATTGGTTAAGTATCAAGGAATTGGTTGTTTAGAGATCAAAATATTAACGAATTATGACATTACGATGAATAAAGCACATTTTTTAAAGCGCTGGGCGCCTTTACAAATAAATATACGGTCCTGGCATGTCGATAAAACAGGAAAAACAGTTAGTACTATTTTTGTTCAGGTTTCTTACAGTTTCTTATGGAGCGCCCTTAAACTGCCTTAAACGTAAAGTGATAACTTTGTCTATTAATATATAAAAAAATTTACAAAAGTAACTTAGTTAAATTATTGAAAAGAATTGTTTTTATGGCTGGTACCGTAGGTAAGAATATCTGTAAATATAAATGTACACCAAATATATCTTTAAATCTTCATTCATAATATTAAGAACTAATTTATTCAAAATCGAGTCCTATTACGTAATCTTTATTTACAGTAAATAATCTTGCACACTGAGAATTTTATTCTTTTCATTTTTTAAAATACTAATAAAAAAACAATTATGAAACATAATGAAAAATAAGTAAAATATTCCAACAATGCTGTTTTAATTTCTTCGATAATAAGTTACTGAGAATTTTGAAATAACATCATTTATTTCACTTTAAATATTAGTTGAAATTAATATGTTTTCTATTTGTGCAGTATCTAAATATTGTTACAGAATTGCTAATAAAGTGTTAAACAAGGTTAGATGAAAAAAGTGAAAAGCTTATTCAGATATTTTGATGTTAAAAATACATAGAAATAAAATTAATTCCACTTAACTATTAATAATGTAATGACAAAGTTAAGTAATCTATAAACAAACTGAGTTACAAAAATAAAGTTAATAGAAAATAATAAAATCTACATACAAAATTAAATTGTGCTAAAATACGTACAAAATTAAATAAAAACTAATATAAAAAAAGTAAAGAAAATAGGAATAAAAGCTTTGAACTGTATAGACCGAACTTATATGGGGTATAAGAATCAAAACTATTTTGAATATTTCAAAATACAAGATATTAAATAGCATTACAAATACATCAAAATTTATTTAGAAAAATAATAGTAATACTAATAGAAAACTTATAAAGTGAAGTTAGAAGTAAATAATTTGATGATTTGACTTCCTTTTATTTGTTTATATTTTTTGTTCAAAATTGAAATAACTAAAATTTGAAAGGTGAAAGTCACATTTTTTAATTTTTATCAAAATTATGTTGTTAATGATACATTTTTTTCAACATTTAAATTGTATTGTTATACAATAAAAACTTATATTATTTAATTTAGAAACAATTGTTTCAAATATAATTATTATATATAATTCTCTTTATTATTTATTTTAATTTATTTACATATAATATACAGTTTATCAGTTATTATTACTTAAACAGTCTTGAAAGTTATAAATAATTTCCAATGGTTCTTTTCACTATATATAATTAAGCCTATAATTATATTAAACATCAAAAATATTAAAAATAGCATTTAAGATAATCATCATCATCATGAATCAGAAAACATTATTTTATATCTAATATTATTTGAATATTATTTGTAGATATTTATAATAAAATTTGGGTTTTTAACACTGGAAAGCTAACAATTTCCAATTAAAGAGACTATTTTTAGTATAGACATAAAAATCAAATAATATATTATTTATTTTTATGAGATGTCAAGCTTTTGTATGATTTTGAATGTTTGAGTATGTATCTATACTTTTTAGGCTATCTTCAAACAAATACTACAGCAATGTATAGAAATATGTAGAATTATACAGAATTATACGAAACTATTTAGAAACAAATATATAGAAGCTTAAATAAGAAAAATATTTTGCAGATATTTAAAAACATTCTAATTTATTTTACCAAACCTCTGAGAAAATGTTTTTACACAATAATTGATTGTACACATGGTATACTATAATACTCGTTTTTGGATACCTTCCCAAGAAGGAAAAGTTTTGGGTGATTAAAAATTAAAAAGAAAAAGAGGACTTTCAACTTGCCGCACACCAAATAACGAGCTAAGGAGTTAATATGGTGGTGACGACAGAAGTGCACAGGGCCTCAAGCATTATACAGCTGATGTACGTGCACACAATTTTGTCTTTCAGTTTCAGAATTCCGAACACACGCTAACGGCATTTGTTCTCGTATCTGGACTATAAGTTAAAGGACGACGGAGAGGGGTTTTCTTCCCGTTATGTATAGCAGCGAACTTAAGAAGTTAAACTGCATGTCGTGAAGAATCAGTCTCGATTCGACCATCGACCTGATGAAATGTCCTTGATTACGAAGTTGATTAGCACTCGCGGCAAAGTTACTTCGTGACGGAACGCAAAAGCGTAACCTAAGGACATTGGATCCATGCTGTTGTCGTCAATAGAATAAGGACATCCTAGCGAATTTTTATTTTCTGCCATCGCGAACACATATGAGCCACCACTTGGATTTTCAGCCAGCTCAATGCCATGGCTGGCGATAATTTCGCGGACGAATTGAAATGGCCCAGAGTTTTTTTAGAGTTTTAAACTCGCCAAAAAGCAATTTACACTACTTCTGGCAATGAAAAAAAGCCAATAGCACACGATTTAGTGCACATTAATTATGTGTTTTTTATTTAATAACAACAGTGATCAAACAAAGGTGTAAATGCCTAAGAAATAATAATTGGCTTAACCTTGTGAATTTAGCAAACTTTGAGAGTATAAGTATATTAAACGAAGGCGAAACACAGATGGAACAAGCGCGTGCGAGCAAAGCGAGAATAATCCATTGTCGAACCATCGCATTGCTGAACCTACGGATGCTCGTAAGTTATAATTTGAATCCACCGAATTTCGCTCGAGATCATCAGAATTCAAATGAATTTCCCGGCTACGAAATTATTTTTATGGCAAATACCGTAGACTTAAATTTCTAAGCTTCCGAGTAGAGCGTTTAAGGGTTATCACCATAATCTAAATGTTAGCTGCAAAAATTCTGAGAATTATTGAGAGATAAATTTGCATGGCAGAGCATTTAGATGTGTTTAAATAAATAATTATAAGAGCGAAAAAGAAAGTTCGCGTAGATTTCTCGAGTAATGGCTTTTGCTCGCACGCAGATTAGTTCTCGAGGCGCCGGAGAATAAAATAATTTGCATGCTTCATCCGCCGCATCACCAGATCACTAATTAGAAACTTCGCGTCCCGTTTCTGTCTGTTGAAATAATCTGTTTGCCTTTTATTGTTGACCGGGCACGACGACGCTTAGCCTACGAGGAGCCGTAAAGCGGGGCCGCACCAACACACACAGACCCCGGAGGCAGCCCGGCGGAATACTGAAGCGGCTGGTAGAGAGAGCGGCAAAAGCTGCCGTCGCATCGATACCGAAGCTTGATCACCAGTAGCGCTACAGTTAAAGAGAGGAAACAGCACGTGGCGAGGGCAAATTGTGCGAAGGGAAGCGGGAGGGACCGAAAAAAAGCGAGGTCAGCGAGAAGAGCACTTTCGCGGCACGCGAACGGACGGCGAAACGGGAGCAGCGGCGGACAGGACGCGTTGTCCCGTACCCCACCTGAACCGAACCAGACGTGCTTTTATCCGAGGTCTTGGAGGAAGTAAACGCGATACTGCCCGAGTTCAAGGAAGTAGAGCGACGGTTGGCAACTCATCCCAGACCACCTCCCCGTCGAAGAAGACGGAGAGCCCACGGTGATCGAGTGAGCCAGCTGTGAAGGAGACTCTCCGCGGACCCGTTACAGCGAGCCGTACGACTCCGGCGACCAAACCGGCATGACTTCAAAGGCCGAGGTGGTGCCGCTGAGACTGCAGGGAGCTACCCAGGTCGAGGGCTACCCGAGCGGAATAAACAGTAGGAACAGGGATCTGCGGAACGCGGTGAGTGAACTACAAGCCTACAAGAGCTCGAGTTTGAATAAAATAATTATTTCGTCGCTGGACGTGACACTATAAATTTTTTATTTTGCCACTAATTTCTATTAATGTTTTTTAATTTATTTATTGAATTTGTATTGCAGTATTTCAAGTATGATAATAATTTAAAGTATAATAAACTGGTTTATGTGTATTTTGTTTATGTATTTTTGTTTAAGTAATTTTTTTTTATATTCCTGGCTTCCATTTCTCTCGCGTTTTTACACATCTAATTTTTTAATATAATTTTATAAACATTTTATTCAAAAATATAAAAATTATAATAACTTTTTCGACATAATATTAGAATGTCGGATATACTACCTCGGCTACACATTCCACAGACGAGGTACTTCGCACACGGCAAGGGTGTATTGCTGTACCGCGGGTCTTGTTCTTCACCTGGAGTCAGACACATAAGGAGACGATTTCGATTAACTCCCAGGCTAAACTAACATACCTCTGACGATTAGTCACCTTCTGGATGGCCCGATTTCAATGGTTTATCGCTTACTTTCTATTTCCTGATTAGGTTTGCAACATCTGTTGATGCTAACGTCATGTCTATACCTCCGTTCTGGATGCATTCCTGAACGTAGGTGGATTGCCGACGTCCATTATCTCTAAAGCTGTGCCTGCGAGGAATTCTTAAACTTTAGGTCTTCTCGTATTCGTGTTGGTGCTACCCCATACTCGAAGGTGGGAGTTTGAATCACATCCGAGAATCAAAGGCAGATTTTTCCTGTATACAGTACTCCACTAGCCTTTGCACTTCCTTTGTGGGGTTGTCCCTGTCGTCGTAAGGTAAATAGGCCAAAGCTATCAGTAGTCGCCCTACGCCGTCTAAGCTCATTGTAACTACCACCAGATCTCCTGTGCAAAGTTCTAGCAGTGGCAGTTCATCCCTTGCTGTGATGCAAGTTGATTTGCGAAATAGAGAGGAATATAGAGTCGTTATGTCTTCATCTTGTTCCTCTCTACCTCGTTTTAGCCTTCAACAGTCCTCTGCGCTTCTCGGCGGAATGGTTAGCCGAAATGGTTAGCACCAAGAGCTGTTTATCTTCCATGCCCTCGATTCCTTCCTCTGCGACCTGGGAGCTCACGACCCTTCACGCCTTTATTTTAAGAGATGGGTTGTACGTTTCCAGCCTATCTAGTACCGCCTCTGGATCCTCTTGTACCCCACGGATCCGGGCGACAACCTTCAGTCTCTGTTGGAGGCGTACAACCCCATGGAGGAGTTCTGCCCGCCTCCTCCCCCATCTTAAGCCCGGGGCCTCTCCAGGGTAAGTCCAGAGTAAGTAGCTTGTTAGCCATACACTCCTTCGCCGCCGGGTTGTTTGCCACTGCGTGGCGTGAGGTCAACACTCAAACTTTTTCCTGACCGCCACCCGGAACTGCGCAAACATCTCGGGTGTGATAGGACTTTGAGGGTAGTCCGCCATCACCACGACAGTGGTCCAGGGATTGGTGCACTCGGTGTCCGTCAAGACACCGCCCGCCACCTGTCTGGCTCTTGCAGGGCCTGGCTGGTGGCTAGTCGTGCCTCTTCCGGACTGTCGCTTATGCTTCTTGCTGGCCTGTGAGTCAGAGGGCGAGGGTTTGTTAAGCCCTTGTCGCCTCTTCTTACCCTCTTCCAGCTCCGGCCCTGAGGTTGCGGAATCACTGGGCTCGACTGTCTCGCGAACTTTCTTCTCTTCTCTCAGTTTCTTCCTCAGCAATCTACACATTTACTTACAGAGGGGTCTGTGATCCAGAGGAGCCCTGGGACAGATGCGCTTCTATGACATACCCGACCTCCTGGGTACTACTTTGTATCGCTTCCTACTTTTCTATCTTTTCACTCACTTTCTTGTAGCTAGGGAAGGATGTGTCCGCCACCGCAGAGCCCACAGGGAGTTCGCCTGGTACCCCTGATGTACCGTTAGAACCCAGGTACCCTAGTGATCAAACAGTCCTCTCAGCATGGTTACTCACACCTTGGGATTAGGGGTTGGATGAGAGTAATCGATATGCCTACTTCCAAACGCAACGGTCAGCTGCTTGTAAGTCGCAAAAGGGAAGCTCTGCCCCCGCCTCCTCGTCGGAAAAACATCCTGCGGGGCGTTCAGGCGAATCACCGGGGATCCAGCAATACATATATATGTCCATTTAGCCGGAGAGCCCCATTTAAGGGGAGTCCAAATTGCTCCTGGAAATATCGTTTATTGGGTAACTCCCGTTTATACACACATGCAGACTGTCATTCACCCTTTAAGGCCCGGCCTCGTTTATGCGTAAGTCCCCTCACCAAAGGAGAAGGTTATGCAGCCCCGTAGAAGAGGAAGTTATTGATTAGAATTAAGGAAAAATCTGTCGATAATCATCCAATGAGTTCGTGACGGAGGGGGACCGTACCGCCGATTCCCGCTCGGGAGTGAACGAACGGGGTCGTACACGAACAGTCGGCCCTGAACTACTGAAGCGAGCGGTTTCCTAGTGCTCTCGGAGTCACCTGAAGTCCGGCATAGCGTCGACTGCTGATGCCTTAAAAATTTGCGAACAGATTTCCCGGAACCTTCCGAAATGATTATAAATATGGGCGAATGCGGCTGACGCGGTAGACAATGGAATTGCCGGCTTGGTCGTTCAATTTTCCCTTCTCCATTAGACAAAGGGAGATCCTGGGTTTGAGATGTGCATCCGTATAAAGCATACTCTCCTTAAAAAAAATAATGTATGCTGTTAAGCGGAATGGTGGACGGCGCATTGGCGTCAGCCTGTCGGATAGTTGCCCCTGGAAAGGGAGGCCTGACGCTTTGCCTACCTTTGGTATGTTCACAGGGCCGTACTAAATATCCGAAGTTGCCTCCTTCATACTATCTAAAGCATGCTAGCAAGGGAAAGGAGGCCCCATACATGCTTTGGATCATTGCCTTCGGGCCCGATATGATCGACACAGATCTTAGGGACTCTCAAGTATAGGAAGGCTATAAGCAGTCGGTAAAGAATCTCCAGAGACTTAAATAGAAATATGTTTTATTTAAGTTGTGACGGGCGGATTTGCGCGCGCGAGCAGGGAGTCAGCTGGGCACCGCGGCCGCGGGGCGGGAAGGGCGCGCGTTAATTGGGAAAATGCGCGACCGCGCCGCGCCGTTTAGTTTCGCGCCGGACGCCGAGCCATCGGTCCCGATCGCTGATCGAGAGAGACAACACGCGAGCGAACGAGAGGGATAGGGAGAGAGCGAAGGAGTGAGAGAGGAAGTAAGCCCAGCTGATCGCGGCCCCAACACCACCCGGGGACGCGAGGGAGAACGCGGCGACCTCCCGGCCGGATTGTGGCCGGGACTATCAACGAGGAGGCGACGGCCAGGTAGGGCCGTATAATATTATGTCTCGCGCGTGTGAGAGAGAGAGGCGCGGGCGTGGCCCCCCCCCCCCCCCCCAAATATCGTGATTTGATGGGCGACCCGGCGAGGGTTCGGACGAGGCGAGGTGCCTATAGGGTCACCAAGACTTCGGCCCGATACCCGAGGTCCCGAGGTCAGCACCGCCGCGAGTGGGGGCTCGCCGGCCAGGTCGAAAGGCAAAATGCGCGTTGCCAGAGGGAGGCGTGCGGGGCGAGCGGGCCGGCGGCAACTATTGTACAGGCGAATGCGGCGGGGCGGGCTTGTCCCCCCCGTCGCCTCTTATAGATGTAATAAACATAATGATTGAGAAGAAATGCCCTCCTGTGTAATTGTTTTATTTTGAAAGACCCTCCCTCCCCCCGACTTCATAACCGCCGCGACCGACGTAGGCCAGCCGCCCGGGCTAGCCCGGCCGGGTCCCCTCCGGGGCGACCGCAGGGACCTGCATCAGGGCAGGATGGCGCGACCGGAGGAAAAATGGCGTGGGGCTCCGGGCTGAAAAGCACCACGTCACAAAGTATAAGTTTCGGACTAGTTTTAAAGGTATATTCAGTTTTAATTTTCCTACGGAATGTTTTCTTTATCCGCGGTATTCTCCCTCTAGCCCCCTTATTACGGTAGGTCAATTTGGCCTATAGTCAGAGAGCCGTTAGGAAAGGAATGCAAGGAGGACGTTAGACTAGTAGGTTTGGGAGGGAGACTGTTCTAGCGGAACGGTTGCATCAATATAGGTTAATTGAGGAAATGTCTAGAGTGGGCGTCCTGACACTTGTCCAGTCTATTTGTAGCGAACAGGGAATGAAGTATAGGAAAAACCCGAGCATCTAATCAACATTATTGCGTGTGGGGGGGCCGTTTTTTACACTCAACACCAGTACAGTGCGAACAAGAGTTCATTTCCGGTCCGTGGAGATATGTGTTTGTATGTGGGTGATAAGGCGGGATCAGCCCCCGGCGACCCCGGGAGGAAGTATCGAATAATGGCCTGGGCAAGGGTAATGCGTACACCTCCTGTTCGGATTACCACATCTCCCTGTACCTGACTGGTAATGAATAGCGGCCCTGCTCGGATCATAAGTGGAACTTCACGTTCCCAGTTTTAGTCGACGCCTAGATTTAATCATCCCTACGGAGATGCTTGACGAAAGCTTGAAATGATTAAAATTTGTACTGCGAACTGTAGTCGAGGAAATGCGAATTAGGCGGCTCGAATGTGGGGTATGGGAATATGGGTGTTACACTTGAGATCTTTGGGCAGACTCGAATAAGGTGCCTCAATATTCAAGTATCCTGCCAAATTAAGGTGAAGGAACGGTGGACTTTCCTGAGAATGATCAGATGGTGCTCCCGTTATTAGTGGACCAGAGGGAAGATACCGAGGTCGCACAACCTGATTCCTCGAAAGGACTACCCCTAGGAGTAACAAGTCGAGAGGAATAGCGATCAGACGATCTACAAACAATCCTCCAAGCTGATATCATACCTATAAGCAACACATCGTTTACTTAACTTATATATATATATCTTTCTCTTTATCTCTTTTATAATTTTGTAAAAAATTTACAAATAAATTATTATCTATCTATCTATCAGGATCGCAATATTAATGGCGGAGAAGTCGCGCTTTATGTTGATAAGCAATTCCGTGTGAACTTACTCTCAACCTCAAATACTCAGGGGCTTGGAAGGTCAGGTGTACTACAGTAGTAGCTCTGTACAGAACCGTGTCTCTGGGCTTATATTGATTTGTATCATATATAGTCCCTCTTATGTTTCATTTACCAGCAACTCTAACAAATTTTGGATGAATTGCGGCGATAATCGCAGATTATCAGTATTAGCAGTATCATGGATGAAGTCATTGAGATTGATGGATTTTCTGTGGTTCGGCAAGATCGCAATATTAATGGTGGGGGAGTTGCGCTTTATGTCAACAAGCAATTCCGTGTAAGTGTGCTCTGTGCCTCAAACACTGAGGGGCCTAGAAGCATACTTGTCTGGAAGAGAGTAACTCAGGGTTCTGTTTCTCTGTTCCCTCTTCTTCAGGGTTCTGTTTTAGGACCATTGCTGTTTTGCCTTTACATTAATGACCTTGGTCTTGTCCTCGACTCAATGGGTGTGAGACATTCTATGTGCTAACGACCTCCAGGTTTACCATAGTTTTTCGTAACAGCTGCGGCCCGTACGGTCTCGGACTGGGCCTTGTCTGCCTCCTTAAAGCTCAATGTTGGAAAGACGTCTGGGATTCTTTTTGGAACTCGCAGGTTCCTTTCTGACATTGAGTCGGCCGGGTTCAACTCTATTGAACTCTGGAAGGGGGCAGTCGTGTGTTTGTCCGGGACTGTAAAAAGCCTTGGTATGTGTTAGACGCGGGTCTTGCCTGGAGACCACACATTGAATTGACTTGCAAAAGATTTAACCAGGTTTTATATAGTCTACGTTTTTTTCGTCAGTACACCACGGAGGCTCTTCGTGTCAAGCTGGTGCATTCACTGGTCTTTCCACGTTTCAACTATTGCTCGACTGTTTATTTAGATGTGTCCCTCGAGATGAGGGCAAGGCTACAACGCTCACTGAATTTCTGTGTGCGGTATGTGGCGGGTGCTAGGTTGGATAACCATATCACCCCCTTCAGGATCCGATTAGGCTGGATGAGAGTAGACCAGATCTACATCTTATGGCTGCGTAAGCCGGAGTACCTCGCTGATCTGTTCTCTGCTGATGCATCTGATCGGCTGGTCACGGGTGAACCTAAAGAGATTTTCGTTCCTCAGATGCGCACCGAGACGGGAATTAAATCTTTTTCTGTTCAAGGCGCTCATCTGTGAAACGGACTGCCATCCTGTATTAAAAATGCGCCCTCTCTTTCTCGCTTCAGGGGGCCCGTCATGGAGATTTGAGGGGTCGGTATATCACAATATATTCTTGTAGTTAGTCGTCCTCTTAATCTTGTATTAATTTGCGCCCTAAATTAATTGTATGTGTGTGTAATGAGTATGTGCGTATTTATTTTCTCTGACTTAATCATTGAGTGAATGTGTGTACGTGTGCGACTCGACTGATAGATAATAAGGAAAACGTAAGCAATATTAATGCCTAAAACTGGCGCAACCGGAGGCGTCCTTCATCATTCTACATGCGACAACCACCGACGCCGCTCTCTAGTCCTGCGGACTCGATCATCGTCAAAAAGCAATATCGGTGAGTGGGCTAGGGAGAATATTCTTCCTTGCGGGAAGTCTCTTGGCGCAAAGTGGATACGGAATCGACGAGTCAGTAAATAAGCGACCACGCCGATCGTGAATCAGGCGATGGGGATCGGACTGGGGTTTCGCGAGTGGTGGTCGAGCGCGGCCGCCACCGACAAGAGTATACGCGGAGTGACAACAAAAATTATTATTTATGCAACTAAAGATAGGCAATAAATTCTATAAAATTGAGGAGGACAACTCGACTTTATGCATTATCTTCCCCCCTTCCCCCCTTCTTTGTGATATATCCAGTAAAGCAGAGGAGAAAAGTTCATGCCAGTGCCTTCCCGCCGTCGTCAGCGGGACCTCCGCAGGAGAGTTTCGACCATCTAGCTAGTACTCGCTCGCTTAGCGCCGTTATACTATGTAAATTTAGCAAGCATGCCATTGTGCGAGTATTGCGAGGCGGAAGAGCCTCCTCTGTTCATCAGAAAAGCGACAAATGTTAGGATGCCTTGTCGGCTTCTTTGTCAGTATAGTGGCTGCGACTGATTATCGTTGACGTATCTCCTCTGTTCCTCCGACTTAGTTCTTCATTTATTATTACAATACGCGGTTCCCATTATCGGCAGTGGATGCCGGTTAGTAACTGTAACGGGGAGATCCGGGTAGAAAATTCTCCGACCCGGCCGTGTACAATATGAGCGACACAAACTATGTCGCCCACTTCCACGTGCAATGGGGGAGTCCCTTATATATAGCAGCTGATGAGCTGCTATAGCAACTCCCGCGGAGGCGGCGTGGTCCTTTAAACCGTTTCGATCACGAGGGATTAAGGGCGGAGGGGAAAATAAATGACACGATTTATTATTGCGAACTGCACAACTTTTTAGTCGGAGCGAAGCTTCAATTTTACAATAATTAAATTCTACAATTCGCTATTGGCGTCTAATTCTGCGCCGAGTCACAAATTGATCGATTCCGCGCGGAATTACAATTTATTCGTACGCTTGATCGCGATTTGTTATTGCGCTTGCGCGCGCGCCGCCTCTAGTGCGCCCTCAGCGGCGATCGCGGTGCCCCCTTGCGGTCGATTACCGAACCACGCGTTAAGGGTCCTACGACGGTGGAAGTTCCGCGTTACACCAGTGCGCCCGCTCTTTTCTGTTGTGAGAGAGAGGTTAAGTTTCTCTCTCACTCGCTCGCGCTACGTTGCTATTTACGATATGACTGAGAGAGAAGTAATTTCTTCCCCTATCACTCGAAGTGCACTGGCAAAAGTGCAACCGGCTTCGAATCGACCGGCTACACGATTGCAGTAATTATTATAAAGAGTGCCCTACCTGGGCCCTCGGGTGATGTGCACTACGGAAGGACTGCTTTCGTCCACGAAGAAGCTGACCCAAAAGTTGGTTCAGGTGGACACCGACCTCTGTATCTAATCTCGGTGTCGGCGCAGGCTCCTGGTACTACTCGCCTCCTTGGGAAAAAGTGACTCGGTCGGTTTTCTGGTAGGGCTTTTCTCCACACGACCTTCTCCCGTTAAGGCTCTCGGGAAAACTGGCTTTTCCCGCCTTTCTCCGCCTAGACTTACCTGTCCCAATTTTCCTACCTAACCTCTTTCTGTTGGCCTTGATGGGCCCAACACTTGGCGCACATCATTTAACATTGCATTACAATTGTATGCTTTGACCTTACTTCCTTTATATGTATCTTATTATAGAGCTCAAAATTAAGATGCCAGATCTTATTTATATATGAAACATTGATTGTAAATGTAACGAAATGTAACATTATAATCATAAGCTCAGAGATATTCAGGAACTATTTAAAACATTATGTTATACTTTAATTTAGTCCGAATCAAAAACTTGTGGAAACGAGGTTGGATTGAAATTCCAGAAATTATGTCAACAACTGCAATAGCACTTTTAGGATTAGCAGTAGCATCAAGTGCTACTATAGTAAAAAGTAAAACCCACGGGTGGAATAACAAGTACTTGGACAAGATTGTTAGTAAGTATTTGCTACTAAATTTATGTTAATTTAGCATCATCTAGATTATTTCATGGTTATTGCGAGTACATTTAAAATAAAAAATTTTAATAATTTTTAAAAAATAAATGAAACTTCAGAAACAAGGAAAAAGAATTGCTTACTTTTATTTACAAATAGATCCTAGTTTTTCCAAAATCAAAGTTAGTTTTAAAAGACATTAAAGAGAAAGTTCATAAAAAATTTTTTAGTCACCTAATTTTTAAAGGTTTTATTTACTTTGTAATGGAGAGATCTGGAATGCTACTGCGCCGACCCGGCCATGTACAATGCGAGTGACGAAACCTACATCATTTGCTTCTACGTGCTATGGGGCAGTGTACCTGACACTTGCCCCGTGGCCGCGAACCCTACGAAGCGTGGTAGCTAGTTATCGACTCAGCTAATGAGTTGCTGGTTGTAGTTTCTGCGGAGGCGGTGTGGCTTGGACCGCTTGTTGGTTCTGTCTAACATAAAGAAAGGCACGAGGGAGAAAGGGAAGACAAAGTGCCATGCTTATGCACCGAATAAGTAATATTTTAATTCTTGGCTTCGTGCCAGCAAATCAAAGTTTCTTCATTCATAATCAAGAATCGTTTGCGCATGCTTCTGCTTGTAAACATGGGGTTCAAACAGTGGCCAAGCCGGGATTGACGGTCAGGAAGGTTTTGCTGTGTATTTGGTGGGATTGATTGATCCATTATGAGCGGCTCCCATGTGGCCAGACGCTTAATTTTACCATCTACTGCGAACAACTGGACAGTTTGAAGTAGGTGATCGACCAGAAACGTCCATAATTGACCAACAGGAAAGGTGTAGTGTTCCACCAGGACAACACCAGACCACACACTTCGTTGACGAGTCGTCAGAAGCTACGGGAGCTCGAATGGGACGTTTTATCGCATCCACCATATAGCCCGGACATAGCGCCAAGTGATTACCACCTATTCCTGTCCACGGTGAACGCTCTTGATGGTGTAAAGTTGAACTCAAAAGAGGCTTGTGAAAAGTGGCTGTCCGAGTTTTTCGCAAATAAGGAGAGGTGCTTCTACGACGGGGGTATTATGAAGTTGCCGTCTGGATGAAAACAGATTATTGAAATAAACGGCGCATATTTGAACTAAATCCGATCACTGTAAAATTTTTATAAAGCATTGAATACAGAGCAAAAAGGTGGGAGGGAGATATTTGCCAACCTTATAAATAATAATCGACTTTCGCCCTACCTCTGCTTATCGTCGAGAGCTCTGAAAAACGGCTGTTCTGTCTGTGGGGTTACCTCTACGGAATCGTTTTCCCAGGGCCTAGTGGTTGCACAAGAAGTGAGAGGTGGGGCGCACATCTTGCGATTGCTGCTTCTTTGGCGTAGGGGCTGCGCTGTCCCAGCTCCGGGCGCCATTACCACGTTCTGACCTGCAAGACTATGGCCGGCGCGACACTATCCGGGTTCTCTCATTAACGCAGGCGGGTGAGCACAAATTGTATAAACACGAGCTTCAGGGCGATTGCTTCTCTCGGCTGCCGAGAGGACACTAACTTTACAATATCAAATAACTTGACATAATCAAAACGAGTGTATACATAATAAAGTAATGATATCTCGATAAATACAGTCAAGTATTTTTTTATTGGCATTTGTTTATGCATGTGTAAATATGTAATTTAGTAGTAATTAAATTTAGTAATTTAGCTTATCCTTATTTAGTCTGAAAATTTGATAAAAAGTTTTATTTATATACTTTTGTTACATTTTTGTACACTATGAATTCAAATACGAGTAAGTACTAAAAACGGTAAATATATATCAAGTAATTTTTTTTATTAATATCAAATTTCGTAACGCAAAATTATAAAATCTTGTCTTCGAATCATATTGTTGGTATGTTTCATGGTAATTTGTTTAATAAATTTAATTTATTAATACATTCATCCAACATCTCCATTTATGTTTGAAATTTTGTGTCATATCCCATCAGTGTTTTATGAAATATATATACAAATGACACCTTAAATGAAAGTTGAGCTTCTGTTTGATTTGTTAGTAATCACTTAAATTGATAGTCGAATACACAATTTTATAATTTTACTTTACAGATTGTTTTTGTATAAGAAAATTCTGTTTTGTAATTAATGGTTAAAGATAAAAATTATTACAAATAAATTATCAAATATATAAAAATAGAAATACTGAAAATGCTATATATTGTTACATTTATACAATTGCTAAACTTTCATATTGATAAAAGAAAATATTTAACATGTATTCTTCGAGTTTAATATTACTAGCATTCTAGTGTACAAATATATAGTAAAGGTATATAAATAAAAATTTTTATCACATTTTCACACTAAATTAAAATAATCTAAATTGCTAAATGTAATGAAAAAAATGTCAATAAAAAAATACTTGACTGTATGTAGATATCATTATTTTCTTGTGTATTCAATTGTTTTGATTCAGTATGTATTTAAAAATAAATAGACTTCAAAACTATGTAACTAAAATATTTTTTATAAACTTTCTTTCCAATGTACTTTTAAATTATCTTCGATTTTGAAAAAGCTAGGTTCTTTTAAATAAAATTAAGTAATTCTTTTTAAAAAGTTTCATTTATTTTCTAAAAACTATTAAAATTAAATTTTAGCGTTTTACGTCCTGCGTTACATCCCCGCCCAAAAAATTCAAACGCGGCAGGAGAAATTCCGCGGCGCCGGAGACAAAGGGGAGGGCTCGATACACTCGAGAGAGGCGGGCCTGTTATCCGGCTCCCTAGTTCTGTTGTAGATTACGTTGTATTCCTAGTTCGAAGGCAAGGGTGATGCGAGAGTACCGTGACGACCCATGATCAGGATAACTGTCACTGAAAATGTCGTCATTGTCTTTTTTTTGTTGTGACGAGATATTTGGAGCAACAAGTTCGAACCGAGAGGGAAAATCTAGCAACCCAGCTTACAGGGTCTGGTTAGTAGGTTGTGGGATTTTATGCTGGGATTAGAGTGGTCGGCCAGGGAGTTTCAAGGATTTGCTTGACTCGCTTGCAAGGAGTCGCTTGGCGGCAGCATCTGAGAGAGAGGGAAGATCTGTTTATTACGAATATACCAAGGGTAGCCGAGAGTGGCACGAAAGAGCCTCATGAAGGTCCCTTGGAGCCGGTTGAGTCTGTGTGGGCAAGCTGTATCCTACATATGGTACTATAAAGGCTCCGATTAAGGCGCAGTTAATTTTGTTACGAGTGGTTAGGATGTGGGGGCATCAACGCAAAAGTGATGCCCAGATATTTAACGCTGGAGTTTCACGGAATAGTACGAACGCCAACTTTAATAGGAGGAAATTTGCATCTGCGAGAGAAGAAGATGACCTCAAATTTAGTTTTATTAATGGTGAGAGGATTTTTGCGGTACCATGCGAGAAGACAAGGGAGAAACTGGTTGATGTGTCTGGAACAGGTATCTATTTGACAGGAGGTATTTATCAGAGCAATGTCGTCAGCATAGAGGACGGGTGTGGACGATGGTAGAGTAAGTAGCTCAGGACGAGGAATTCATAATGTTCGCGGTTAAGTCTTTGACGGCAGTCTATATCGGTGAGGCTTTTCAGCGTCTGGCATTTGTATGAAGTTGATTCAAGGAGAAATTTATGATGAAGCTAGTGAATGGATTCTACTGTTTGGGGGATGACGGCGTAGCTACAGAAGATATCTAAAGTGGCGGGTAAGTGGTCGGAGGATAGTTGGGATAAGACTTTGAGAGAGGGAAGGTCTGCGAGACCTGGTAGGCTTGGTGAGAAAGAGATCTAGGATTTCAGGACTGTGAGGATCAGTGAGGGTAGTGGATTGGTTCAGCAGGGATCAACGAAGGAGTTGGTGGAGTGGTAGCCCCATGCTGTGTTTTTGACGTTAAAGTCTTCTGCGACAACGGTGGGTGTATTTGAGAAAAAAATTCTAAGAGTGGATAGTTTATTTATCGCGTTTGGAGAGGCTATAGACAGAGAATATTCGCAGAGAGTTGTTAGTAAACGTAAATTCAGTGACGACAGCCTTATCGAGACCTGGGTCCGATTTAATGGCTTTGTAGCGAAGGGAAGAGTGAGCCAAAATGGCGACTCCTCCGTCGCAAGAATCGCGGTCTTCACGAAACATTTTAGGATTTTAGGATATTTTGGAGTTACAGAAGTTTTGCTCGAATACTACATGCATTCCAGTTGAACACAAACAGGGGGTTCTTCTTGTTATTTGTAGCCATTGCTAGTGGGGTAAGTTGCGCGAGAACGGTGAACAATGCTTTGGTAAGAGACATTGCATCATGATTGTTTAGGAGGAGGGAGGGAGAAGAGATTACTGGGGAGGCAGGGGTGATGGTTTGAGCAAGTTAGCAAAGGATTTCTGTGCAGTAGGGCGGTGGGTGCAGAAGTTGGGACCGGCTTAACAACAGGTCGAGATGAGGAAGCGGTGTTAGAGGTCTTTTGGCCGCTGTTATGGGAGGATGCCGTTTTCGAGGCTTTGGGGCAACCGTGGAATTTGGCGCGGTGACCGCCACCACAAGTGTTGGCAACTAGTACAACAGGGTTTCGCGTTATATTTGTCTCGGCTCTTGCACTCGATGTAGTTTGGTTAAGCCGAAGTCAATATGGTTCGTTCAAGCAGTGCAAAGATACTGCGCACGATCTTAGCTTTACGTACGTTTGGCATCGACACGATATATTTTTTATTAGATGAAGAGAGGGTAATAGGGCTCACGCTGTAGCCTCTAAAAAGGAGATTTTAAATCTATTCGTGAGCATGTACTCTTTGGGAGCTTCATGAGGGGGGTCTGTAGTCAGTGATTCTTTAAGTCGTAGCACTTTCGCTTCGTCTAAGTTATCAGTAGAGTCACCTTGAAATTGTGAGGATGAATATTCTATTTGTGGGATAAGAGCCAATCATGTTTGACTAAATCGGATAAATGCTCCGCCGCTGGTCGCCGGGAGTGGGAGAGGGAATAAAGAATAAGTTGAAGTTAAAGATAGAGGTAAACATAAAGTCACAGAATCCATAAATGGTGGTAGATCCTTATGGCGGGGTTCATGAATCTGAACTGTCTTAGAGGCACTAAGGGAACTCAGATTGAGGGACTTCGTCTTCATATACATGACCATCTTACTTACCATCTGTTCGGTGTAGCGGAAATGTGGTTGGGCTCTAGAATCATGGACACGGTCATCGACATTGATGGATTTTTTTTAATTCGACAAGATTGCAATGTTCATGGTGGGGGAGTCGCGCTTTATGTCGAGAAGCAATTCCGGGTAAGTGTACTTTTTATCTCAGACATCGAGAGGCCTGGAAAGCCAGGGATGCAGTCCACAGTCGCGACGCTTAACTACAATTTAATCACAACAACAGATCTATTGGCCCCCGTGAAAATTATGAAATTGAATAAAGATCGCCCTCCTTGGATTGGACTTGAGCTTCGTGACTTGCAGCGCAAGAGTGGGATATTGTACAGATGTTACCGACGAACAGGATTAAGGCATTTCTTTGAGTACTTCCTCGATGTCCGCAAACACGTTTAGGAAAGGGTAAATTAGGCGAGGACTGAATATGTTCATAATCGCCTGTTCGACTCTTAAAATTTCAGCACAATCTATCAGCGTTAGTTGCGGAACCTTGGTTTGCTACCATGAGCAAGTGGGTCTTTGCATGGGCTCATGCCTGACAAGCTTAACACTTACTTTGCGCAAGTGTCTGTGTCAAATACCATCGACGACGGTCGGATACATGCCATGCTCAACTCTGCTACCGATGGTATTTTTCAGTTTAAAGTTATAAATATTAATGAGATTGTTCTGTCAATATCTAAATTCACATCACAGGCAGTTAGTGAGGATGGCATTCCGGATAGTGTAGTTGTGAAGGCTCTTCCGAGCATAGGTCCGTTTTTCACTGAGGCTTCCCAGAGGTGTGAAAGAAGATTCATGTAGTGCCATTGGCCAAATCTAAAACAACTTCCGGACCAGATGATTTTCGGTCAATTTTTACTGCTCTTCTTTATCGCAAAAGTACTTTGTCACGTGGCGGTTAGCGGGTGGCTAAGCTCACCCCGGCTCCCAGCCACCACGCGACTTAAGAACTTTCCGTCCTCTTCTCACTCGATGTCGCTGCACGGAAAATCCGCGGACGCGGCGGAGCGAGCCTGGGTGCTCGCTGCTATAGGGAACGCGAAAAATGGGAAAAGCCGCACGAAATAATTACGCGAATGTTTCACTTTTAAATTAAATAAATGTTTATTATAATATTTTATAAATAATCAAACCGACAATTTGATCGACGCTATCTACTAACTCTCACTATTGTTATCTATTTCTCTCTCTCTCTCTCCACTCCTCTCTCTCTCTCTCTCTACTAGCTATCTTTACACTTGTCGCGCACAAAGCGTGGCGCTTCGCCGCTAATCGTGTCGGGAAAAGCCGTGTCCCGAGACACACTAACCCAAATCGTGCGATCGAGCAAGGATCGAGGGTCGATCGTGCGCCTAATTGCCCTCTCTCCTTGATTAGCCGCCGCAGCCCGCGCGCACTCCCGCGCGACAATTACCGCGCTGCGCCGAATTTCGCGCAGCTAAGTGCCCCCCACTCAGCGCATGGTCAAGGTTGCGAGCACGAGCTCAGTACAGCGGCGACCACGGCGAGATACTCGTCGCAGCTTTAAAGAGAATTGGTTATGAACAGTTTATAGTGTTTCATAACATCCTCGACCTACTCCAAATTGCGTATCGACGGCACAGTTCGACTGAGACGGTTCTGTTAAGTAAGATTGACCGAAGACGTAAACACTGCTATGGATAAAAGACAGGTTACTATTACTGTTTGACTTTAGCAAGGCATTCGATACTACATGTCCCACTCGACTATTAAACTGTACGAAGCGTATGGGTTTATTACGTGAGGTGCTGACATGGATGTAAGCATACCCGTCTGGGAGAGAGCAACTTGTCATCTCTGATAGGTCAATAAAATCTTCTTGACTCTCCACTACGCTTGGTGTTCCTCAAGGTTCTGTTTTAGGACGATTGCTGTTCTGCCTCTACTTTAATGGCCTTGGTCTTGCCCTGGACTCTATGGGTGTTCTTGGGAGAGCAACTAATGATAGCGAATCGGACAGACAGATCTTCGTGGCTCTCTATCACACTTGATGTCCCTTAAAGCTCTGTTTTGGCGCCTCTGCTGTTCTGCATTTATTAAATAACCTGGGCTTGGTTCCGTGGGTATTAAACATATTCTATATGCCAATGAACTCCTGGTTTACCATACTTTTTCTAAGGACAACCTGGAGGCGGGAGCCAGACACGCAAAGCGAGCAGTTTCGGACTAGGCCTCATCTGCGTCCTTGAAGTTCAATGTTAGAAAGACGTCTGTGATTTTTTTGGAACTGACAGATTCCTTTCCGGTATTGAGTTGGCTGTATCAATTTTATTGAAATCTGGGAGGGCGTATGTCTTTGTCTAAGACTGTAACAAGCCTTGGTGTTGTGCTAGACGTAGGTCTCACTTGGAGACCACATATTGAATTGATCTGTAAAAGAATTAACCAGGTTTTATATAGTTTACATTTTTTCCATCAGTACACCACGGAGGCTCTTCGTGCCAAACTGGTGCGTTCACTGATCTTTTCTCATTTTAATTATTGTTCTGTAGTTTACTTAGATGCGTTCCTAGAGTTAAGGACAAGGCTGCAACGCTTACAGAATTCGTGTGTGTGGTATGTGATGAGTTCTAAGTGGTCATAATCTTCGTCCTAAATTTAGGTGTTGTAGCGAAACATCTCAGTACGGACCGTGTATGTGTGCGGAGTGAGTGTGTTGCTGTGCCGCGACGAGTAGAGTTAGGACTGGGCCGCGCGCCCCTGCGACGAAACGCGTGTATCGGCGTTCGCTGCTCGCATCGCTACTCGCCTCGCGGACTTGGCCGCGACTTGGTCATAGTCCGGAAGCCCAGCTCGAGAGCCTGGGAACTTTGGGTCGCTGCTCGCTGCAGAGAGCGAAGCCCGCCGCTTTTTTTTTGGATTTGCTGTCCGTCATCGAGTACCAGCGGCCATCATTACATCGACTATTCGACGTGAGCCCTCCGTGCCCAGCCATTTTATTGTTGGAAGCCGCCATCGTCACCCGCACAAATCGGCGACTTGGACTCGCCCAGATCCACGCCTCTGGCCGACTCCTTTGGAAGCTGCAGACGTGCTGCTATCCTCGGCGCCTCGGATCGGGAGCGAGACGAGCAACCGGCACCTGACGCAACACGGAGCGGATTTTTACACGAGAGTCGACGAGAATTACGTCTGGTGCTGCCTACTTCCCGGGACGACCTCGCCAACATCTCCACGTGAAGACAAGGACAGAAAAGGTGAAACCATTTCGACCGTCGGAGAACCCACGGGCTCCGGTGAGCTGAATCGGGCTACAGATGAGCTGCGGACGTCGCGCCGGTCTCGTTTTATTGTATTAGCCTAGAGTTGACTTGCGAGCGAAATTTTGTCTAGTGTGAATCGAGTATTTATAATTTATCAATTTAGACGCGAATTCAAATGCATCCTCCGGAATAAAATAAAGTGTCTTTTTTTTTATTATTATTCTAATTTAACCAACTTTTATTTGTTCTCGTACACTTTATCTCCTCTCACCTCAACCCCCTTGAGTACTAAAAAAGATATTGAAATTTATAGAAAATAAATTTATTATAAATGGCGCCCGACTAGAGGCAAAAAAAAGAGATGAGATAGAGTTAATACGAGTACAAATAGATTATTAAGTTTATATAGTTGTTTTTAAAATAATAAAAGAATAAATAGTAAAGTAGAATTAAAAGCGAACGAAATTGAGAGTAAAGGCTAATTAGGTGTATTTTATTTTTAAAACGCCAATCATGATGACTCGAGGGACAAAAGGGTCAAATGTGGACGAGAGCATTCCAGCTCAGACTATTCAACAACAATTGAACGATCTCCGAGAAGAGTTAGAGAAAACTAAGAAAGAGCGAACAGCATATGTAAAGGAAAACGACATATTTCGACAACAGCTATCAAGACTGCAGGAAGAGAATAAGTCGCTGCTTACCAAAGTCAAAGTCAACAAACCGGCAACATCGGACAGTGCTGTCAATACGAGTCCAACCGTCGCCAGCACTTCAGTCGACACAAGCAGCGTTACTAATGTAAATAAACAGAGCGATCTCGGTAATCGAAATGATCTGCGGGTTGTTCGTATAAGCGAAGCGTCAGACACGGTCGTATTGGATCGCGATGAAAATAATTTTGAAAATTTAAGGTCACAGTCTTGTATGTCGAGTCAAATGGTTACGAGCATAATAAGTCAATTACAGTCATTACAATCTAATATGACTTTGCCGATATTTAGAAGTGATAAAGGTAATGCGATAGAGTTTATTAAAAATTTAGAGAAATACTTCGATCGAAAGGGTATAAATGAAAATCAAAAATTATCTTATGTAGAAGATGCTTTGGACGATAGGGCTAGGCATTGGTTTGATGCCATGATTGAACCATTTCGCAATTATATTGAATTTAAAAATGCATTTTTTAGACGGTACGATACAATTGAAGCGAATATAGACGCACAGAATGAATGGAGAAATAAACGATTTAAAGCAAATGATCATTCATTAAGTGAATATTTTTCTGATCAGTTACGAGCGGCGAAGTATTTTAGACAAATAGGCATATATGAGAGAAATTACACTATTCTGAAACAGTTACCAGCGCGTGTGAAAGATATTTTAGCGACAGTAGATATGGACGACACTGAGCGAATTATTCAAACTTTAAATCGTTTAGATGCTGCAAATCAGGAGCAACGTTATGAAAAATCGCATTACATCCCTCGAGATAATATTCGGGATAATCGTGTAGAATTTCGGGATAAACCTCGAAATAATCTTTATTTAGAAAATCGATATAATAATAATACAAATCATGTGCGACGAATTACTCGCGATTCTCCGTATAATTCATCTCGAATGACAGACGTTCTTTCGGGAACCCAGCCAATTCAAAATCATCAGTCGAATTTACGTTTCAGCGATAATGACAATAAGGTACAACCTGAAAGTCAACAAATCGTAGATAGCCAGGACGCACGTGTTACGGTCGACATGGCTTCAACCGCGGCCGCGAATGTATGCGCTTTAACGCGATCTGATTTTTTAAATGAATTAGCATGGGATATAAACGGAAGCGAACAAGGTGTGTATGTTGAGCCTGAGGTACGCCTAGTAAGTCCGCGATTAATCGCGATGGTCGAAAATCAGGAAGTGTCAGTCTTAGTAGACACGGGTAGCGACGTAACGTGCGCATCGGAAAAATGGTACAATTTATTAAAAAAGAAAGCCTCATTTGTTGAATTGCCGGTCAGTAATTTATCCGTTTATGTTGCGATAGGAAAAAAAGCTGTTACCATTAGGCGTCAAGTAAAAATAACAATAATGATCGGAGACTTAGCCGTCACGTATCCGTTTTTAATTCTCCCGGATTTATCTGCAGAGCTTATTGTAGGAAACGATTGGATGTATAAACATCAATGTGTGGTTGATTATGAGAGAAAGATAATTAAAGTACAAGGTAGAGAGTTGCTTGAAAGTCAATATGTTTTTTGTATGAAAGGCATGAGGTCATGTAAGATAGTTAGGGTGTGCAGTAAATTAGCCGGATGTATGGATATAGAGGATGAGCGCATAAAATCAGTAACAAATAATATTAATGAAAAAAGTATGAGTACTAAAAGTTTGGGGGATGCATGGTCGCCCAATCGGCATGTTACTCAAAGTTTAAAGGCAGTTGCAAATAGTGAACAAAGCGTAGTCAATTTTAGCGCGCAAGTTAATAAAGTCATCGCAGATATTTGTAAATTAAATGCAAATCAGAGAGAACAGGTACGGGCGTTATTAATTCACTATGAATGCATCTTTTCGACGCGACCTGGATTAACTCATGTATATGAACACGAGATTAATCCTCTTTTTGATAAAATTTATGTAAAGCGCTCATACCCTATACCTATTCATTATCGAGCGGCTGTGGATGCTGAAATTGAATGCATGTTAGATCAAAATATCATTGAACGATCGAATAGTGCTTATTGTAATCCTGTGAGAACTGTTTTGAAAAAAAATGGTGAAGTGCGTATATGCCTCGATGCTCGATGGTTAAATAAATTGATCGCGGCGGATAATGAGAGCCCTGCGCGTATAGAGGAGTTATTGCAAAAATTTGCGGGAGCCCGGTACTTTACATCCACTGATTTGGTGAGCGGATATTGGCAGATCCCCTTAAAAGCCGAATCGCGCAAGTATACTGCTTTTCTGCACAATGGTGCCTTGTATCAATTTAAAGTAATTCCATTTGGCCTGAAAACCGCTGGTAGTGGATTTTTGCGTGGACTTAGTCTAGCTTTGGGTAATGAGGTTGGAGAATTTATGGCTTGGTATGTAGACGATTTGCTCGTGGGATCAAAAACGTTCGATGAACACTTGGATCATCTCTCTTGTTCATTTGAAAGGTTAAAATGTGCTGGGTTTACGATTAGTTTGGAAAAAACTCAATTTTTTCGTGAATCTGTAGAGTTTTTGGGTGTTCTTTTGTCAAGTCAAGGTATTTCGGTAGATCCGAAGAAAATTGAGGTAATTCAAAATTTTCCGGCGCCTAAGGATAACGGCAGCTGCAAGGTTTCTTGGGAGTATGTGGATATTACCGACGTTTCAGTGTGCGCCACGCCAACTTCATTGAGCCATTTCGTGATTTATTGGGATTGGGTATGTGGAAATGGACCGAGCGTCATGACATTGCGTTTGCCGAATTAAAAAGAAATTTTACTCAGTCGGTTACTCTTGCGCATTATATACCACAGCGAGAATTTCGATTGCAGACTGACGCGAGCGATGTCGGCATAAGCGGAGTATTGTATCAGATTGATGACAATAACGACCATCGTATAATTTCACTTGTAAGCAGAGTCTTGACAAGGTGCGAACAACGGTATAATACGACAGAAAAGGAGTTGTTGGCCATTGTATTTTCCGTGATAAAACTGCGGATGTATTTGTTAGGATCACCGTTTAAAATTATCACTGATCATCAAGCCTTAATTTATCTAATTTCCACGCCGTATCATACTGCGCGTCTCATGCGTTGGACGCTTTGCTTACAAGAGTATACTTTTACTATTGAACATTGTCGCGGGACGGACAATGCGGTGGCGGATTTCTTCAGTCGCAACATAGAGGGATATTTAGCCGATAATCAAAAGAATAATGTTCTTGTAGCTCGAATTGTCAAAGATGCACACCCAAATAGTTCCGCGACTTATACTCCCGTTAATCGTCTAATCGCTGCATTGACTGTGCGCCCGGAGTTATTATGCGAATTGCGCAATTTAGGAGAATTGCAAGAAAGGGACGAAGGTATAAAACGTCTTCTTGAACGATCCTCTCCGAGTTTTATAGTCGAACAAGAGAAAAACATAACGTATGTTAAATCGAAAAGGGATGATCATTGGCGAATTGTTTTACCCCGATTACTTTGTGACAAAACCATTGCGAGTATGCACGAACAGACCGGTCATGCGGGCAATCATAAACTCTGGGAGTATATGTATAAATATTTTTATTGGAAGGGAATGCGGCGTGACATAAAAAACTATACCAGGGCCTGTGATCTTTGTCAGCGCGCGAAATATTTAAATTCTAAGATGGAGGGCGAATATCAGTTGGTTAAAGCCAATAAACCAAACGAGTTTGTGTCAGTCGACTTTTATGGGCCATTGCCTGCCTCTCGAAGTAATGTTCAATATTTGTTTGTTTTGCAGGATTTATTTTCTAAGCTCGTTACTCTATATCCCATAAAAAAGGCCAACACGCAGACTTGTTTGAAAAAATTAAAAGAACATTATATTGTAAATATCGGAAAGCCCGCTAAAATATTGTCTGATCATGGCACGCAATTTACGTCTCCCTTGTGGATAGACACGCTCGCTTCTATGGGTATTAAAGCACTATTTTCATCAATAAGACATCCTCAATCTAACCCCGTAGAGCGAACCATGCGAGAAATAGGTCGGTTATTCCGTACTTATTGTCACAATCGACATACTGGGTGGGCCAATATTGTACCCTTCGTGGAGAGTTGTTTGAATTTGTTATATCATGGAAGTATACGTATGGTCCCATACGAATTACATTTTTCTCGGTCGAGCAAGGATAAAATTCTAGAGATGTTCCCGCGTCTTTTGCCAGCCTCTATCCCAAGGGAATTAACGATTCAATACGCGGATGAGAATTTACAGAAAGGGTTTGAGCAGCGTTGTCGTGGGCAAAAGAAATGTCGTTCCACTGTATTAAATGTTGGAGATCTCGTCCTTCTTAGGGTACCGCACCTGTCTGATGCTTCGCAACGTAAAACCCATAAGTTCTTTTTATTATACGAGGGGCCGTATCGTATCCGGGACAAAGTTGGAGCAAACGCGTTTATGCTTGTGGAGGCTGAAGATTCCACGAAAATCCGAGGCACTTATAATCGTTTTAATTTGCGTAAATACTTTGTTGAGACCTCAAACCTGCAGAATTGAATTGACGTAGTCGAGATTTGTCAGATTTACCATATTTGAATGTTTCATGGACTAATATTGTTTTATTTTCTGAGATCAATTAATTGCGTTGTATTTGAGGAGAATTGTATTGCGGTGCGATAAACATAATTTATTGTGCGAGTTAAACTGATGAGACTCAGGGAATGTGTTGTTCGTAGGAGGGTGCCTGGCGTTCTCCTTTTTTCTTATATGTGATCTCAAATGTGAAAATGTTCTGTCAACTGCGTTATAGTATGTGTCGTTATAAGGGAGTAAATGTCCGCGTTTTATCGATAGGGATAATTAGCATATAATATTTTTATCTTCGGATGATGTATCCTTCAATAAAAAGGGGGATGAATTGTAGCGAAACATGTCAGTACGGACCGTGTATGTGTGCGGAGTGAGTGTGTTGCTGTGCCGCGACGAGTAGAGTTAGGACTGGGCCGCGCGCCCCCGCGACGAAACGCGTATATCGGCGTTCGCTGCTCGCATCGCTACTCGCCTCGCGGACTTGGCCGCGACTTGGTCATAGTCCGGAAGCCCAGCTCGAGAGCCTGGGAACTTTGGGTCGCTGCTCGCTGCAGAGAGCGAAGCCCGCCGCTTTTTTTTTGGATTTGCTGTCCGTCATCGAGTACCAGCGGCCATCATTACATCGACTATTCGACGTGAGCCCTCCGTGCCCAGCCATTTTATTGTTGGAAGCCGCCATCGTCACCCGCACAAATCGGCGACTTGGACTCGCCCAGATCCACGCCTCTGGCCGACACCTTTGGAAGCTGCAGACGTGCTGCTATCCTCGGCGCCTCGGATCGGGAGCGAGACGAGCAACCGGCACCTGACGCAACACGGAGCGAATTTTTACACGAGAGTCGACGAGAATTACGTCTGGTGCTGCCTACTTCCCGGGACGACCTCGCCAACATCTCCACGTGAAGACAAGGACAGAAAAGGTGAAACCATTCCGACCGTCGGAGAACCCACGGGCTCCGGTGAGCTGAATCGGGCTACAGATGAGCTGCGGACGTCGCGCCGGTCTCGTTTTATTGTATTAGCCTAGAGTTGACTTGCGAGCGAGATTTTGTCTAGTGTGAATCGAGTATTTATAATTTATCAATTTAGACGCGAATTCAAATGCATCCTCCGGAATAAAATAAAGTGTCTTTTTTTTTTATTATTATTCTAATTTAACCAACTTTTATTTGTTCTCGTACACTTTATCTCCTCTCACCTCAACCCCCTTGAGTACTAAAAAAGATATTGAAATTTATAGAAAATAAATTTATTATAGTGTATACATGTGTCATAAGTAAGTATGTATTCATCCTTCACTTGATATTGTAAATATATTCGTTTCACTAATTGTATGTAAGTGTATATGATTTCATTTCATTTATCATATGTACATATAACCATACTTGTATTCATGGAGTCAATGTGTGTACGTGTGTGACACAACTGCTAGATAATAAGGAAAATGCAAGCAACATTTATGCCATAGCTGCGCTACATTTGTGAGTTGACCAATGCTGTGATAGTATATAATTATATTTATAAGTGGACTTCAGATGTTGCGTTTATAAATGTGAGTTTTGTGCAATATTTTGTAAATATTTAGTGTATATTTAGAAATAAACATTTATCTGTCAATCTATCTATCAATCTCTTTCCTTCTTATTTACATGATTGGAGATTATTTACTTATTATGTGATATGTTATAAAAATAACTTTCTATTTATTTTCCATATTCATCTATGGCCAACTTGAATCAGGAGAGGGTGGGAGGTAGACATCAATTGCCTTGTCCAAGGGCTAGTGAATCAAAGGAGAGGCTGCGAAATGAACGGTGCCTAAGCGAGCAACTGGTGAAGGATAGCCTTATGAGTCTCCTGTCTGGTAATGCTCGATTGAGTGAGCAACAAGCACATGCAGTGTACGGAGTACTACTCTCGCCTAAAGATGTTTCTGGATATTCGTATGGTCAGAAAACTTTAACAGGTGGTGCAAGCTCTCCTGTTCGTCATACTTCGTTCGTTTCTGGCCTCGAAAGTACAGAATAATACGAATTTCTGTAGTCCTAAGCACGAGTTATGGGGAAGGCGGTGAGTAGAGTTAGAGTCACTGTCAAACAGCCCGAAGTTTTGTATGAGATTATATGGCGCAAACACCCCAAAAAGTCAAAGGGACTCGAACTACACGGGACTCCGATGAAAGACACGACAAAGGAGGAGGTCTCGTACGAGGGGAAACGACCGCTAGAGGATGTAGAGGCCTGCGGCTGTGGAAATTCAGTGATAAAAATCAGAAAAGGTGCGTACCCGCCGTTGTACGCAAAGAAACAGAAGTGAGAAAAACTCCAACGGATTGTTCAAGAATTATCACGAAGTGTGGGACCATGTAAGAGCCTGTGAGGAATGCCAGAGTCCGGGGCTGGTGGTGGCGGCTGACGATAATGAGTTCCCCCTTAGAAAATATAAGCACAGATACGTGGTTGTATTGACTCGCTGGATAGAGCTCAGACCTTTAAGAGCTGTGGCACATGGTGCTTGCACAACTTGCACATTCCTGTTCACAAAAAAAGCTTTTCACTTCGTCAATCAGCACTGAAGGTGTATTAGAAAAATATCGATGAAGCACTCACGAGCCTCTCCCTCCCCCATACAGACCCTAACATTTTTATTGTTGTTTCCCTTTATATTAAGTCTATAATATTTTAGCTTGTTTTCAATTGTTTGAATTGTGATATTTTCATAACAAATTGAGTAGAAATGGAAAATATTTCTATAATTGAAACAACAATTTTTTATCGTACGTCCTCTATCATTGCACTTTTGACAAATAAGAACTTTTGATAAATAGACATTGAGAAACTTTATGACCCATTTCTTGGTAATATGGGCAGTAACTTTTTTGTCTTCTATTAAATGTTTATAAGCACTAATAGTATGTCTTGCTTGACTACAAAATTTACGCGATAATTTTATTTTATTTTAAGTATTTATACAGTTTTCTGATGAACAGTATTTAACCCTTCCTTAAACTAGTTTATAGCTTGTAATTCCAAATCTTTTTTTGTCTACAATATACTCCAGCACCAGTGCGACTCCTATTTTTAGATCCATCCATGTACCAGATTTGACCATCGATAGAAACGTACCTCTTTTTTACGTCTCATTCCTCGCAAGGTGAGATGCTGATTTTGTACTTTTTGTGAAAGAGGAAGGTGTTTATGGCGTCAGGGCACATCCGAAGAGAGGCCTTTTTGTCCAATCCCCTGGGGAGCTTATTCAAGGGAACCTTTCCAAAGGCACATTGGTCGTGGAGAGTTCTGTCCTTGGCCACCATACTACCGACCCGTAGGTCAATCTGGGTTTAAGTACAGCCCCGTAGATCCATTTCATGGTCTCCGGTCTCAGTCCCCAGTTCCTACACACAACTCTTCTCAGTTTCCATAGGTTGGCTGTGACTTTTCGGGTTACGTACTCTAGGTGTTGCTTCCAAGGCAATTTGCTATTTACAATGACACCTTTATTTATTTTATTATTTTGTATTTAAGCTATATATTCGCTCCAGTCGGTACGCTTGAGATTCCTTACCCATTTGGATTGGACTGCCTTCGGTTGGTCGACTGAAAAGGTAATCAAGGAGTGATTCGAAAGTGGAAGTAGAAGAAAAATCTTAAGCAGATTAGATTTTTAAGGATGATCGAGAGGTATGGAATATTTATGATAGGCGCATCGAATCTCAAAATAGCACTAACAAAACTATTATGTAAGGGTCAGCCATTGGTATAGGACGAGTAACAAGCAGTGTCTTTTCGAGCCTTAAAAAGGCACTAGCAACGGCATCCGTTCTGGTAAAGCTAAACTTTAAAAAGATATTTTTCATTCAGTTCTATGCGAGCAATGATTTACAAGGTTTGAAATAAAATAAACACATTTATTTATTATTCGTATATATCGCATCATATATCTGTGGATTTTGTTATGACTTTTTCTTTGAATAACTATAATAAGAAAACATAACAAATAATAGAATATTTGTATAGATGCCAGTTATAACATTAAAACAAAATTGTTTTAACACATGCCACCTTTAGGCATGTTTTGGCATTTCCCATGATTTTCTGTGCCTGGGGTTATTGTAGTGCATCCAGATTTCGTTAGAGCATAATGTAAAAATCCTTTATAATTCTGTTTTTGAAGCAGCTATTCATAAGAAAAAGACGCCGTTTAACATCTCTCAGCTTTAATTTGTACGTAACCGAATTTCCTTGCTTCAGAATCATTCCAATGTCTTTGAGGCATTTCAACATTGTTGTCGACTGATTTTCAATGGTATTGTAAATTGTTCTTGCGTTTGGCACGAGTCTCTAGTAATGCCTCGAGTTTGTAATGTTCGAAAAAGTTTTCTTTTCCGCCGCTATGACGATCCTCGACATCGAAATCACCGCTCTAAAAGCTTTGAAATCACTCACGACCCGTTTTTTCATCGTACCGTAAGTATTAGAGAGCATTTGATAAGTCTGAGTGTCAGTTTTCTTAAATGAAAGTAGAAAATTAACAATTCCTGTAAATGACAAAAATTTGACTCGAAAACTGAGTTAGATCGAGAATATACTTCTGATTCAAACACAAATTCACTAATATAGTCCTGTTGTTATGTTGACAGATATTCAATCTTACTGAATGAAATTTTTGACCTGCTTATTTGAAATGTCACTTATCGTAGTAGCAATGTATCAAAAAACGGTGGAAGCAAAGTCGCGCACCTAATATACAGCATTACTCTGCATGTAAATATAGAATACTCTTATTGATGATCAAAATCATTTTTAAGAGAAAATGGCTATATTAATTAATTAAAAGTTATTATATTGTCGTATATTCTATAAAAAATCTATTCAAAAAATAATACGGGATATAATGTTTTTTAATATTTGTCGCTTCTTATTATTTTTCTAAAGTAACTCGGGGCACAATTAATATTTTCATTATCTATCAAAATATTATTTATACATCATTTGAAGTTCGTTAATATTTGATCTTGCCATAATTAAAATTGAATCATACAAATTAAGAGAAAAATGACTATTATAAGACAACGCTGATTTACAAATATAAATAAAATTCATTAAAATATATTTTCAGTATATTCATTAAAATTTAATCATAGAAATTCAGGCAAATATAATTATTGTTATGTCAAATTTATTATCCAGTTTACGTGCTAAATGTTTCTGCAACCTGAAATTCCAATTCTAGTATTGTAAATTGATGTGTATCAGTACTATTACGTCTAGATGAGCAATAACGGATAGGGAAAGTAAGGACTGAGAGATAGAGAATTAATTTAATTAAATACTGTTCCACTCTAAGACCTTATACGAGCGAGTAGTTATATGCGCATAAATAATAAGATAAAGTCTTTACTTTTGATGTTAATATTTGCTTTGATATTTATTAATAAAAATATTATTGTAACAAAATATGTACAAAATAACAAAAGCATAGTGCACGTGTCAATCTAATGAAAAAAATTTCTTTGATAAAATCTCATAATTTGCGTAAAATTCTGATTTCAACATAAAAAGAATCTTGTTTACAGTTTATATTATATAATAGTATTAATATCATATTAAATATATCTATATGATATTAAAAAAGCATGTAAAAAAGCATATAAAAAATAATAGTAAGTTATAAAATTACATTCATGAATGGTACAAAAATTTTAATTTAGCATAAAATGACTTACAATTTTTATTAGTTAAATTTACTATGCTTTGAAATATTGTGTATGCGTTTCCTAGTAATTTTTCTTGTAGAACTTAATTACTTATTATTTGCTCATTACAATATATGGTGAATGCAGTAGTATTGTATTAAAATTGCAAAAATTTTTGAATATAAAAATGAAAGTTAAAATAAAATAAATAAATTTTCTTTTTTAGACTTTATTATTTGATATGTAAGAATACTGAAAAAATTAATATATTGCATGAGTAGAGAGTAATTATGGTATTGTAATGGGGAGATACGGAGAGAAAATATCTCCGACTCGGCCGTGTACAATGTAAGTGACACGGAAGCAGGATGAAAGCAATGACTGAGGCGATAACATAGAAGTAAAAGCGAGACTGCTTGAGGCGCAGTAGCTCGCTAGTCAAGTGGATCCCCGAATATCTACTAGGCACACAACAGTAGCGTCGAGTACACGTCTCGACGCAGATGAGGCACACCTGAACGTAGAGTCGACGTTGTGTCAATAAAGCGAGTAGCGGGAACAGTGCGAAACGCGCGTGAACTTCCAAGATACTTACTCGCTGGCAAGTCAAAATCGCCGTACGCCGGATTTTGTGCTAGGAGACCTTGTATGGAAGAGTACTCTCCTGATCGGTGCAAGGCGTAACGGCAAAGTAGGCGCCAAAGTTCTGTGACCCGTACGTATTGACGCGATTTTAGGAACCAATGCGTACGAGCTCGTAGACGGTGAAGGAGCAATAGAAGGACGAGCGGGCCTACTGCGATAGGCCACGGCGCTGAAGCAAGCGCGACTAATGCATTAAGCGATGAAACATTGACGAGCGCGCCCAGACAGCATGTATCGCATGATCCCGCTTCAAAAAAGCGGCGCCGATAAAAACCCCGAAGTTCGCGAATGTTCCCCTTCGCGTTACTACGGCATAAGTGCAAGTGATTCTAAATCTCAGTCCTCGAACGCCTTTAACCTCGACATAGTCAAATGTCTTTTATTTGACGTGGTTAATAATGATGAATATGTCCTTAAGAAAAATATTACTATTATATTACTATTAAAATATTATTATTATATTATTATTAATTTTGGGGATGCATCATGATTTTATGGTTAATATTCTGAAACTAAACAATAATCATAAGAGTGACACTTTCAGATAAGACAAAGTCAAGCGACAGCAAAATCTGCGTACGAAAGCTACTTCGAGATGAGGAAGCACCGTTGAAAGCGTGTAGTTTCATACACCGTGAACAATTTCTAAGAATGTCACGGGCAGAATTACAATTCGGATATAAAGATGCCGGTTGCTATTTTTTGCCTTTAGTACGCTACCGTCTTACTTTTAAGATCAACAATCTTAACTTATTTAACTATCCCTAATTCTATATAGTTATTAATTTTATTAGTTACTTATTCAAAACAGTTATTGTCTTTTAATCTGTTTCAGTATTACGACCGTCTGATCCAAAAATAGAAAGATTACAGAAATATTCTGGTTTGGATGGCACATTGTAAACAACTTTAGATACGATTTGTACAATGATTTAATAAAGAAATTATTGCATGTAACATACATTTTTTTATAAATATCTGTCCCTTGCTAAAATATTTCTAACTAATCAATGAAATTTAATTTATACTTTTAATTCTAAGTTTTTATGGTATTAACCAATGAAATGATATAATAGAAATATACATATAAAGATATTTAGGCTTTACATATAATCTGTATTTCAATATGTACCTAAGAGAATCGACCAAGCATCCGAAAGTACTGTTTCAGTAAACTGTCTGGTAAAGAAAAAAAGTTGCGTAACGAGTTTTATCACCACAATTTTTATTACGAAAAAGAAGGAAAAAAGTAACGAGAAAGAAATACATCTTACGTATATAGTTTCTCATTGGTCACAATAAATCAAATAAATTACTCAGTACACTTAATCTATTCTTTTATGTCTACGTACTTCAAATAGATCATTATACATAGGTTTTAAATAACTAGTAATAATAATTATTAAAGAAATTAATTATGAATTCAAATTTCAAAATAGTTCTAATCAAAGTTTGTGCCAGGGAATCGAATCCTCGCGATGGACAAGGAGCGGGTGATGCATTGTAGTACCTTTTAAGGAATCATTTCACCGATCATTACCATTTTTCAAGCTTTAGAGAGAATCACATGTTTTGACGTTCTTACATAAAAAGTATGAGTGATTTCGACGTCCACCCTGTCCCTGCCATCATAGGTGTAACCAGGCCTGGACGTGCGTCAGTAGGAGAGGTCTTCGGCGTGAACATGGCTAATGAGGATGCAGGCAACTCACGCACCGACGTCAGATTACTACGCGGAGGAGCTAAAAAAGCAGCAATGCCAGGAGGTCCTAGTATGGTAAAAGCTTCGCTGCAACTGTAGCGAACGACAGGTTACCCTGAATGGATAGATGTCCTGCAGCTCATCAACAACCGGGAAGTTTGAAGGATTTCATCGGTGTCCATCCCGGTGCAAATATCTGTAACAGAGGTCCCGGCAGCGACTATGCAGCAATCCCCTGCGACAAGAAGAGGCTCTCGGAAGAAGGTCAACGTGAGTGCTTGATTATCATTAGTAGTGTCCTCGCGCCAGTTGCAGTAAACCCCGCTGTAGATCCTCGACTAGAAGTTTCGCATCGATACTAAGGGTATCCACTGCCCAATGCCTATATACAGAATGTTTTTCTGCAAGTAATTCGCCGTGACCATTGGGGCCAGCTTGCTTTTGGAAGATCCGGAGCAGTTCATTTTTTCAGAGGTGCCTTCTGATGTGCCGAAACTAGAATTCCTAAGTTGGTGCTGCAGGACGCCTCCCGCCCTGTTGGAGATGGGGCTTGGGGCAGCATGAAGGATGGGCTGCCGCTGATGGCTAATCGACCGTCTGGTGGTGCTGGGCGGGTGTCGAGAACCTCCCTATAGACATGTGATACTATTTTTTGTTGAGAATTGTCCAAAAAATATAAAAATAATTTTTTCGAACAAAAAACAAAATTTGTTTTTGCTACAAAAATTTTTGTAACTATTTATATTCAAATTAAAAAAAAATAACCGTGATATTCGAATTAAATAGGCTAAAATGCATAAAAAACAGGTTCGTCCTACTTGGCATACCTCCCCAATCAAAAAATATAAGCCAAAATCAGTTTCATTTTTTCGAAATTTCCAATTTTGACGAATTTTATGGCCAAGTAAGATGTTTATTGTTATTGTAAGGGAAACAGATACTTATAGCTGAGTCCGAGAGGAATATTTTCGATCTCGAATCATTCAAATCGGAGTAAAACTCGAGCAAAGCCATAATTGTTTCCATTTTTTTTAATAGAATCGCAGTGCGCCTTCTCCGGAAGCACCGGCGACAGGCTGCTAACCACGTTACCACCTGCTGCAGCTGTTGTAGAATCTCCAGGCATGATACCGAAGTCTCTTATGTCCCGGAGCATGCTGCCGGTGGCGAAGAATACCCTCGCAGCTTCCCTGGCGAATGCATCTTTGCGGGCATCCAACTCTTCGCGGGGGAAGGGGGGTCCCAACCGGGGCCTCTTTCAGAGCGAGCTGCCGCTGATTCGGGCAGCTTGCGCATTCCGGGGTTCGGATGACCCTCCGAGGATGATGGCGCCGGTCGCCGTAAACGCGATATTCGTGGACTGGTCACTGAGGGAAGTACTACCTCTGGGATCATGGATACCTCCGGCGGTCACAGGCGGATCCTGGCGGCCTCCCTGTGTCGGGGTGAACGTCACGATTGGGTCCCTCCACTCCCCTAGTGCCTGAGAAAGAAACTCGGGTCCGGCCGAATGGCAACGCGGACTCTTCCCTATCGAGGTGTGGTGTAGGTAGGTTCCCATGCGGACCTCGGCTCGTGCTCGGGACCGACGTTCATGGTAGTGGGTTACACTAGACGTTCGCCATAGACAGGAACAGGTAGTAATCACTTGGCGCTATGTCCGGGCTATATTGTGGATGCGATAAATCTCCATCCGAGCTCTCGTAGCTTCTGACGAATCATCAACGAAGTGTGTGGTTTGGCGTTGTCCTGGTGGAACACTACACCCTTCCTATGGGTCAATTCTGGACGTTTTTGGTCAATCACCTGCTTCAAGCGCTCCAGTTGTTCGTAAAAGATGGTAGAATTAAGCCTCTGGCCATGTGGGAGCAGCTCATAATGGATAATTCCCTTTCAATCACACCAAATACACAGCAAAACCTTCCTGGCCGTCAATCCCGGCTTGGCCACTGTTTGAGACGATTCACCGGCCTTCGATCACGACCGTTTTTGCTTGATATTGTAGTATGTGATCCAGTTTTGATCGCTGGTCACCATCCGCTTCAAAAATGGATCGAGTTCCGTTTCAGCAGCATATCCCAGGCGTTGATTCGGTCCAGGAGGTTTTTTGCATCAAATCATGCGACACCCAACATTAAACTTTTTTTTGTATCTAGCCTTCTGCAGATGGTTTGAAATGGTTTGGTGACTAACTCCCATCTCCTGGGTGATATTACGAGATGCCACATTCTGGTCTAACTCGATGTTTTCCATAATTTAATCGGTATTCATCGTCACAAGACTTCCACCAGCTGGCTTATCCATGGTGTCGTTTTCACCGGCTCTGAATCGTCGAAACCATTCCACCGCGGTTCCAAATCAATAGAGTACCATCCCCCAAAACACCATTAATCTCACGGAACGTTTCTCTAGCAAATTTGCCTTTATCGAAAGAAAACTTTAAAATAGCGCGAATTTCGGCGTTAGTGAACTTCATGTTTGCATGTCTATAACTGTTGAATGCAATATCCAAACTAATCATGCATTGCGTCGTTTTGTAGGTTATGTAAAGACTTCAAATAATGTATAGTATTGCCAGATACGAGCTCTGTAGCGCTTTGTACATATCCGCGAAATTCAAAAGACAAAAAGGCGGACTTTTGGCAGTGCACTTTGAGTGAGGGAGGAAGAAATTACTTCTCTCTCACTCATATTGTAAACAGTGGCACTGCGCGTGCGAGTGAGAGAGAGAAACTTAACCTCTCTCTCACAATAGAAAAGAGCGGATGCACCGGTGTAGCGCGGACCTTCGCCGTAGTAGGACCCTTACCGCGTGGTTCGGTAATCGACCGCAAGAGGGCGCGCTGTAGACGGCGCGCGCGCATGCGCAATATCAAGTCGCAATCAAGCGCGCGAGTGAATTGATCCATTTGCGACTCGGCGGAGTAATTGACGCGCATAGCGGATGATGGATTTTAATTTTTGTAAAATTGAAGCTTTGCTTCAAAAAATTCCAATATTCCGCAATAATAAGTCGAGTTATTTATTTACCCATGTCGGCGCCTGGTTAACCGTCCTGTTCCCCTCTGCCCTTAATCCCTCGTGACCGAAGCGGTTTAAAGGCCCACGCCACTTCCGCGGGAGTTGCTATAGCAGCTCATCCGCTCAGCGGCCAGCCGACAGTCGCGCTACGTTGGTTGCGCGGCCGCGGGGCGAGTTCATAAGGGACTCCCCCATTGCACGTGAAAGTGGGCGGCACAGTCTGTCGCTCATATTGTACACGGCTGGGTCGGAGAATTTTCTACCCGGATCTCCCCGTTACAATATAAAGAATTTACTTTTGATGTTAATATTTGCTTCTGTGTTTTGTCACGTAGCAGTTACCGGGTGGCTAATCCCACTTCGAGTTCCAGCAACCATGGGACTTCAGGACTTCCCGTCCTTAGGGAAACGAAAAGAAGGGAAAAGGACGGCAAAATAATATAGGGGCGAATATTTAAAGATTAAATAAAGATTGATTATAATTAAAAGTAACAATTCACCCGACAATATTTTTAACGCACATACTCACCCTCTCTCTCTTTCAAATTTACCTCTGCTTTATTTTGGTGAAGGAAATCAGATCCAATTAAACCATGACAGGGCAACTTGAAGCTACTTGGTACTACCGAGAATCTCACTGAGACATCAAATAGTTTGAATTATACGGATCCTAATGTAATTTCTGAGGTGGATTGGATACCTGACAGAATAACCAAAATTGTGTGATCAATCTTGTCCTTAGTTGTGAGGCAGGCACTTTTTCTTATTCGTGCTGACCTCTGAGTCTGTATCCAGAACTAATTTTATCGGTTCAAGGAGTAATGGTTTTATGGATTGAATAAAGGGAATTGGAGATTTTCTCCAGTTTCATCCAACGGAATTAATTCTGCGAGGGGACTTTTGTTTTAGACATAATTGTTTCTGCCTAATCTTTATTTGATCTATGGATTGAGACCTTGCCTGAAGCATTTTATTATAACAGATTGTATGGTTTGTATGAAACCGAGATCTGTTGCACCATTATTAGCCTTTTGGTAGGCTTCTAATACTTCAGCACCTATTGCTCGGATTTTATTGGCAAATGTTATTACTGTATCCCCATCTCGTTGATTCCTACCTCAATGCTAATATCATTTAATAAGTATTATGAGTAGATTTTAGGCATTATTATTTTAATATTTGATTGTTGAATCATTAGAAATGTTTATTTTAATTTATGTTTTATTTAAGTTTATATATGGATTCAGTGAAGGAGCAGCCTTTGTTTTAGAATGTGATCTTTATCTATAAGAATAATGGACATAAAATTTGACTGAAAAATTGAATGAAAGAGTTAAAATGCTGAAAAGTAAACGTTTAAAGTCAGTGAAAATATAAGTAATCCAAGTAATCAACTACATAGAGTTATGTTTTTTTCTTCTTTTATTAGAATAATGAATATGTAGAAGGTGTAATTATTTTGACATGTAAGTTTTGTTGCGAATTAATAAAACGTTCTGAATATTAAAGCTGTGAGCGTTGTTACAAATGTACGATTTATTTGATTGATAATTTACTTATGGCAGCATTAAACTGAGTAACAATATCATTATGATTTATTGCGAGTATTGCCGTACCTCGCAGAAAATTATCTATAAAAGTTTTGTTTTAAAATATTGTTTTAAATTTATTTTGTCAAGAATTAGGATGTTTAGGACTTGCTATGAATTTTGTATTTACTTAGAGTTCGACTATTTTGTTATGGTATACAGTTTCTGCAAATAGTTTATATGTTTCATCGATAATCTATAATGGTTTATAATTTTTTTTGATTAAATTTTCTTTTCTTTTCTTTGTTGTTTTTATTTTAACAGGTTGCATGTACCATAAATTTTTTATACAGTTTGTTATTATTCTTAGTTAATAAGTAAGACTGTGTGACGTGGTGCTTCCGTCGGGAAGCAGCAGGCTTCCCGCGGACCCGGAGCACCGCGCCATTATCCCCGGTCACGCCGTCCTGCCTACCTGCAGGCTCTCGCGGTCGCCCAGGAGGGGACCCGGGCGGCTGGCCGACGATGGTCGCGGCGATCTGTAATCGGGGGAGGGAGGGGGCATGGCAGTGAAATAATAGTAGAGAGGCCGCACTCCTTTTACTCATATCTTTATTCGCGGTCGGGGAGGACGACACCTCCCCGCCGCACGCCTCCTTTACAAAACAACATCTTCCCGATACACATATCGGGCGCCGCGGGATCACGCGCGCTCGCCGAGGACGTCCGCCCGGGCTCTCGCAGAGCCCTCCACGGACGCCTACAGCCGGGTCGCCGCCGCTGGAACACCGGGCGCATTGCAACCAGGCGGCGGGCTCCGGAGAGCCCCTACACCTGGGGCGGGCGCCCACAGTCCCGCGTACCCCGCGCCGTGCCCGCGCCCGTCGCGTCCGCGCCGCTCTCTCTCTCTCTCGCTCGCGCGCGCCTTATGGCCTAGGGCCTACCTTGGCTGGCACGGAGATGGTCAGACCGGCCGGGAATGCTGACCCCGGCGCCTCCCCGATGTCCTGGGGGTCGCGGCGCTCGCTCCGGTCGCTCTCTCTCTCTCACTTTTGGCGCGTGTCGCGGGGAAAGGGGCACACGCCGAGTTAGTCGGTCACGGTCGTGGCCCGCGCGAAACTCTCCGCGCATCGATCCTCGCCTGTCGATCGCGCCGCGGGCCGATAGCTCCGCCCTTTTTCGGCGCTATGGGCCCGCGCGCATCGATTGCTCGGCCGCGGCCGCGGCGTCTCGCGAGATCGGCTCCACGCGCGCGCCGATGTCATTTGCCCCGTCACAGCCCCCCCCCCAAACTTTACATCCCCCGCGGATGTCAAGTTTGGACGAGGAGCGACGTGTCGCGCGCGCGGGTGCCCCTAAGGCGGCCAGGAGCCCCGACATCACTCCCCGGTGTGCGGGCGAGGGTCGCGGCCGCGCAGGTACGCCGCCAGGCCTAGCTGCAGCACGCGCTGCGTCTCGGGGTCGGCGACCGACTCCCGGATTTCCCGGAGCAGGTTCCTGGCGGCGTCCATGGCCGCGACCGCGTCTGTCGCCCGCCCTTCGGGAGGAGTCTGGGGGTTCGCAGCATCGGCGGCGCCGAGCCCGGGGCCCGAGGGCCCCCCCTCGGTTCCGCCGAGTGCTCCCCCCCATGGTGCAGTCCTCCTGCAGGAAAGTGATGGCGGGCTCCTTCTGGTTCGCCTTCCCGGGCACAAGACCAGGGAGGCGATCGACGCGCAGCCCGGGAGGAGGGGGTTAACCCCCAAACCGGGCCCACATGCCGGGGCCCCCTCCCTTTTGTCGCTGCCGCGCCTCGCCCAGCGCCACGGCCTGGTCCGCGTAAAAGCTGTTAATCGCACGGACTTCGGCCATGGTGGCTCCTGGGCGCGCTCCCCTGGCATCCGCCAACCTCCTGTCCTCGCGCTCCACGACGCCGCGGATGCGCCCGGCTGCGGGCGTGGGTGGTGGTGGTGTGGCCTCGCTCTGCTGGGTGGATGGTGGCGGCGTGGCCTCGCTCTGTTGGGCGGATGGTGGCGGCGTGGATGGAGGGTCAACCGCCATCTCCTCCACCTCGCTCATCGGGCTGGGCGTCCGGAAAAGCCGCTTTCAAAACGCTCATTGAGTGTTTTGACTCGCTCCTTCCGCTCTCCTAGCAGGACCAGATCGTTGAGTCTGCGAATATCTTTATCCATAAGATAATCGCGGAACTCAGACCTGACTCTTTCTAGAATCATGACGATCTGTCTGCGTTCGGATAAGGGACGACGGAAACGTCCGGCTCTCGCTCGGAAATTGCTCACGAACTGGCCTATGGTTTCCTTGTCCCCCTGGCGCATATCCTCCAGGTCCCGACGCAAATCAGAATCCAGCATCCGCTTGCAAAACCTGGCCTGAAATGCGCTTGAAAACGCCTGCCAATCTACAAACGTCCGCTCTAAATCCTGATACCATCGCCGGGCATCTTTTAGGAGCACCGAGTGGAGGGCTGCGATAAGGCATCGTTCCGTATAACGGCCTCGTTGCCAAATTAGCGTGACCCCCTGCAGGAAATCGTAGGCATCTTCCCTGTCTCCGTTAGAGAAGGTCAGAGAAGCGTCACGGAGTGCCCGGGCGCATCGGATCTCGTCATCCATTTTCTTTAGCCCTTCGCCTCCGGACTGCGCTACGGATTTCCTTTGCGACCCCGTGGCCGCAGGCGCGTCGTGGCCGGGAGGATTCCCGCTCGGGCCCTGGCCATTCCCCTGGCCTGGTGCCCTCGGGTTCTCTCCTCCCTCGCGCCTTCGCCTGTGCGAATCCTTCAACGGGGCCGGAAGCGAACCGAACAACTCCTCTCCGTTGCTCTCCTCACTCCCCGTCGACTCGGACTCACTCTCCGACTCTTCTTCTTCCGGGAGCGAATCCACAGGGGTGGATGCCGCCATGGGCTCTGCCGGGGCGGGAGGCTGCTTGCTAGCCTCCGCCTCCCTGCAGGCTTCCGCCGCTTTTAATGCGACGTAGGGGCCCCCGTCTCCACCGGGGCCCAGATCGGCGGCCATCCTTACCCCTCCGATGGCTCCCTGTAGCGCCTTAATTCGGGGTCCCAGGTCCTTTAACGCCCGGTTATATTCCTGGGCGAATTCCAGGCCCTCGACACCCGAAATTTTCAGGGGTGCTGCTCCTGCCATAGCTACGGGCGTTGAGATGCCCGAAAGCCGAAGCAGTATATCCAGGCTTTCGCCTAAGTCCTGGACTGCTTCGAGGCTAGGCAGCAGTCTTACTTCCTCCTCGGGGGGTTGCTGCACCGTCCCCTGCACTCGTGGCACCTCCTCCGGGCTCTGTCTACCAGCCTCCTCCCCATACGAGCTCCCGTGATCGGAGACGTCGCTGTGCCCTGCCTGTCTGCCGGGCCGCATCGCTTTCTTACGGCGACGCTCCCACAGGTCCTCGCAGCACAGCGGCGTCGAGTATGGCACGACTGCAGAGTCGTTGTCATACCCGAATAACCAGGGAACGTCAAGCTCGGGCCTTGCGACCCGCAGGGCGAATCGCCACTGACGCTCCCTTAACTCCGATTCGTCTCCTCGAAAATTAAGGCCATTTGCCACTAATTTCCTGGCTATCTCGACGAGCGGGAGTGCGTACATCTCCCGTCGGAGCTTCCTAGCCGTGCGATCTCCCAGGAGCGCCCTCACGCGGAGTTCATAGTTCTCCGCTCCCGGGTGCTCCTTAATCGCCGGGTCCTTGAGTTCGACAGGCGGGCTGGTTCCTCGAACCTTCCCCTCCACGTCCGAACTCACGGACCCCGACGGCCCTCCTTCAACTCGCTGGCCCTTGGACGAAACATTCATTTTCCGGGCCTGCTCGTTGAATTCGAGCTTACGCCTCGCGGACCCTTCCAGGATCCGCCCCTCCCCTCCCTAGCTTCCTTGTCCCTTATGACAACCCCCCCCTTTGATCGGTCGGTTATCGGGACTTAATCGCAACATGCGAGCAACCTCTCGCCTCCCCTCGGCCCTCTGAAAAGACGGGTAAAGAAACAAAACATTCATATTATAATTTGTATATATATATAAACTTAATTTTAGTTTCAGAGAGGGAGACGAATTTCGCTACGACGCACTCGCCCAGCCCCGAACCATCCCTGACTAGGTTACAGGTCATCGTCCAGGAAGCTAGCTGGGGACATTTCGCTACTATTTACACCGCGAACTAACCTACTTTTTCGATCTTTCTCGTGCCTCCATGTTGCATTGAATACAGAGGCGTTTTCCCGGCCAAGCCATCGGAAACGAGGACAGATCGACAGGCCCATTCGTGCCGCCTACCAGCTGCTTCGACTACCCCTGGCAGTCCCCCACAGTCGGTGTCTCCCGGCGACGCCATCGGAGACAAGCACGAACCGAGCGAGCTACACCCCTGCCTGCTGTTTTGACTGCAACGGGCAGTCCTCCACAGCAGGTTTCTCCCGGCAAAGCCATCGGAGACAGGTGTAGGCTACGTCACTCACAACCACGTCAGCGGCCTAGGTCGCTCCCAGCAACCCGTCTCCGCCGACTGCTTCCCCGTCGGGAAGTGGTGGACTCGACCGTAGCTTAACACAACCTATCACACAACACACACAACGGAAAGCAAAAGAAACCAAACTTAAAAACTACTATCCTAACCTAACCTATATGTACAATTGGGTACATTTAGCCCGTTGGCCCCAAGGGTTGTGCACACCCCCATAGTCGCAACGGCTGTTCCCGGGCCCGGGGGTATTCGTGCGCTCGGGTAGGATTGGAAAGATCCTATAGCCGCGTACTCGCCGCACCACGCCGCTTTGAATCAAAGAAAAACTATTAAAAGGATTTAATTAATTCCGCGAGACTAATGATCGGCCTGCTTCCGGGCTGTAGGACTTTCCCCCCCTCTCCCTCGTACGATTCACCCCTCCACTGGGCCCTGTACCCTCACCTAACCTCAGGTTAGGTCATAACCGCTATTAATTGCAATAATTTATTAATAATGAATTACTGCAACCAACAGCAATAATGCGTCATCAGGCCTGCTTTCCTATGCGGAAAAGATCCCGGGAGAAAACAGCGGGAAAATCCCGAAAAAAAAAGCCGATAATTGGGTGTGGGGCACCCAAGCAGGTCACCCATCCGGCTACTAACCGCGCCGAATGCTGCTTAACCCGCGCGAGCTGTGACTCTCTCTTCTGCCCGCGCGGCCGCGCCCATCCCACTCGGCGCGCTCTCCCACCGGGCGCGCGCCGTACCGCCCGCTCCCCGCGGAGACTCCCATCGGCGCTCCTCGCCGATTCCGCTTTGTGCGGATCTTCGTAACTCCGCGGCGAGCGGAATATGCTCGCGGGCGGCGGGGATTTTCGCGCGCAGGCCTACGCGGCCAAAGGCCGCACACCAGGCCGCGCACGAATTTTCCCGCGGCCGGACCCCCCCCCCCCCCCCCGGGCTTCCCTGCGGAGCCCGCGGCGGTCGCGCGCAAGCCTTGCGGCCGCGTGGCCGCTCCCCAGGCTCACGCGCTATCCCCTCGCGCGCCCCCCCCGGGCCGCCCGTACCTCGCGCACGAGCTCCCTGCGCGCCTCACCTCTCTCGCGCGCACCACCTCGTCGCACTGCCTCCTGGTGCGCGCTCCCTGCGCGCCTTGCGGCAGCGCCTCGGGCTCGCGCACCAGGGCTCTTGGCGTGTGCCCTCAACCGGGCACCTTCCCCCGCCCCCCGCCAACGATTAAACCGCGTTAACCGATCGCGCCGGCGTCCTGTCACGGTCGCCATTTGTGACGTGGTGCTTCCCGACGGAAGCAGCAGGCTTCCCGCGGACCCGGAGCACCGCGCCATTATCCCCGGTCACGCCGTCCTGCCTACCTGCAGGCTCTCGCGGTCGCCCCGGAGGGGACCCGGCCGGGCCAGCCCGGGCGGCTGGCCGACGATGGTCGCGGCGGTCTGTAATCGGGGGAGGGAGGGGGCATGGCAGTGAAATAATAGTAGAGAGGCCGCACTCCTTTTACTCATATCTTTATTCGCGGTCGGGGAGGACGACACCTCCCCGCCGCACGCCTCCTTTACAAAACAACATCTTCCCGATACACATATCGGGCGCCACGGGGTCACGCGCGCTCGCCGAGGACGTCCGCCCGGGCTCTCGCAGAGCCCTCCACGGACGCCTACAGCCGGGTCGCCGCCGCTGGAACACCGGGCGCATTGCACCCAGGCGGCGGGCTCCGGAGAGCCCCTACACCTGGGGCGGGCGCCCACAGTCCCGCGTACCCCGCGCCGTGCCCGCACCCGTCGCGTCCGCGCCGCTCTCTCTCTCTCTCGCTCGCGCGCGCCTTATGGCCTAGGGCCTACCTTGGCTGGCACGGAGATGGTCCTCCCGGCCACAGACCGGCCGGGAATGCTGACCCCGGCGCCTCCCCGATGTCCTGGGGGTCGCGGCGCTCGCTCCGGTCGCTCTCTCTCTCTCTCACTTTTGGCGCGTGTCGCGGGGAAAGGGGCACACGCCGAGTTAGTCGGTCACGGTCGTGGCCCGCGCGAAACTCTCCGCGCATCGATCCTCGCCTGTCGATCGCGCCGCGGGCCGATAGCTCCGCCCTTTTTCGGCGCTATGGGCCCGCGCGCATCGATTGCTCGGCCGCGGCCGCGGCGTCTCGCGAGATCGGCTTCACGCGCGCGCCGATGTCATTTGCCCCGTCACAACTGTGATTCGGCTCCTTTTTTATCCAGGACGAGCCCCCAATTTTTTTGTGATGACCTATCCCATTTACAAGACAGAGCGTCTCTTTTTCAATAAGATGTGCAAATATTTGTCGAATGCCTCTTTTTAAGCCAAATAATAATTTAGCAACAAATAAATAAGATTCTATTTGGAAACAGAATAGTGTTACTATCCAGGCTGTCTCAGCGACTTGAACTAGTGAGATTGTATGTTGTTTTTAATGTATTCTTATTTTTGGACTAGATTGATTACAACTTTTATTAATATTTTCGTTTATTAGAAATTATGAATTATGTCGGATTTAGTACTTGGATTTAGTATTGGATTTTATAACGGGCGATAATAATTGATTGATTAGAAATAGAAAGTGCACGACGTACTTAGAATAGGCTGTGCGAAAAACGATAGCGATACAGTGGAGACAGAGATTAAATAATAATCAAAATGCATGGACCGAGCGTTTCTTTTGTACAATGGCCTCTTCTTGATAGCTGTAGGTGCGAGCGAGACACTCTCCGAGCTCTCTCTGTCTATCTTATTTGTTCTTATCTGTTTCAGTCTCTTTTAATTCAATGCAATTAATATTTTAGATAAAATAATATGTCATAGAATTCGTGTATTTTCACAAGTTATTGCATTTTTCTTACGTTTTCAATAATAAATAGTTATGATAATAGTTATAAATGGTTATAATTTAATATATTTATTAATTTGCGCAAATTATAAATAAACAAATGTATGTAATATATTTAATAGCTATTTAATAACTATATTATTATATCCCTTTTTAATAATACGATTATTGGGTATTAATGACTACTTTTAGTTGTAAGGTAGCGTTATCTTGTATAATACAATATATATGTATATAATTAATTAAATTTTAAATCATATTTCTTCTTTATTAAATATAATATCATTTTTTATTTATAATTGTTTTGAATTTTATGAAGCAATTGATTTCGGTCAGATTTTCATCACACATGACAATGCAATTTATTCTACGGTTATAATAAAGCAACTTTTTCTCTGCGCAAACGGCATCGGTTTCACGTAGAGTCACCTGCTCATGCTGCAGTTTGTTTAATTAGGGCATTTATGCTTTTGCACTCTTAATGTACAGCAAGGTAAAAGAGGAGTGAGGGTATTCTGTATTTTCTTTCATATCAACTGTCGATTTGTGACCGACGAAAGTCACATATTGAATACTGCTGGGAGCATGTGATATTCGGTAATCATTACAAACGTGTGTATTTCGGTAGAACTAACGAATATTTCCGAAAAGATGAGCTGGATCTCAAAGACAACTCGTAGATTTGAACTTGATGTAAGCATACGAAAATCGAAACAGAAGCAGAAATAGGCTGCCATATCGTACAATGGAGGGAGCAGCTGACATTCGGGAACCATCTTAAATATGAGTACTCCGAATGAATATTACCGAAAAGATGGGCTAGATTCCACAGCTAAATCATAGATTCTATTTGATGTAAGCTTACAAACATAAACGCATAAGTAGGAATTGGTTGCCACATCGTATACTGATGAGCGCAGCTATCATTCGGTAACCATCTTAAATATGTGTACTTCGGATGAGATTGTGAATATTTTCTCAATGTGAGCTATATCCGAAAGTCAACCCATAGATTTTACTTCGTGTACGCTGCCAAACAACGACGCATAAAAATAAATAGACTGTTATATACTACACTGTAGGGAGCAGCTGAAATTCTGTAACCATCGCAAATATGTATGTTTCGGATGAACTCGTCAATATTTCCGAAAAGGTAGGCTAGATTTCAAAGCCTACCTATAGATTTTATTTCGTATAATCATACGAACTACACATAAGTAGAAATTGGTTGCCACATTATGCACTGCCGGGAGCAGCTAACATTTAATATCTATCGCAATTAGATCTGTTTCGGGACCTGTTTTGTCAGATGCACCACAATTCTGTTTTTCAAAATTGTATTAACAATTATATAGTTATGTTATGTAATTATGCAGTGATTTATCTTATATATCCTTAAATATTAGAGATATGTGGTTATCTTCTGATGTACCTCCGAAAAATTATGGCCCGCTAAGGTATTTAGATATCGGTGATTTCTCAAAATGAAAATCAAGCATTATGATAATTTAACGTTATAAACGCGTGGAATCGACAATAAGTTGATGAAAAATAAATTAAAGAACAACCAAGGAGATATTGGTGACATCCACTTAATAAAGATTGATAACGATTTCAGGATGGATTTCCGCTAAAATTAGTTTGAGATCTAGCTAGTGCGCTGATCAAGCCCTCAAAGAATTGTGTATCAATGCATGCATATTCCTTTATGTTTGAACAACAAATTGAAATAGTATTCTTAACAAGCAATATAGAGGTAAATAGTAGGTCTAGCTGATATTTGTATGAACAATGTTCGCAGATAATCGGATGCCTGAAACATCTTTTTAATTGAGCATCCAGCAAAGTATGTCACTGAAGAATTTCGTGTTTGAAGACTTTGTTTTTATCTTGTTTATTAACACTACTTTATATCACTTCCCAAAAGATGATTTGTTACATAAATACATATAATTTTATTAATGTATACATATGTATACATACATACGTACATATATATATATATACATCATAATACATATTTAGTATTTTAGAATTTAATCTATTACTCTAATTTATTTAAAAAACAATAATATTTTATTTTTATATATTAAGCTTTGATTTGTCATTAAAATAATATTTGATTGCAGTTATAAACATAAAATGCTAAACGGTAAATGTAAAATTTATTTTTTCTTTTATATTTTTACAAAGATTTTGAACTTCAATTTTTTCTTCTTAGTACCTGAGTTTTAATTTATTCTTCTCCAGCTCTCTCGCATAATCGTTTCAGGAAGGCTGCAAAACAAATGACTTTTTTATTAAACAGCTAACTAATTAATTTAACTGTTCATAGTATTTTTGCAATTTTCAATATTAAATTATTAAATATATTAAAGCAAATAATAATTGTTAACAATTAAGCTTAGTATTAGTCATTTCTTTTATGGAAACAATTAGTGCTATTAAAATACTTTATAGAAATCACGTAATTGTTATAAACAAGAATTGAAGACTATTATTTCAAAGCTACTTTTTTGATATAAATTAATATAAACTAAATAAATACAAGTAATTGGTTATTGGTCCGAAGATTGATGACTTTGAAATCATAAAGGCAAACTGGATGCCTCCTGCACTTTGGCCCATAAATAATACATAATGAAATTAGATATAAATATATAGACAGTTAGTTAAACCCATAACTTAAAAATTATTTAACTGGTTAAGCTTTTGTGATATGTTTGCATGTGTAGTGCGTGTATCTGAATGAGGGTATCTTATATTTGATTTTGTGTTTTGCATACGTTATTGATTTTTCTCATATAAAATCTGTGTCATAATTCCTTTGTGAAAATCATGTGAAAATCAATTTTATGTACGTATATTTTTATTTGTGCACGCATACGGTTTATACGTATAGCCTTGTCTGTCTCGGACAAATTTCTGCGTTATTTGTAGAAATAAGTTAACTAGATATTTAAATTATTAAATTATTTTAATCTATAATCATAATGTATAATTCCTAACAAAACAGTCCACTGGAAAATCTTAAAAAATACCAAATGATTTCCACATAGAAAACATGTCAGACTTTTTACATGGGTTCATACTGTAATTGCGAGTTACCAATATGTTGAAAAATTAGCTTATTTTTATCTATTTTATTATTTAATACTTATATACATTATATTGTTTCTTTGCTCCACAAATGACGTATAATTATATTTTCAATTGTAAACTCCAAATGCCTATATGCAATCATTAGCGGCGAAATAAAAGTTTTTTTTAATGCGACAAAACTACTGCAAACCACTGTTATTGAATTATTGTATTATTAATGAAAAAATAAATTAAATATTTTGAATCATTATAATAAAAGAATGAGGTTAACTTACAGGGTCTACTTACAATTAATATTTAGTTCAGCAGGGAACTTACGACATCAGCTTCTTGACAAAAGCTGTAAAGTAGGAATAATAAACTTAAAGTGTTAATAAACAAAGGATGGTCTACCATTCTTACATTTTATTGAACTCAAGTCTACTTAAACATAAATTTTTGGTATAGAATTTAATATCCAGTAGATAGTCACTCAATTAGTTGAATAACAAGTTAAATTGATTGACTATAAAAGCAATAATATTATGAAAGTAAATAAGGATTAATATTAATTGAAAATTTCTTTTATTGCCCATTTTGTGCCAAAAAAAGTAAGTCACATATACAATATCAGACATTGAATTGAAAGTGAGTAACTAAATCATTTAATAAAATATTACTGGAGTCTAACAGAATAAATAATAACAATAACTTTTTATTATTTACATTTAGTCAAAACATTAACTTCTGCTTTGAAATATAGATAATAACATAAAATAATAAGTATATACAAAAGGACATGATTATTAATACATATAATTACAAAAACAGTAATAGGATTATACTCGTACTCTAAAATAAAAAAAAACAATTTTTAGGTAAAAATTGTAACAACTACCTGAATATTGTTTTGAGTTAATTTAAATAATTTTAAATTATGATATTGAATTATTCAAATTATACTTTTACGTAATGTAATATAATTTGATATGAATGATCATGTGAAGTATAACGAGTTCCTTATCATATAGTGTTTGAAATAAATCTAATAACAAATCTAAATATTGAGTAATATACAAGCTTCAATAAGTGAATGAATTACTTATTTAGATTTAGAATGTATACCGTATATACCGCTATCGCTCGGGAACACTTGAAGAAAAAACAATATTAATTAATGCCATCTAAAAACCTTGTTTTTATGTTCTATATTAATAAGAGCTTAAAAAGTTCTATATATTAATCTAAAATATTTTCTCTAAGGCTTTGGTAATCGATAAAATTTATTGTTGGCATACCGCCTTTGATCCATATAAAGTTGATTATAAGTTAAAAACCACAATATTACCACTGACCATTTTTATAAAAATATTTCTGTCGTCATCTTTATTTAGATACATAAATAATTAGTATTAAGCAACCTACTTATTTAATTCATAATTTAATTTTAATTAATACCAGAGGCAGCATACTGCAATATATTCTATTCATCACTAAAGTTTTAACTTAATATATTCACTATTCTAAAGATAGTATCGACAACTCAAATTTCGGCGAAATGATATAGTATATATCAGTCTAGCTCCTTTTTTTAAAGTTAGTTAAGTTTAAAATTTTCGCTATGAATCATATAGTATATATCTCATAGACTCCGATCTAGAGATAACGAATGTTGGAAAAACGCCTACGTTCAGTAACGCATCAAGAGCGGAGATGTTAAACATAATTTTAGTACCCTTAAACATTACAGACTAAATAAGTAGGTGGCGAGTACCTGATGAACTATCGGACCACTTCTTAGGTATGTTTTCAGTTAGTCTACTGAAGGAGGAACATTTGAGCTGGGTGAAGGATCGTAGGCATATTAATTGGTATAAATATGTAGAGTAAATGGAAGAAACTGCATAGTTTCTCATTCAGCATCAGGGATAGAAGAACCCTGGAGTACGAGAGGCAGCACAAGCCTTCCCTCACGGCGTTCTCCGAACCTATAAGGATAACTACTGATCCAATTAAGCCAGGTATACAGATTAATAAGGATATATATATAATATCCTCCTCCTTTTGCATGGAGAGTACTTGAATGACATTAGCTTTACACATACTGAACTGCATTTTAATATATGTAAATAAATTTACTCAATTTAAAAGATCCATTCATGTAACAGGAACCCAACTGTTTTTTCAATTTTACTTAAAAAAGAGAACATTAACATTGATATACTCTGATAATGATTTCAAGGACCACAACCAAGAACTTAGTTTATAAATAAACTAGAAAAATGAAGGTTACTCTAATGTAAATCCGAAGATGATGAAGCTCGATTATAACTTTATCAAAAAGGAAATGCGGTGTTAGCCGAGAAGATCGTTAAGTTAAATCATACAAAAATATTTGTGTCGACACGTAATAAAAAAATCTGGTCCAAAAAGAAAGGTCTTCTTCAGACTCTTTCTGTAGATTTTGTTATATGGAAGAGGAATCTCCTGAATGCAACGCATGTAGCTGCTCAACTACTTCTGGAAATAGATAACTTTTCCTTAGAGTAACCCTTTTTGGAATTAAGAAGATTCAAGTGACAACGGTACTAGGAGGCAATTGGTCTTATCTGACATTAGATAGTGTACATGCAAAGGATACCGAAGGATTATTTATATGTCTGCTGGTTTGCTTAAGCCCAAACTTTTTAATTTAATGATAATAATGGAAAGAAATCAACCAATTCATCAAAATCGTAATAAAGGAACATGACAAATAAATTTTAAGTACTAAAAAAATTATATGGAAAAAATTTAAAAACTTACGGACAGAAGATCAGAATTTTATTAAATATACTATTAGAAATATACAACAACTTTCTGATTTTCCAAACAATAATAATATAAAAAATAAATATATAGAAATTTTAAACTATATATAATGTATAAAATATATTCCCAGTATACTGCTTCTCCTCCGTATATTATTACAGAAAAATGAATAAAATAGGAATATACATGAGCTTGATTTGGGTTCAAATTCAGAATTCTACAACCTATAGTTGAATTTCTGATTTGCATGCCATTTTGCTAATCCTCATTTTTCGGTTAGATTTTAATCTTTTAATGTAAGTTAATTATCCATAAAGTTGCTCCTGGCTATTTCTAGTAAAATATCTGTATCGTTATCATCATTTCAATACATGGTATGGTATCTACTTTGTTTATTGAATAATTAATTTTATAAGGATAAGAGACAGTATAACAATAATGTAGGTGAAAAATCATAAATGAAGTAAAATCAGAATGTTTGTAAGATAGGTACTTTATCTGACTCCGAAGACCCTTTATTAAGACAGTTATATCCTAAATCAATGAAAATCAATTTATTTCTATTTTTCCTCATACAGCTATAGTAATTGCAATTTTGTGAATTGATTTAGCTATGTTAGTTAAATATGTCACTATTTTAAAAATTTTTTACTTAAGTGTCGCAATAGGGATAAATCTGGATATAATTACTTTAAGTCTAAAGAAAAAAATGTATTAAAGTACGAGGTAAATGGTGGTATATTAGACTATATGAACGGCTGAGAGTGAGAACTACCTAAGTCGGCGTCAGGTTCGACAACCACCTAACTCGGCGGCCGGTTCAAAAACTACCTAACTCAGCGACCGGTTGAACAACCACCTAACTCGGCTGCCGGTTCAAAAACCATGTAACTTGAACGCATATTTTTTTTTCTTACATTTTGTAGTATTTAATTTTGTAAGATTTAATTTTTCTAGAGTTATACCCTGCTAGTAACCGACTGTCCAGTTAGGTGATTCTTAAATTGGTCGCCGAGTTAAATGGTTTTTGAATAGCTATCCGTGTTAGGTGGTTGTCAAACCAGCCGCCGAGTTACATGGTTTTTGAACCGACCACCAAGTTAGGTGATTCTCACTCTCAGCCATCGTTATTATGTTTTCTGCACAGCATTATTATGTTTAATTCAAGCAAATGATTTATAGGCAAGAAATACACACTATACAATAAATGACGAGATGGAATATTTACTCCATCTAACTAATATCTAGACGGAAATAATACTATTATGTAACATTTTATATGTTTCATTTCCATTTATAACATTACCATTTAGTAAGATAAATATGGCTTTAATACTTAGCATAACCTATCTGGTAGAAAAACACAGAAAACAGATTTTTACAAATATTGTTCTTTCCTATGTCGTGTGGTTCTTGAGCAATTTCTGTCGAGATGTGAGTAGATACATAGATATGTAGTTGTAAGAAATAAGGTAACTAGTTTTGACAAATTTAACGATTATAGTATTCAGAACAATAGATAGTTCTTACAAAAAAGTCAAGGAATACACATTGTTTTAATATTTTTAACAAAAACTATTATTTAAAGTTTCAACAATATTCAGAATACATGTATTAGAATATTTTAAATTTTATGATTGGTGAAATATTAAATCTACTATTTGAATTTTAAGAAAATAATGATACCTAAACATAAATTAAATATATCTGTGGTAATATATTATTTATACAATACATATAACTCTGAGCCTATCCGTAATTTCTATATTTATGATTGAGAAAAGTGTTTTCAAAATATCATACTTTTTTTGATGATTAACCTTAAGATCAAGAGTTTCAAGATCACAATATTTCTATAATAACTTGTATAACTTTTTTTATCACAGATATATTATTTTACGTCATCAATAATTTTTCCAAGTATTTAACAGGCAATTGATTACAAAATACGAAAGTAAAATTAAATATGGAAAGAGATTTTATGACAATTTACCTCATAATTTTTATTAATATAATTTAGTATATATACATACGGGCATAAGGAATGAATCCATCCTCATCTTCAGGATCCATACAATCTTTAAGAACTGATTCACATTCAGTATCAGTTAGACGTTCACCTGTGGCAATGATATCAAAATAATTTTTAATTAAATATTTTGTTTTTCAATTTGTGTAAATATACAATTTTGTGACTTCGACGTTAAACTCTTTTTAGAATTATTTTATCTACATAATAAACATAATATATTAGTCCTGTATCATTCATTCTTTAATTTAATGAAACTACTTTGTGTACTATAAAAGATTAAACACACAGTTTGTTATGGTTTCTTGCAATAACGATTTATTTGTAATGATTGACAATATAAATATTATTTGAAAAAATTAAATTATAATATATAATATAGAAGAGATTATAAAATTATAATATAAGGAAAAAATGAGATATGTAAACTTAATAAATATTATAACTACTATATCTCAGTATGCATTACAGTGTATTGTATAAAGATTTTGTGAAGCTGGATTTTGAATATTTTTTTTTCAAGGAACATACCTAAAGTTAGTAGCGTATGCGATAATTCTGCTCCAAGCATGAGTCCATTTTCCTGTTTATCATATAGTTTGAGACATTCAATGAAATCCTCATAACATCCTTGTTCTTTGTCCTTTTTCACCTGACTGAAAATTGGTAGAAATTCCTCGAGTGTCATGGTTTTTTCTCCTCTCTTCTTTGTACCACCTAGTTTCTCAATTGTAGCATTCGTTGGATTTGTATTTAAAGCACGAAGAACATTACCAAGATCAACGGCATCGATGACGTTAGTACCATCAGCATCGTAGATGGAGAAAGCGAACTCTGCTTCTGATAAATGCAATCATTGAATGAAAATTAACAGAGTAATGTAGTTTAAGTTTTTGTTTATATTTTTAAAGGCTTTCAAGTATGCTGTTACATGTGTAACTTTGCTTCCGCCGTTTTTCGATACATGGCTGCAGCGGTAAGTGCCGGTTGATGTAGGCAAGTCAAAAATTTCAGACAGTAAGGTTGAACATCTGTCAACGAAACGATAGCACATTAATTAATTTGTGTTTGCATCAGAAATATATTCTCGGTCGAAGATGTCAGTTTTCGAGCAAGATTCTCGTCATTTATGGGAAATGTTTATTTTCTACTTTCATTGGAAGAAAGCTGCGGTGAGACTGCTATTAGTGAAGAAAAAGATTTTGGTGGCGAGAACCGGCATGGTGGTGGAAGAGAAAAAATTTTCGAAGATTCCTAATTGGAGGCTTTACTTGTTGAAGACTGATGTCAAACACAAAAAGAATTAGCAATATCATTAAGAGTACTCGAAAGATAATTTCGTAATGCTTCAAAGATATGGAAATGAGTCAAAAGCAAGGAAATCGGGTTCCATACTAATTGAAGCCGTGAGGCGAAGAAAAATGGATCCACTACGATAATCTCAGCGCAGAAAATTATGGAGAATGCCCGGACATACCACAATACCAAGAGACACATGATAAAGTCATTCGACAGCATGACAATACTCGGCCACGTGTCGCAAAATCTGTCAAGACATACTTGGGAACCAAATGAAAAGTCTTACCCCACCCGCCGTACGATCTAGACATTGCTCTTTCGACTACTATTTGTTCCGATCGATGACACATGGCCTAGCGGAGTAGCATTTCCACTCTTATGGAGAAGTCAAAGAATAGATCAATTCGACGATTACCTAAAGATGTCAAAAAGTAGTGGACAGTGACGGACAGTACTTTAAATCATAAATAAGTAATCACTTTTTAATAATAAAGCCTCAAATTTTGGAAAAAATGGGTGAAAGCAAAGTTGCGCGCCTTATATGTTTCCTTTAGAAACTTTGAAAATCTTTTTTATTTGAGGATTTATTTCATCTGTTTATTTAGTTTAATTTTGTAAGAAACATAAATTTGAATGATTTGGGTGCAATATTACAAAGTTCTTAAATCATATTTCCTATTCAAATATAATTGTTCTTAAAGAAATGTTTTGATACTTCTCAAAAATGAAAATCCATTTTGGAAAAAAAACGGCAGAAGCAAAATTGCCCACCTCATACATAAATATTAATTTTCGAATTAAAATAAACATTAAAATAATGCTAGTAAATAATAAAAAAGAGAAATATTATTTTTTAGTAATAAATTTATACATCAAGTATTACTTTTTTTACTACAACTGCCGTGCGATAATGTCCAGGTGCTATCCGTATCTGCTAGTTGTCTAGATGTTCGGGATACCCAGAAGCGAGGTCCAAGTAATATGCACCATATTTTTTGGTGTTCAGGTATATAATACGTCCCCATTAGGTAGATATGTGTTCGGAGTACAAAAAATTATGGTACACGCAACGTAAACCTTGTCTGGTTACCTGAACATTGAATTAACTGACAGGGACCGTTTCTACATCTTTAGTTCTACTAACAGGGATAGTTTCGCATGCCTGGATACTCGAAATACCTAACACATCAGAGGCAGGTTGTATACATATTGTAGTTGATACAAATTTGAATAAATTTCATTAATATATTAATAAACTTTTTTTAGTTTTCTATTGATGAATTCTTTAGGTTATGCCAAATTCGATAGTATATCGAACGCTATTTTTAAAGTAAACATAAATGACTTTATGACATAAAGAAAAAATGTATTCACTTCGATAGATAGATATTTATCTATTCAGAGAATAGATATTACTCTTTGATTTTAACAGGGTATTTGATGTTGTCTATTAGCTAAACTAATGCTGATTAGGTGGACACAAGCATCTGTTCGACAAACAGCAATTAATTATAATAGACCGGATGAATTGTTTATCTTAACCCTCTATTCCACTTGGCGTCACTTATTCATTATTGCGTACAATTTTTTTTGTGTTTGTATAAACAATCTTGGTATCGCTTCCAATTTCGTTGATATAAGAGATATTTGTATACTAATGATCTTGAAATGTATCCTACTGTTTTTTTATTCAAGATTATTCACACTTCTTTTGGCGATTATTCACTATTAGTTGTTTTGTAAAATTGAATTATTTTTTGGCCTGTTTATATACAAAGATATGCTGTTACTTTTCTAATATGTGGTTATATATTGTACAACCCTTTGCCTAACGGCTTCATAAGCCGCAAGATTGAAATAAGAAATAAAATTTCATTTTCTTATTTTTTTAAAATGATCTTTGTTTATCATCATTACTATCATTTTATAATTTATGATTCAAGATTATAGTATTTAAAATATTAGGCATTGTAGACAGCGTATTTTCATACGACCTCTCTTTCTAATTCTTCAGAGTTGTTCTATATTCGTATTCAAGGCTAATTTTTCTACATAAGTTACGTTCTTTTATAAAATCGGTGATTTTTAAAAGTCGTGTTACTTCGTAATTAATTTTTTGATTTATAATCAGTCTTTTTTATTAACTATTTTGAATTACTTTACTATTCAAAAATAAATTTGTATGTTTATGACTTTTCCTAAACTTTATTAAAATATAATCGTGACAAGACATGTTTAATCACCTTCATAGATTTGATGTAGTGAATTAAAAAATTAATTAAATATTTTCAAAAGTAATAATAACCCTGTGAGAAATAACGGATTGAGATTGATAAATATGTATTAAATCTGAATCTTAATAAATATTGTTTGTACCACGAATCCGTTTGAAAATAATCATGAAATTAAAATTTAATCAGTTTCATCAATTTTTATATCAGTCGACTTTGATTCTTTAGTTAACTCTTCAGGTAATAAAATTTATACGCTACTTTGGTATAAAAATATAAACCTTTTATATACAAAATTTAACCTTTCACTATATCAATAACTTATAATTCATTATACAGGTATTAAAATGAAAAAATATCTTTTATTTATTTTAAAATACATATTATACAAAATTATATTTTGATGATTTTTAATCTTTTATTACGTTTTAATATTGTAGTTCATTTTTAACGACAGATGACGCACGACTCATATACTGGCAACATAATTTGGTACTCCTTGTAACTCTTTCCAAACTTACACTTATAAATCAATGACAAAGTATACAAAATGATTTAATATAGTGATATTAAATTTTAAGGTTAGATATCTTGACATCTAACAGGAACAAATACTATAACTGGACATAAAAAATTACAGTACGCACTACCTGGACCTTATCTCCAAGTACTCTAAAAATCTATACACTTAACAGAAACAGATTGCATACCTCGGCAGAAAAACTACTGTGCGAACTATCTGGACCTCGTCTATGAGTATCCCGAACACCCAGAATACCAAGATACCTAACAGAGACAGATTGATTACTTGGGAATAAAAGACTACGGTGCGCACTTACAATTGATAAACTGTAAAACTAGATATTTTTTCAAGCGTTCAATATCGTGTTTTAGTCATGTAATTTTATAATATCATTTAATCAAATAGATTTATTTAAATATTCACGCTTATTCTTCACTTAATCCGCAAAGACATGGAAAAATTTGAAGAGTGCACTAAAGGAAAAATTCACGAAAATTATAGACAGCCACACGGTTGATAATCTACTGTCGTTGCAAAAAAAGCAAGTGATAAAACATATAAAGTGTACATTTACAAAATGCTGAAAATCGCGGAACAAACTGATATGGAGATCGTGCGGTAATTCAATATATAATAGAAGGAGTGGAAGATGCAGCTACTAAAAAATCACTATTATATGGGCAAGACCATCCACGAACTAAAGGACAAGTTCGCTCAATACGAGTCAATGAAGAAAGAAGAAAAGACAAAGGCGAGGTCCTCAAAACCAAAAGAGAAGAAAAAAATTATTAAGCAAGAAGAAACTACGCCATCGGGAAGAAGATGTTACAACTGTGGTAGTAAGGACCATGTAAAAGTACAGACTGCCCATCGAAAGAGAAAGGCGTAAATGTTTTAAATGCAATAAATTCGGCCACATCGCGACGAACGTATCGAGTCTGTAAATAAAAATAAAAAGAGAAACTCCCGCTTGTTGAAAGAAAACAATACGAAAATGTAATTATTGAAAACAGAAAATTGATAGCTTTAATCGACACCGCCGCTGACTTAAGTCTAATTCCAAAAAAATGCTACGTAATTATCGAATTACCAGAATTAATTATTAGGAAAAACATTGTTTGAAGGGATAGACGCGACGAATAGTACAGAAGGCGCTTTCCTTACTAAATAAGTTATAGATGGCGAAATATTCTAAATAACGCTACGTATTGTAAATGACGATCTACTAAAGCAAGGCGTGCCAATAGGAGTTGATTTTTAAAACGAAATCGATCTACATTCACTTAAAGACGTAGTAACTATTAAACCTGTTATATTAAATTTCATCTGACTGATTTTGGTAAAGGTTAAATTCATTAACTTTAATACATCTAATAATTATTAAATGAGATTCAATAAGTACTCAAAATATCTAAGACTATATTCTATCGGCAGTTTGTAATTAAAACAACATTATTGATCAAGTATGAAACAAATTACTAAGTAGGTTTGTTTTCATAATCGATTGAAGTGAACACAGTTTATTATTTATCAACATTTCGAAAATAAATGATTTAAATTTCAATACTTACTAGTGTGTTTCTAATGAAAATAAAATTATGGAAATCAAATCTATTAAAATAAAGACTAATTAAATTTCAATCCTCAAATAATGAACTTTTTGTTACACGCATTTAAAATTTGAGTTAGTGTAATACGAGTAAATTCCACGAAAATAATATTTAATAATAATAATAACTTTTTAAATTAAATATTATTTCATACAGTTAAATAAAAATGTTTACCTGGAGAATAAAGTGATGTATTTTAATAGTAAATAAAATATTTTAATATTTACACTTAATTTTATAGCTAATTTTTAATTTCCTTTAAACAATTTTATCAAAACTAATTTAATTACGATCATTTAAATGCAGGTTAATTGCATAAAAATTTATTTTAAAAATGTCAATTTTTTATTGGAAACATGATAATAAATTACCATACTTTTAATATCGTCTCTGTTAATGTTTTTTTATAAGTTTAATGATATTGAATGGAATTTGACTATTAATATTAATTATATGATACTAAGAATTTATTCGTTCTATATTATTAAAATAAATTACAATGAAATTATATTAAATAGTTTTAATAAAAATATATTTGATTCATATACTTTTTATTAAATAAATTTTTAGAACAGTGAACAATTGTTAAATGGATATTTATTATTTTTAATTATTCATTTATAGTTAAAGATTAAATGGCATATTGCACTTCTAGGTTTCAATAATATCCTTAGATTCATAAAGGAACTTAGCACTTTCAAGTCTTACATTATTTTTGGAAATACCTCCCCTCCTCATTTCATAAATATACGAGTTCTAGGTCAGATATTCTTGTCGCACCATATAAGAGCAGCCGACAGATATTTTTAACAGAGATCGCATTATTTTTTCGTTGATGCAATAATCACCGAATAGTTGATTACAGAATTGTAAAATACAAGCATAATATAAGTGTTTATTAAATCTATAATATATTTGTAATATTATCCATCGATTAATAAGATCATTACAAATACATATGTTCAATTTTGTAAAAATTGTATTACTTTTTTAGCTTAAAAGTTTAAAGCATAACGAAGAAGTGAGTCAATGTAATAAATAATTTTAACGATTTTCAGCAGTTTAAAAAATTTATATTTATTGTATCGTTGTATAGATATAGTATTCAGAAGTACCAAAAAGCTCATATGAAACCGAATAGTTCTACATTATACGAAATTTAACTTAATTTTTCTGAAGAAAACTTGCATTATATTAATAATTATTTTTGAATGCAATCATAAATATTTATTTCAATTAAAATGAAAGTAATATTATTACTAATAAAACTATTTATTTGCAAAAATTATTTTGATACTCACTTTCAACATCTTTTGGTGCCAGATCAGCCTGGAAGAAGTCAAATGTTTATAATATTTTTAGAACTCGTGAAAATCATAACGAGATGTGAAGATCATAAGATCATGTTCATTAAAAACTTAATAATTACAAGAGCTTTGATTCTTAACTTTCTATATTCATAAATTAAAAAATCCTTACCATTTTAGCAAAATATGTCTTCACTCGATGTTCACGGTTTCGAATTAGAAGCAGAAGTGCAAGCGAACTAAGCTGTGCTCACTCGTTTTATCACACAGATGGCGTGATCACCATTGAGGATATTTGAGAATCGCAAAAGAGGATAGAATATACAGCAATCGGGGGAAAGTTTGCTCTGAGTCTCTCCCTCGTATTATAAATATAATAGTACCGTTGTCATCCAAATAGGTTTTGCCGATTATTTTTGAATTTTTACACGCCATAAAGTTATAATTTTATTTGAATACTTTTATCAAATCAGTAAATATTAATAAATATATTTCAATAATATTAATGCCAATTTTGAAGTTTATGTTTGTACAACATATCTTTATATTTTAAATAAATTCATAGTAATATATTTATACAATTAACAATATTGGAGTCAAAAATCAAAAGCATGAATACAATATTTAGCGTTTTTCTGTATCAATAGAAGCTTTTACATGTCTATAATAAATTTTTACAAAATAAAATATTGACTAGTATACATTTTCTCGACGATAATGTTTCCATATAAATCTGATTTTGTATATATTTGTTATACGTAACATTTGTTAGTTCAATATTAATGTTAATTTAATGGTATATATCTATACATATTTTCTATGTAATTATTATTATTTAATTAAATAATTGAATTTAATTTAAGAAGAAATAATGATAATAGCAATACTTTCCGTTTTGAAAAAGGAACATTTTTTCCTTATTCAATATTTTTTAGTATTGTATTAATTAATAACGTAGTATGATGAAGTAAGAGTAATGTAAGAACGGAGATAAATAAAAATTGGTAACTAATTGACTGCTATAATTTGTACAATATTTTCTTTCAATTTTAAAATCTGCAAGTATTAATATCAATTTACAGTACATATACCTTCTTTCATTTTGAAAGTTGTATCTTTCAAAAAATAATTGCAAACAGACGTTGTATTAAAATCCATTAAAAAGTATAGTATTGCAGTATATATATAATTCGTGGAATATCTTTACTCAGAATTGTATACTCTAAATAGTTCAATTTTTTTACCATGAGAAAAGATCTAAAGTATTCCTATCTTTTTTTGTAACCTGCTATAATTATTAATAACATCAATAAAATCAGTATTGTATTAAAAATATATTTATAAATAAAAACTGCTTAATAAGACGGCAACTTTTTAAACATTATTAAAGAGATTAAAAAATTTTTATTTTTAATTTTTATGGATAAAATCCATGAAAATAAGTTTTAGATTTTGTGTTTCTGCGATGTTTACAACAATTAGATTACTTTTATTTCTTAATTTAACCAAATTTAATTCTCTAATTAAAATTACCTAACTCTCTAATACTCGGTTAGTCGAAATATTATTTCATAGCCGCTCATTTCGCAATACTGTCAATCACAAGTGCGTTTCGGATATTATTACTGAATATTATTCGGATATTATTCGGAAACTATACTTTTCGATGCTTATCCTTACAAAGTCTATTTTTTCTGCACTAGACTTCAAATGATTTTCACATTTACGCGAAAAGACCCTGAATTCTTGTTCAAACTGTCTTGCCTGATAATGCCCGTCACTAAAAAATAAAAATTTTCAATGCTTAGCTTTTGATAATTATTATTTTATTGAATTATATTAAAATAATGCGAAACTAATCCTTTGTAGACGCCTAATCGAGGGTCACTAAGGATTGAAGGTTTTCTTAAAGGAATGGCTGTTGCACACAAGTCGTAAACTTGATTGTTAAGCAGCTGGATCAGGTTGTTAGGGTGATTGTCTGATGCCCACAGAGGAATCTCATCCTTCGTATGGCAATGCGCTAGGAGAAATTTTGACCTACTGGTTTCTGCACAGAAGCAGAATCAATCCTTTATCCAGGTTGTCTCAGCAACTTGAATCAGAGGAGGATCCAAGGGAAATGTGACATATAAAATAAGGGATGAATGGTTTAGTTGCTGTTAAAATATTGACCTTACAAATGCTGTAGTAGTTCTTGTTGATTATAAAAATTACAATAGATAATAATAATAAAGTATAATCATCGGACAGTACTGAACTGAGTTCTGAGTTCGCGGATCCTTCACGACACGAAGTCGATTTAAGGAGTGTATTGAATTTGAAGATACTGTGGAAACAGTGAGACTGACTTTTGCATGGCCCAGGCTTTTCTTATATAGTGTAAGTGCTCCGCGAAAACTGTAAGTTTGAGTGACATGCTCCCTGAGCCTCTCTGTCACTCCTACGAGTCTTAATATGCGCTCGCATTTATTTATTTAGATAAAATAACTTTTAAAGCGTTTGCAAATTTGTAATATTTTTCTCTTGTTATATTTATTTAGACAATTAGTTACTTTTATTACTACTAACTATTACTGATTTACTTTCTTTTAATTATCCAATGCATTTATTTTAGAGGTTTTTCTGTTGATTGAAAGGATAAGGTATTGTTTTTTGGATTTATTCTTTATTTTAAATAATAATTTGGGATTTGGTTTTGGCTGGGACGGTACGGTTCCTAGAAGAGCTTCCACCTGTGTTGCAATTTTTCGGCTAAAATGGAAATTAGATCATTTTCTGTACATGGTGCTCATCTCTGGAACAAACAATCATCCTGCATAAAGAAAGCATCTTTCCTTTTTCGTTTAAAGGGGCTAGTGATGGAGCATTTGAGTGGTCAGGACATCATAATTTTGAATAACTCTAGTCAGACGTCCTCACAATCCAGTTTTTTAGTTGTATCTATATATTACGAGTGTGTGTTTGTATTGAGTAGTCATCCTTCACTTCATTGTGTATGTACGTTAATTTCATTGATTGTTTGAAAGTGCGTGTAATTGTGAATTGACTGATAGATAATGAAAACTGTGAGAAATATCATTTATTTGTATAATTTTATGTATCTATTTATTTATTGCCTTAGACTGCGCTACATCTGTGATATTATCTTCGGCTTAATACCCGGAGGTCCGGTGCCTGCACCGCCGCGAGCCCGTGGTGGCTCGCCGGCCGGAGCGAGAGGCAGGGCGCGTGGCGCCTGGATGAGGAGCGCGGGGCGTTCGGGACGAGGAGAAATCATGTAAGGGCGAATGCGGCGGGGCGGGCCTGTCCCCCCGTCGCATATTTTCTATAAATAAAATATATTTTAAAATAGTGACCCCTTGGCGAAGTTTATTTCACCGGACCCTCCCTCCCCTCGACTTCACAACCGCCGCGACCGACGTGGGCTAGTCCGGCCGGGTCCCCTCCGGGGCGGCCGCGAGGACCTGCATCAGGGCAGGAGGCGCGACCGGAGGAATACTGGCGTGGGGCTCCGGGTGCGAAAGCACCACGTCACAGAACGAAAGTTAAAATATAATTTAGCAAAAGAAAGTGGAACTTATTTGAGTTTTCCCCGTATCCCTTTCAATTAAAGTCGAGAAAAGCTCGTGCCGGTGCCTTCCCGCCGATGCCAGCGGGACCTCCCCAGAAGAGAGATTCTCAAACGGCTAACCAAGGGCTGCTCGCTTGGTACCATTTATTAATAAATTTCAGCGAGCACGCTGTTGCGCGACCGTAGCGAGATGGAAGGGCCACCCCTGTGTTGTGCAGGAAAGCGACGTAGTTGACAAGAGACATGACATTAAAATTAGCGAAAATAAATTATTTCAATTAATAATAAAATTTGGCGAAGTGAATTTAAGAAATAAATTAACGAATTTGGCGAAGAATATTATAAAATCTAATTGCGACGATAAATAAAATTCGCGACATTAAGCGCGATGGAGACGTATCGACCTTACGCAGCGGTCGAAATTAGTTATTGACGAACATAAATATTGTAGGACGAAGGCGAGTACAAATTTTGTCGAGCGAAGACGGAAGCGATCGAAACAAAGCGAGCGAATACCAAGCAATCAGATTAGTAAACCGCTATTGCCTTACATAATTCTGATTAGCGATTATTTCAGTTTAGCAAGGAGAATGCTGTGTTGCTGAGTAGATGAACATCGTACAGGTATAACTGCTCAGTAACCTTGGGTAGATTAAATATTTATATTTAAAATAATCATATATACTGTCACGTGGCAGTTACCATGTGGCTAATCGCGCTCCGGGTCCCAGCAACCACGCGACTTGAGGACTCAGCGAACAAGCCTGGGCGCTTGCTGCTAAAGGGGCACGAAAATTAGGGAAAGAAGAGGGCAAATAAAAATACGCGCGAATATTTAAATATGTAATAAATATTTATTATAATTCAATATAATAATTTTCCTTGATGATAATTATAACGCGCGCGGAAGCTAACTCTCTCTCTCTCACATACTCTCGACGCAGGATATTCGCGCGCTAAATTAATATAATACATATGCTACTTACTGTAGCACATCGACAATTTTGAATAGCACCTCAAATGGCTTGAGTTCGTAATCATACACGACTCAAAGCCGCAGGACTCGTAATTAATAGACCCAAATGTGAGTTTGAATGAACGCAGGTAGCATACCTGAGATTTCGTTTAGCCCGCGAGAGATTGCTACCGGATTTAGATAAAGTTGCACCTGTACTAGACTATCCGCCCCCCACAAAACGCCAAATAACTTCGACGATTTCTCGGGATGGTGGAATGGTATGCGCGCCTTATTGACAAAGACTCCAAGCATAAGCAGTCGTCGGTGAAATTATTAAGGGCAGACGAAATGTGGAGATGGGTACGAAAAGCAAGAGGGTACATTCGAAAAATTAAAGACAGCTCTGCGACGGCGAGCATCCAATTACCTATATTAAGTACGCTGAGCGAAATTATATAACAATGGAACGCGAGTATCTGGCTGTTGTTTCGGCCATTCAAAAACTCCGACTATACATCGAAGGATACGCTTTTTAACTGACCACGGGTCTCAAACTGATTGCGTAGCTTGAAAAAGCCGACCGGACGACCTGCGAGATGGGCCCTCAAGTTCTAACAATGTGACTTCGAGGTTATCCACCGTAAAGTCGCCCTTCACCATGTGCAAAATGCGCATTCGCGTATCTGGGACGAAGAATCGAGTGTTTGAGCATTGGAGTCTATAGAAAACGAATAGTACATTCGGCGAAGGCGGAAGGTGGAGGAAACGCCGAGAAAATTCCGCACGTAGTGTATAAAAGACGGTCGTTTATATTATCACCGATGCGATAGATTAATATACCCTATTTGAATGGAAGAGGAAAGCTGGCGCTTAGTTGTCCCCGTAGAGAATCGAGAAAGAGGCCTAGACAACGCGAACAAGCTGACGTCGATGGGATATCTCGGTACGGAGAAAACATAGGATTGAGTAGGCCAGGAGTATTACTGATCCGGCGTCCAGCACGACGTTTTTCATTATGTGCGGGCGTGCCGCGAGTGTCAGCAATACAAGGTACCAAAGACAGCACCACAAGGGCTAATGGCCTAATGAATAATTGAGAGCCCGTGGTTTGTAGTCGCGGCCGACTTGTTGGAGTTTCCAGGAGCAAACGGGACAAGAAATAATTGATAGTCTATCAAGACTTATTTATTAAGTATGTCGAGCTCCGGGCCGTGACGTCAGCCGATGCAAAGACGGTAGTCGAGTCACTCGCTAATCTTATCATATTTCGGTGGGAAGCATCCGCCTATTTATTGACGGACAATGGACATGAATTCGACAACAAAATGTTGACAAAATTCGTAGACGATAATGGAATTAAACTTGTCCAGTCGTGCGCATCTCAGACGATGTACAGACGAACCGCGTAAAAAGTCTGGAAGCCCTAGGTGACATCGGGTCCAGAGCGATTGACCAGAAGTGCGCGTAAAAGGGACAAAATTATAATCGGGCAAATGTGACATACGATTTTTCGTATTGCGACAGACGCATTTCTTATCGAACACCGCAAATCATTTCTCGGCAAAACTCGCGCCGATGTTCGAGGGACCGTTTACGATAATAGAGACGCGATTGACGGCAGTTTTGTATAATTCGACGTGACGATGACGGACCCGTCGCAAAGGTGCACGTGTCGCAACTGAAACATTTCGTTTCCCCGCGTGAAACTACGAGATAGATGAACGAAGTGAGTCTTTCTTGCAGGTCAGGAAGGCAGACAACAATGAACCGAAAATGAAAAAATATAATAATAGTAAGGCATAGAGAGAAGCAATAGGGCTAGGAAGAGCTCGGAAGTATGGAGGGACAAGGAAACAGAAGTAGTAAAGGGGAATGATAGGGCTAGTTGAGATTAATAAATTCTAGTAAGAAGCGGCCAACCGGATCTGCAGTCAGTAGCCAATGAAAATAGGGAGCAAGGATGACTGCTAACACCAACAACATCGAGAAAGGGTGGGAAAGCCACCGCAGCCTTTGGAACCAGCACGCCCGGCGATGAAAGACACGCTCCAGTAGCAGGGGCCTATGTAAATATTTCCTTATAATTTTATCCATCATTCGTTAAAATATAGCCGGAACATTTATTAAATCAAACGTCATACGAACATATTCGTAATGTCCGTTTGCGACCGTAAATGCTGTTTTCACTATGGATTCATTGTCTAATTGTATTTGGTAAAAACCTTGTACTAAGTAGAATGTGCTAAAGTAGGTACATTTGCCTGAATTTTCTAAAAAGAATTCTATTCTTGATAACGGATATTTATCCTCGATTGTTATATCGTTAAGTTTTCTGTAATCTATTACCATCGTATACTTCTTCTTTTCACTAGCATCTTCCCTTTTTGGCAGGATCCACGTAGGTGGAAAATAGGGTGAATTACTTGATTGAAATATCTCATCGTTTAATATTTTTCTCGTTTCCTGTTGTATTTCCTAACTCCTCCGACCAAGGGTCACTACACCTATTTTTTAAAAGTGCCTTATAATCGCTCCATTATGATGGATTATTAGTAAGTACTAAATCTAGAGCTCCTCTATTTGGTTATATTAGTGCAAATAATGCTTCGTTGAACGCGTTATCATTTGTTACTATATTTTCCGTGAATTTATTGCGCGTTTGTAAAAAATGAGACAGAAGTTTAGTTCCTCTTTCATAAGTGGGAATCGAGTCACGCCTTATGGGTAATTTTAATATGAACTGTTCCATCATTCTGTTTGGTAAATTAATTTTACTTTCTGATGAAACTTTAACTCTTACTTTTTCGTTTCGATCAATTATATATAGGAAGGGGTAGGAAGTTTCAAATACTTACTTTCTTCTTTGACGATCCTAGACGAGTCTTCATTTACAGATGGACTTCAAGCTTAGTAAATAATCATAATCAAGTTAATTAACTGCGACGATTGGACTGAAACTCCAGCTGGTTCCTTTTTAATAATTTCCACTACAAAAATTGATGAGATTTCGAATTTTAGCAGCTTCGCAGTATTCTGTGCCCAGCACCAATTAACGGTACACGACTGAAGTCGGTGCATTTTTAGGATGATCATATAATTCACGTAGTTGCAACTGCATCTATTCCGGGACGCGAGCATCCAGGTATAAATGGCCATAGTGCACGCCCGCTTCGAACTATCCGGTGCGCCGGCTGTGAATAGCACAGGCGAGAGTCGCGCTCAGAATGCTGTTGTGACGGGCAATGTGCGAGATCAGTATTATCGGTCGAATATTAACGATGCGAGGAAGAATTTGATCAGTAGTATCATGCGAGAAATAGGCGAAAGAGGGTGGCCCACGGCCCTCTGCAGTAGCTCGTTTGACTTTTGGAATAATGGTACGCGGGGGTCAGTCGCCTGGACCGATGTGAACAGATTCCTGAGGACGGGTTCGTGTCTTTCTGTTTAGATTGCCCCGCGACAAGAATGCGGGGGGCGTCTCCGTAGCCCCCAAACTATTTTGAGAAGGGCCTCCAGAACCCCGCGATCCGCAATATAATACGGGGCGCTTGTAATCCATAGCCGGTCACAGAGCACCCGCGGTGCGTGCGGGCGCTAGAAAAAACACATAATCGTATATATGACAATTTATTTCTTTAAACAAATACATGTCTTACGATGAAACAAGTATATGTTGCCTCATTTCTTAATTATTATTAGTCTTGGCTATTTCTCCGGTATAAAATTGTAACGCGTAGTTTTTCTGTACCACGCAGGAGAGGCCCTTCCGCCTCACGATGATTCAGTGTGCTCGCTAAAAATTTATAAACAATATTGGGCGTTAAGCAAGCAGCCCCTGGCTAGCCGGTGGAGACTCTATTTTCCTGGGGAGGTCCCGCTGGCCTCGGCGGGAAGGCACTGGCACAAGCTTCTCTCGATGCAATGCTTCATAGATGCAATGGGGGGAAAGGAGAAACCACAATAAAGGGCTCACTTTGTATTCTTAAATTATGAACTTTTATTGCCTAGATTATGTACACAATTCCCTAAGTTAATCCGCTTTCTGCAGTAAGTGTCGTCCACGACCACATTGTCGAGACGCGTGGGGATCCGTCGGTAGTTATCGCGCTCGATCACCATTTGCAAAACCGCGGTCCGACTACCGGTCCTTGCCGCGCCTCGTCCGCAACCAAACATTCCGCGCACGGAAGGGTTTGATTCCTAGCCCACTCACCGGTAATGCTTATGGTCTGAAGAGCAGCGGCGGAGGTTGCCACCCGTCGGATGCTGGAGACAGAGTTGGAAAAAAATACCTCGCGTACCCTTACGAATTGTTATATCTTGCAGCAAACTGCCCAGGACATGTACTCCACCTCCTAGAGCAATGGCTGGCCCCTGGGAGCGCGACCCGGAGCGGTACCCCCACGGGTGAACTTAGCTCTTCGCTACAGAGCCTCACTGCACGCCCAAGTAGGGCAAATAATATTATTATATTAAAAATAATAATAATTAGGCCAAGCGCGGCGAGTTCGGCCGTTGCACATATATCTCTTCTTAATCTTTCTTGTTCTTAATGCTCTTTTAATTCTAATTTTCTCACTTTTTTTTAACTCGCAGTTTACGGAATATAATTCTGATTTTTGCTCGACGATTTCAGAGACGACTGGAGATGCAACGACTACAACAGCGCTCCACATGCGCACTCCACGTGATGTTATCGGGATATAGCGACAAAGCGATACGAGCGCCCTCTAAAACTGACTTGTCCGCTCAGATTTTAGCCACTCCCTAAGCACGGAATAACTCGGGACTATGGGAGTTGGCGCACTGTGACTTGATTATTTTGTTAGCAACATACAGCATTATTTAGTAAAAAAAAATTAAGAACTACGAAGGCATCAATCTATTATGGACACATTAGTTTTATTTTCATGCTACAATATACTTGTCAATTTATTTTTTCGTAATTCATTTTTAATAATGGTTAATTCATTTTTATTCAGAACAATTAATTAATTTTAAAGAAAAGTTGAACAAGGAGAAAAAGTTCAGTATAATTTCAATGCTTTGTGTAATTTTGAAAACAATTTATAATTGAAAGATTTTATCGATTGACAGATGATTTAAATATTATCGGACTGATTACATGATGTTTCGAAGTCGTGGCTGGTTTGCTGTAGGGATTTGGAAACCAAGAAATCTTCATTCATTAGAACATCTTAAGTAAGTGATTACTGTAGTATATCACTCATTTTCATACATAGTTTCAAGAACTTCTTAAGTATACAGTGATGGTTTTCTTTAAAAATATTAAATTTTCATGAAGCAGTTAAAATAGCAAATATTTTTTAAAGTATTTGTATTATTTTTTAGATACTTATACACAGTTTTATCAAAAAATCATGCTGTATCTGAAAATAACAGAGGTTTATTAGTGGAAACATTGAGATCTATTGCTGAAATTCTTATATGGGGTGATCAAAATGATAGCAGTGTTTTCGAGTGAGTTCATTTTTGTAGCTGTTTGTTAATTTTGACTTAAATTTTTAAATGGTCGAGAATAATCTAATTTCTGAACATTTATTTACAGCTTTTTTCTAGAAAAGAACATGCTATCCTTTTTTTTACGAATTATGAAACAGAAATGTGGAAGTTATGTGTGTGTTCAATTATTGCAAACGCTTAACATTTTGTTTGAAAATATTCGAAATGAAACTTCTTTATGTAAGTTATTGGATTATAAAAAATATTTAAATAATTTAATAACTATTTTTATTTTAGATTATTTGCTTAGTAACAATCATGTAAACAGCATAATAGTACATAAATTTGACTTCAGTGATGAAGAAGTGATGGCTTATTACATTAGTTTTTTAAAGACACTGAGTCTAAAACTTAATGCACACACAATTCATTTTTTTTATAATGAGGTAAATAATGAATCTTCAGTTGAATATTATTATTTTCATGTTTCTTCATAATTATATCATAAATAACTTGTTTCTTTTTGTGTTATTTTGTCATTGTTATTTTTTTATTCCTATCTAATTTATTTAATTATTTGCCATTTAGCATACAAATGACTTTCCTCTGTATACTGAAGCAATTAAATTCTTCAATCATCCTGAGGGTATGGTTCGCATTGCTGTTAGAACACTGACATTAAATGTATATCGAGTAGAAGATGCATCTATGCTTACATTTATTCGAGACAGAACTGCTGCTCCATATTTTAGTAATTTAGTTTGGTTTATTGGGAATCATATTATTGAACTAGATGCCTGTGTTCGAAACGATGCAGAGTAAGTAGTCTGCATGTGATACTATGAAAAAGTTTTGAAAGAAAATATTTTTATATTTTTTTAACGTTGAAGGTATTATGAATAAAAAATTGTAGATTATGTCCAGAACAGTTCATATATTTTTAGGCAAAGTCGCACTTTTTAATTTTTGGCTTATACCTGAAAATGTTAATTAATCAAAATACTATAAATATAAGATTTGTAAACAAGATTAATGCAAACAATTATATATTTTAAATGATCCGACCGGATAATGGAGTGTTGCTCGCCTACAGAGGTGGTCTCTGACTGATGATTACCCTGGTAGACATTTAGAAATGCAAATTGATCTCACACGAAAACTTGCTGGACCGAGTATTACAGACCGCAAGTGAGCATGGTGGCGGCGGGGCTTCGAAATTACTGAGACGCGGACATTTTAGCTTCACTCTATTCGTCAAGATCGCTCACTGCGATAGAGCTTCCGTTGCGTAGCGAACCGTGTTCGAGCTACGCGGCGGTCGGTTACGTTTGAGCGTATTCGGGTCGCAGATCAAGTCGCCCTGTGGACGAACTTTTCATGCCGTGTGTGCCTTGCTGATGCAAGCTGTGGAGTCATCACAGCAGTGCTCTACAGTGAAATTCTGGTAGACCGAAATGGAGAGATGCATCTGCTCTGCATTAAAACCAAGTTGGCTTCCATCAGAAACCTGATGCGCCCATCGCTACGCAAAGTACTTCAAGATTGAAACTGCGAGCGGTTCTTCTGGCAATTTGACTGCTAAAGACAATCACCGCGTAATTGGTCGTACCACTCGGCCATTGCTGAATTCGAATCAATATACAGGATATTCAATCCTAAATATAAATTGATCACATCATCATATACAAGGTTTGGGCGAGTAGCCTGTCAAAACTTCTCTCTCTCTCTCTCTCTCTCTCTCTCTCTCTCTCTCTCTCTGGTAACTGACGTCTGATGATCGGCTCCTTACTTAAATTGGATTTAGCAGTACTAATACTCGGCGGGGAGTCTATATATTTTGCAGAGGCACGAGGACTCCGTGCAACCGGAGCATTGCCTGTGCGACTTTTACAAAGAGCCAAGGAGTTCAATCAAAAAATTATTCTCTATATCTGAGAGAGAGAGAGAGGGATACATAGATAGATAAATTTTTATTTGTAAATGACTTAAAAAATGTTGCACAAAACACACATTTATAAATGCAATTATCATCGGTGACTCAATTTCTCACTAACGTCTGGCGGTGTTCGTCAAGAGCTCCTTCTACTTTGCTTTCTTGGCGGTTTCCTCACTGCGCTCTTACGTGTACTGCACTGCACGTCTTCTTTGTCACACCCGACTTTAAGTCTCGACCGTCTGTCTATGACTATTTTCGACTACTACGTCCCGACACTACTCTCGACTAGTCTTTGCGACTCCTCGCCTCGATCGCCAAATCAAATCTCTTGCTTACGATTGCATGCGACAACCGCCAAAATGAATCTCCGACACGTCTGTACGCTAGGGCTTCCGAATCAAATCTGTCGCGGCGTGCTGGAGCAAAGGGGCGCGAGCCCTGTTGAAGAACCTCAGCCCCGCGTCGTTTATCCTCTTGGCCTCTTCTGGATGGCCTGTGGGACGGCTCGTGTCCTCAACTATTACCCGTCGTCGTCATCTCCTCCGCTTCGTTTCTGACCGTTTGTCGGCTGTGGCATCTGTTGGCCTGAGCACGGCATGGCGTGGCTCTATGCTGCAGCGCGGCAGAAGTGGTGCTTGACGCCGACCGGCGCCTTGTCACGATGGCCGCGGCGGCTTTCCACCGCGCACGTCGTGATTTAGCACAGCGCGGCCGACGGAGTCCGCAGGGGATCCCTACTCCTTGGATGGCTCACGTGTAGGGGGGGGGGGAGGCTGACCTTCACTACGGCGGCTATTCTAGGTCGCTGCTGCGGCCTGCCGAATTGGCGTCATATTGTCCTGCGGTCCGGTGGCTCGGTCTTCAGCGGAGCTGCCGGCTCTCCGCGCGCTTGCCTTATTTCGACCCATGCCCTCACGTCCGTCCCTATTAACTCGATCGCGTCTCGCGTAAACGCTAGGAGGTCGGTCGGTCTGTCTTACACACTCTTTCTCATCTCTGTCATACCCACACTTCCGCTTTCACATTCGTTCTCCGATGCACTCATTCTGTCTCAAGTGACAACGTCATAATACGAGTTAGAAAGTATTTTAAATAAATAAATTGAACACAAAGCTTTTTTCTTTAAAATAAGATTTGTTCTTTTCTCGATATTTTGCTGAGCTGATATGTTCCAGGAGAGACATATGGCCCAGAGCTCCATTGCATAGCTTTTCCGGTACATCATGTGCTCAGGCAGATCCTACAATTGCGCCGGACGGGATAGAACCAAGCCAACCCGAGTGGCTAGCACTACGCTGTTGAAACGGAACGAACTCGACCCATTTTTGACGCAGAGGAAGGTTTTGCTGTGTTTGGTGGGATTGGAAGGGAATCATCCACTATGACCTGCTCCCATATGGCTGGACGCTTAATTCTATCATCTACTGCGAACAACTGGACCGCTTGAAGCAGGTGATCGACCAGAAACGTCCAGAATTGGCCAACAGGAAGGGTGTAGTGTTCCACCAAGGCAACGCCAGACCACACACTTCATTGATGATTCGTCAGAAGTTACTGGAGCTCGGATGATAGATTTTATCACATCCACCATATAGCCCTGACATAGTGATTACGATCTGTTCCTGTCCATGGCGAACGACCTTGGTGGTGTAAAGTTGAACTCAAAAGAGGCTTGTGAAAAGTGGCTGTCCGAGTTCTTCGCAAATAAGAAGGGTGGCTTCTACGAGTGGGGTATTATGTAGTGGTATCTAGATGGAAACAGATTATCGAACAAAACGGCGCATATTTGAACTAAATCCGATCACTGTAACACTTTTTTAAAGCATTCAAGACCAGAAAGTTGGAGGGAGATATTTGCCAACCTTATATGTAACGATATATCTTAAGAGTAACCTTACCATATAATTTATATCAATGTTTTAATTATGTATCTGATAACTCAGTTGGACTGTGAGGTCAGCGTAATGTCTGTTTATTTATTTTTATTAAAATAATTGTGTTATTTTTTTGGCCGATCAAAACAAAATTATTATCTATCATTCTTTGTCTGTCCATCTCTCTCTCCAGATGGGAGTAGACAGTTGGAGGGATTATTTTATGTATTTGTAGATTTACAAGATCTTACGGTAACGTAAGCCGGAGTACCTCGCCGATCTGTTCTCTCCTGATGCATTCGATCGGCAGGTCAGGGGTGAACCTAAAGAGATTTCTGTTCCTCCGATGCACACCGAGACGGGAATTAGATCTTTCTCTGTTCAAGGTGCTTATCTGTGGAACAAACTGTCACCCAGTATAAGGAATGCATTCTCTCTTTCTCGTTTCAAGAGGTTAGTGATGGAGTATTTGAGGGGCCGGGACATCACAATTATGGATTATTCTAGTCGGTCGTCCTCATAATCTTGTTTTAATTTGCGCCCTAAATTTAGTTGTATGCGTGTGTCATGAGAACGTGTGTATTCATCCTTTACTTCATATTGTAACTATATTCATTTCATTGATTGTGTGTAAGTGTGTATGATTTCATTTCATTTATCATATGTACATAGAACCATAGTTATTGTAGGAATGTATGTATGTGTGTGACTCGACTGATGAATAATAAGGGAATTCAAGTAATATATATGCCAAAACCGCGCTTCATCTGCGATTTGACTAAAGCTGTAATACTGTGATTATATTTATAAGTAGACTTAAGATATTGCGTTTATAGATGTGTGTTTTGTGCAATATTTTGTAAGTCATTTGCAAATAAAAATTTATCTATCCACCTATCTATGTACCATACTATGTATCAGTTAGCAATTTAAAGACACTGATACTGATGGCTCTAGAAGGCCGGGGTTGTTTGAATACGTGATGTACTCAGTGCAGAATTGTATTTCTGAGCTCATATTAGTTTGTGTTGTAGACAGACACTCTGATATGTGATTTACAAAAATAAAATTTTTTTTTAAATGGCGATGATCACTTCCGAATTAAAGATTGCGATCGACGCGGGGAAGGATCGCGGAGGGGGGTGGTCGCTTAAATAATAACTTGGGGGCTCGAAGCACAATATATTTATGCGCTTGCCCGAGAAAGCAAAATAAAAGCCCGGGGTGATCGTCGGGGTCGCTGCGAGGTCCCTTTATCGACGAACAACCGCTGCCTATTGCACGCTCGGGCGGCCAGAGCCATCGAGGGCTCTTACACCGCCGAGAGTTGCTTAGCCGACTGGGACTTGCAGAGCCGAGAGGGTCCTATGCTACCCGGCCGGTTGCTTTGCATCGGAGAGCCGCCTGCTCTCACGGTTTCCGTCGTAGCGTGGATGGAGGCCGCGATCTTGCACCGCTCACTAGCCGTTGCTACACGGCTCTTTACGCGCGTGATGAACGGTAGAATTACCAACCTGGCTGGTGCAGCCGACTGGCTCGATCGCTGATGATGCAGCCCCGTCAGGGTCAGGCTTGGCCGCGACCTCCCTTTAATGGAGGTGGGCGCGCTGCTTGACTGCCGTTTGCGAGAGGTTCGTGAGGCAGCTTTAAGAAATGCTTATTATCAAACAATTGGTGAAGAAATTCCATTTTGTAGTTTAGGATACAATAATCTACTTCATTTGCGCGTTCTGCGAAGTGTGCATTACCCCTGCGCACTTCATCCAGGATTGCATCGGATGCAGGGCCCCACGCTCCACTGCGATCAGCCGCTCGTCTCGGAGACAACGATCCCGGATTATTTCGCTTGCGCTGCGCTTCCGAGCGGGCGGTTTCTGGCTTGCGGTGACTAATCCCGAGGGGCTTTCGGAGCCACCCTCCCGACCGGTGGGCTATGTCGACAGCGCTCCAATCCTCGCAGGCGAGGGCAGGTTGGAGTGTCTGCCCTTCTTCGTGACAACTCTCGCTGCCGACCCCTCCTCACTTTCCTTGGGTCTGTCAGAGGGTACCTTTGCCGCCAATGGGGTCGCGGTGTCCTTATGGCCGGCGTGGACGATTTTTCGTCTACGGACCCGTCGCTCCCGCTGCATGGAACGATATAAATTGTTGGAGCGGGAAAACATTCCAATTGCCATCCCGTGTGGCCACAATTGCGGCAGTAGCAACGGACGCGTGGACTGGGGTATTGCTTCTTGCTCCTTCCCCCAGCACCGGAAGAACGTCCCAAGGGCGGATCCACCTCGGGATCCCTCACGTTCCCTGGGAGACATCGAAGAAACCTCCGGTTCTGGGTCTCCGTTGAGGACGCTTTGGTGTGCTCCCGTCGCGGACCTCGGTTCCTACTTGGTGTGCTACTAGGCCTGGTTTTCCTGGTCTTTGCCGCCCCCAAAGTCTCCGGAATAGAGGCCATTTTTTTCGCCCCTACGTTGCCCCCCCCCCCCCCCCCCCCGTTCCCGAGGTACCGCCTGGTGGAGCTACTCCCATTCTCTCCGTTACGCCATTCCGGGGCGTGACGCTTTCAAGGGGTAGGTATCGCAGGGGTGATGATGGCTACACTGGAGAGGACGGGACCGGCGACAGAAGTCCTCCCAGAAGAGATATCGCCGCTCGCCGGCTCTGAGCTGACTGGACTGACAGACAACTCGTAGTCGTCCAGGGTCAGCTGGACCTGGCGACGGCGTGTTGGGCGGTGCTTCCGCCGTTGTTTGTCCTCCAAGGCGTGTGAAGGCCGATGTCGCAACGTGGACGGGGTGGCCCACAACGCCTCTCCCGGGCTTCGTCATTAAAACGACGAACAAAATCCCGGATCATCGTTAGCCGTTCCATGCGATTCTTCCAGAGCTCGAGGTCAATGTAACTATCGAAGCGAGGTTTTCGCTGAAGTTTTCTGCAAGAAAATTTAGGTTGCTTTTTCCGCATGAGTGTAAGCTTGGATGAAATCGCGAACAGTGGTAGCTCATTCGGTAGTGTCGGATCTCTCCGATTGACAAAAGCACTTCTGAATCTTCTCATGTGTTTTGTTTAGCATACACCATATGGTGTCGTCGTTGATCAGTGCCATATAGAAGAATAAATAGAACAATGTTAAACATGTTAAATGAAACAAAAATTATAGAGTGCAATATTTTGTAAACATTTTTACAAATAATAAATTATCTAACTATCTAGCTGTGTTGTAGTCTCTTCTTCTCTCCTTAATCTTATTTATTATTTATTAATTTTTTGTTTGTAGAAAAATAGATTTACTACATGATAGAGTTCTGTAGATTCGAATTTTATGTGGGCCAGTCACAGGGGAACGGAATAACCGCCCCGGTAGTTAGTCTCGCAGCCAATCTCTTAGCCAGTCGTGCGATTAACCTCGTGGTTACTTGGTTGTAGTATTCGCAGCTGCCCTGAAATAGATGGAGGAGAACCAATGGACATCCGTTCATCTATTATGTGAATAAATTTATTGTAATAAATTAATTTTTTTATATATTCAATGTTCATCTTTTTTATAACCCTTTCATGTATGTAATGAAACGTAAGTTATGCCACCATGCTCCTTTAATAATTCTTTTTCTGCTGCTGAGTTATCAGTAAAACAATAGAGGACACTAGTGCTACTAATCTTCAGTAGTTGTTATTTTTGACTTTAGTGGTAGTCAAATTTAATTTTGGCTTTCTCTGAGGATCCATCATAAATTTTACCCTGATCATGACTGATGGCTGTATTAAAGTCAATTTTAAATGAAAATATTTCTTGTATATATACAGTATCTAACATTATAAAATATTAAATTGCAAGAAAATAATAACGAAATTATTTATATTAAAAATTTCTTTTACTAAAAACTTAATTTTAATGTAATCACTTAAACGTCTTATGTTTTTAGCCATCAGAATCAAAATCGACTATCAGATTTAGTAGCAGAACACTTGGATCACCTGCATTATTTGAACGATATTCTTTCTCTAAAAATAGAAGATTTAAACAAAGTTTTAACAGAACATCTATTACACAAACTTCTTATTCCTCTGTATGTTTATTCATTGAGAAGGCGGACACATTTATTTTACGAAAATCATGTATGTATATTTTGTACCCTAATTCAATAATAAATGAGACAATAATAGAAATATATATACATATATATTATGGCGGGCGTCAGGCGCTAGGCCCGCCAATATGCCGGGGAAAAGAAAACAAAGGGAAGGCGGGTGCGAAGGTGAGTTTTCGGCGCGAGATTAATTAGCGAGAGGCAGTTGCGCTCTCCGTGCGTGCGTAGTAGGTGCGTGACCTTTCCGTGCATTTAGTCCCATAACCGAGATAACGTTGCGTCCAACCTTAAGTTGTAAATTCGATCTGTGGGGGTATGCGCGTACATAGTGGTTAATTGCTCGCGCGTTAGACACGTTTGCGTGGCGTGCCATACGCTAAGACGCGCGCGCATACGTACAGAGTGTAACGGCACTGTACGCGGATTTTCGTAGAGCGAACAAATATTTAGAGCGAGCCTATGCATGCGCAGCGTTTTATATAATTCGGCGTGAATCTAATTTGTTAACGTGAAGGTACATGCATAGAGATAACCTATTTGCGTGATGCGATTATTAATATTCTGATGAGGTCGACGGCACAGAGCAACTCCTCGAGTTCACGAGTCGAACTATGAGTGTCGCCGAACGAAATTATTACGTGACCGAAAGGGAATGCTTCGTGGTGATCTGGGCGATTAAGAAGTTTAGGCGCTACCTGGAAGGGTATGCGTTCAAGGTGATAACAGACCATAGCAGTTTTCGATGGCTGTGTATCCTGTGCAACCCGACTTGGCAGCTCTCTCGGTAGGCCTTAGAATCACAAGGCTATAATTACACCATAGGACACAGAAAAAGTGCGTTGAACTATGTTCCTAATGCCCTGTCTCGGATGTTCAAGGAGGGTACACCAAAGTGTGCACACTGTTCTGGGCCGAGGGAATCTAGGTACCTCGGTTGGATTTGCGAAGTATAAGCGAATCCAAGCGAATATCCGAGAAGCAGGATGATCTCAGGGCAGCTTAGATATAGTAGATAATAAGATCGAGGACACGCTAGGGGATGACGCAGCGTTGAAGCTATCCTTCCCAAAAAAAAAGCGGAGAGCCGTTCTTCTGGTCGCTCATGTATATAAATCCATCCTCGTATTCCAGGACCTGTTCACGCGTTATCTTGAGATACAGCCGATCCAAGCGGTTAACTAGCTGACTTAGCTTATAACTTCTCCAGAAGTTGTCAGATGAAACTAGGTTGGCCTGGATGCAGCAACTAAATAAGCTGGATGATCTGCGCGAAGAAGCTGCAAAAAACACTCATGCAGCATCAGGCCAGTATGCGCAATATTACGACATCAATCTTCATGCGTCGGATTTTGCGCGAGAAGATCTCGTCTGGAAAAAGAATAGAGTGCTCTTCTTATCTGCGCAGGGCGCAGCGGCGAAGCTAGCAACAAAGTTCCGCGATCTGCATGTAATAACAGAGGTTCTGGGAACCAATACTTACAAGCACGTGGACCGTGAAGGGAAAGTAGAAGGACCTTTTCATGCCGAGCATTTGTAGCGGTACGTAGCAAATAGCGATGTGGATGAGGAGACACTTCCTCACATCGCGGAAGAGCGGAGCACCCTCATTGAGAACGGACCTACTGCATTAGGTCAAGGCGCTAAAGCGTGCGACCTTATTGCATTAGGCGTCTGTGCGGCGAGCGCCATCGTAGCGCACTAACCCGCTCCAAACAAGACGGGTAGAGGTCGGCCTCCGAAAAAGGCGGTGTCAGTCATAGCCCCAACATTCGCGAGTGTACCCGTGCGTAACCGTAAACCGCGTAAATGTAATCGGCATGAGGAACAACCGTCCTTTTCCCTATGATTCTAGTGCTGTGATGTCTGGCAATCTGAGCCTCCTGGACATACTGCGAGCCTTGCAGGCCATTCAGCATATAATCGGAGCGCTGGAAAGCTCACAATATTCAAGCGGCTATGGTAGAAAGATTCCTCTCTCTCACTCGCACTTGCATATTCACGAGGCGCGCGCGGAGTAGATGCGCTTCCTTCCGCGTATTTAGGCCCGTAACCGACATAACGTTGTATCTGGCCCTAAGTTGTAAATTCGATCTGCGGGGGTGCGCACGTTTCCGCGGCGCGCTAAACGATAAGACGCGCGCGCGTGCGTACAGTGCGAAGGCACTGGACGCGATTAGTTACGGATTTCCGCAGAGCGAGCTTATGCATACGCAGCGTTTTATATAATTCGGCGTTTTATATAATTATGAATTTAATCTGAATGCGAAGGCGCATGCGCAGAGCGAATCTATCTGCGCGATGCGATTATTAATATTGTAATGTACGCACGATGCACCAGTAATTTATTGGTGATGAATAAAGACATTTTTATGAATTTGGCAGGCAGCCAATAAATAAACAACCTTGCCTCAGTTCCGCTAAGGTAAACACCGAGGGGCACGGTGAACGCGTGGGGGGACGACCCGCGGCCGGCAGCCGAAACGCGCTTAGGTGAGAGAGCGGCAGTATCACCCCGGAGTTGATCGCGATAGACACTCGGTCGTGCAGTTACCGACCTAGTCAAGGATCGCGATTCACTCTCTATCCGACGAGACAAGATAGCGCGTCGCAACGGTCACGGAATTTCGGAGAAAACGCGCCAGAGAGTTAGGATCAGATGTGTGCAAGTAAGTCCTGAGTAAGTCCGGAGGAAGCCGACGGCCGCACGACGGAAGCGCACCAACAGCAGTGTGGTAACACGGGGCCAGAGATCCGCCATCGAGATCGGCGAGTAGCCTCGGGTGTAGTTTGGCCTATTAAGACATCCGACGATAGCGAGCGCGTCGCGAAGTCAGTTACCAGTGAAGGCAATATCGCCAAGCGAGAAGTGACGACCCGGCCGATCAACGACCGCCGCGGTGACACATTCGTATTTATCTATCTGTCCCTGACGAGCCGCGCAGCGGAGATGTCCATTTCGAAAATATGCACCATTCCCTCCTGCACCCTCTAGCGCTTTTTGCTTAAACAGTTTCCGTACCTGGTACCCACTTAGACTTCGGTTCAGTCCCGTTCCTAATGTAGAAACCTTGATTTCTTATAATACCTGTCACGTGGCGGTTACCGGGTGGCTAATTTCGCCCGGCTCCCAGCCACCACGCGACTGTAGAATTCTCCGCTCTCTCCTCCCTCCGGTCAGTGTAGTCGCGCGGAAAATTCGCGGACTCGGCGGGGCGAGCCTGGGTGCTCGCTGCTATAGGGACGCGAAAAAATAGGGAAAGGTGCGCGAAATAATTACGCGGATGTTTAAAAGTTAAAATTAATATTTATTACAATAAATAGACAAAATAAACCCGACAAATCAACGAACCTATTTAATAACTTTCTCTCTCTCTCTCCCTCTCTCTCACTCTCCCGACGCGGATGATCGCGCACACGTTATAAAATGTATTATCTTAAATCTACTTACTCTAACGGCGGCGGCGATCTCCGAATTGGCGGGAAGATGCTTGCCCTTGTTTCGTCAATCTCTAACCCGCAAGGGCGAGATCAAAACGTCCCAAAGGTTCGCTGGTTGTTGTTGGACCTTGTATCACCAATCTCTAACCCGCAAGGGCGAGATCAAAGCGATACAAGTTCGTTTCTTCTATCGGCAGGGGAATGCACCTGCACCTCGGTGCACCGCTTTCACTCTCTCTCTCTGTCTCCTCTCTCTCTATCTATCTCTCGCACTCACTTATATCTAAATATTATAATAAAAAAAACTATATCTCGCGTCGTAGCGCTTCGCCGCTAACAGTCTCGGGAGGCACCGTGTCCCGAGACACACTGATCTAAATCGTGCGATCGAACAAGGATCGAGGGCCGATCGCGCGCCTAATTGCCCTCTCTCCTTGATTAGCCGCCGCGGCCCGCGCGCTTTCCCGCGCGATAATTACCGCGGTGCGCCGAATTTCGCGCAGCCCATTGCCCCCCACTCGGCGCATGGTCAAGGCGGCGAGCACGTGCTCAGTACCGCGGTGACCACGGCGAGATACTCGTCGCAATACCCCCCCCTAAACTTCACATCTTCCCAGATGTCAAGTTTATTCATCCGGTTGGTCGCCGCCAACCTTGCACGCTTATTTGGCTACTCTTCTTCACCATTACTCTAATCGAATTCTTATTATTAATATCACAAAAACTAAGCGTGCAAAGTCGGGCAAGCAACCGAATTCAGAAGGGGCGGTGGCCTCTGGTGTTATTGAGGCCACCTTCACAAACTCAACCTTACCTCTCTTCTACAAACTCTACTGCAGCCCCGGGTGTTCCGGGAATACCCGAGCCAATGCCGCTCGCATCCACACTCTATCCGCAGGCTCGGCGCTCTGGAGCTTGTCGAGAAACAGCCTGGCCTCTTGGAAAGCGCGAGCCATCCGTTCAAATTCAATCCCTGGTCCGGCAGGCACGGCGATCGGTTCTGACCGAAGGGCAAGCCCCGGGGAAACGGAATCTCCGCTTCCCACCGAGTCGTCAAATGCCTCTCCGGACACTTCCATGGGCTGTACTGAGCTGGCCTCCAAGGACCCTGCTGCCTCCGCAGGAGGCATCAGCGGGGAAACACCGGATGCTTCAGCGCCCTTTCCGACCACCGTCAGATCAGCCGCGGAGCTCCGTGCGGTCTGGATCTCCGCGAATGAAGCTGACGGCGTCAGGTCGACGCTTTCGCGATCCTGCGTTTCCACTCGCTTTTGCACTCCCCTTGCTACCGGAACGTGGGGTGCCAGAGTGCGCGATGCTACGGGGGCTCCTACCTTAGCTCCCGAAACCACCCGAGGCGGCGCACTCAATCGCCTTTTAACCGAGGTGCTGTCCGTCCGTGGCGGTGGCTGGGGCTTCGGGGCCTTCAGGCGCGGGGCTACCGGCGTTGGCGCCAGTGCCGTCTCCGATCGCGGAGATCGGCGCCGGCGCTTTCCGCCCTTACCGCCACCTGAAACCTCCCATCCCCCCGCCACGTCCGCGCTCACACTCGGCGCAACACCAGCATCCACGCGGGGATGCGCTTGGGGGTGGCTCTCCCGGATCCGCCGGACTCCCATGCTCGCCAACCACGCTGCATGCGTTTCACCACAACGGGGGCAAGTATTAAGCGTCTCTCCCAAACGCCCACAGTTGTGGCAAAACACCGAGTGCAGGGGCCGGGGACAATCTACGCGATGGTGCCCCCTCCGCCAGCAACGGTGGCATGAGCGTGGTGGCGGATCAACGGCCGGATCAACGGGCACGTCCATCCTCCCACGGAAAATGCAGCCCCAGCCCAACTCACCGGGATCACTTGCTTGCGCGGATCGACCGGTGGAGCACTTGGACGAGGCTGCCTTCTCCACGCGACTCACGGCCTTAGGGCCGGACACTACCGTCTCCCCCCCGCGCGCCTGCCCTCCCGAAGTCGGAGACCGCTGGCGAGCTATCTCCACATACGGAGCGCTCTCGACCAACGGCCCCTTCGGGTCGCTACTCCCCCCAGCACCACCCACAATTTCCCTCCCCGCGCCTACCTCCTCCTCTTTCGTGAGGTGACTCGCGCTCGCGCTCGCGATCGCGGACGCGGACGCGGGCCCTCCCTTCTTCGCCCTCTTCCGCCGCTTTCTTCTTCCCGCGGGACGCTCCGATATTGGCCCCTCTGCTGATGTTGTGGCCTGGGGCAGGAGTACGCCTGAAGTCGGCTTCTGCGGCAGTGCCTTGTAGAGGCGCTCAAAATTTTCATCCGCAGGCGTCGAGCTCGAGAAGTAGTCATCCATCTCGAGCTGACGTCGCGGATTCCACTTGAGGCGGCGCCTCGCCATAAGTCTCTGCCGCATAGCCTCCTCCCGACGCAAGTCCTCGGAGTATCCGGCGGGAAAGATGTTGCGCGGGGCCTCTTCTCGCCCTGCCGGAACCTCCATGGGCTCGACGACAGGGCTGGCCGGCTCAACCGCTGCCACCGCCACTTCTACGACGGCCGCCTGCCCGTCACCCACGAGCGGCGTAACCGCCGTGATGTCGTTGTTGCCGGGCGCCGTCGTCTGCAGCCCTGGATCCGCAGAGGCTGATGCGGCCCCGCCGCTCGTCACCTCTGGCTCCTCCATGTCCTCGTCCGAGGCGTGGATGAGCAGCGCGTCCTCCTCATCGGTTGGAACGCTGTCCCGGCGAGCTTGCAGCTCCAGCCGGAGCAGCTTCTCGAGGCACTCCTCATCGCCTTTACCCTTCTCCACCCCCGGAGCTGGCTCGACGGGGATGTCTTCCTCCATTCTTCCACCTCCTGCCACCTGCAAAATGGAAAAAAAATTAGTCAATATCACGCTAATCACTACGCTTACACTTAACCTCTACCACGACACAAGAACAGATACTGACTTCCGACACTTCGTCGGTCGGCACGTTAGCTCGCCTCGGTGGTATATACCGCTTTAGGTGCTGAATATGCACCTTAGAAGTCTTCCGGCCAGCATCTTCGAGAAGAAAGACTGTATCACCAAGCACTTCTTTAATCTCGAAGGGACCAAAATATTTTGGTGCCAGCTTACCGGAGACTCCCTTCGCAGCATCCGAAAGCGTGCTCTCGCGCCTCCATACGAGGTCGCCCACCTGAAACGACGCGCCTCTTTTATTGCGATTATACGCGCGGGCGTTGCGCTCCTGGGATGCATCGTTATGCTTCCTCACGAGATCCCAAAGAACGTCCAATCGTTTCAGACGGTCAAGCCAATGCTCAGGGTCCGCACGAACAACTACCTTCTCTCCCTCAACTTCACGTCGCAAACTCTTCACTGGCTGTGGGTGGCGCCCGTAATTCAAGAACGCCGGCGAGACCTTTGTGCTAGCTTGCACGGCCGTATTAATTGCATGTCGGAACTCATGCAAGTGCTCGTCCCACTGTCGATGATCAGCCTCGACGAACGTGGCAATCATCGTTTTTAACGTTCTATTTGTACGCTCAACCGGATTGGCTTGGGGGTGATAGGGAGGCGTGGTTACATGCTTCACACCAAAATCCTCCAACATCTCCCGGAGATGCTTATTAACGAACTCTGTACCATTGTCCGTCAATAAGAACTCGGGAGTCTCCCACCTAAATAACACCAACTCTTCAAAAGCTTTCGCCACTGCCTTCCCGTTAGCCGCACGCAATGGTTTCAACTCAATCCACCTCGTAAAAAGATCCTGAAACACTAGAATGTATTTAAATTGGCTCTTACTACGAGGCAGCTCCATCACGTCTGCAGCCACCACTGCCCATGGCCTCTCCACGATTCGCTTACCCATCAGCCCTTTAGGACCCGCCTGAGAGACTTTATAGCGCTGGCATTCGCTACACTGCTGCACGTATTCACGCACTTGGTAGTAAAAACCAGGCCAATAATATTCCCTCCTTACCCTGTCGTAAGTCTTCTCGATTCCAAGATGACCCGACGACGGGTGGCGATGTGCCTGCTCGATCACTCCAACTCTATACTCGTCTGGTACGACGAGTCTCCACCCCTCCTCTTCAAACGAGATCGGATCCAGGATCTCATCAGTAGAATAACGATAAAGCATGCCATCCATCACTTTCCATCCAGGAAATTTTCGAGGCCAACGCTGAATCTCGTTTATTCTGTCATGATACCAAGGATCCGAGATCGTCTCAAAATTCGCCACAATCGCAATCTCTCTATCGATCCCTCTAGAGAGAGCATCAGGAACCTTGTTGAGTGCGCCTTTTGTATGCACAATCTCGAAATCCCACTGCTGCATCTCGAGGGCCCAACGCGCTAGCCTCCCTGTAGGGTCTTTAAGATTTTTAAGCCAAGTTAGAGCGCTATGATCTGTTTTAGCAACAAATTCATAAGCCTCCAAGTATGGCCTCAATTTTTTAATTGCCCATAATAAGGCCAGGCACTCCTTTTCCGACGTAGTATAATTCCTCTCAGCCGGATTTAAGACACGGCTGATATACACGATCGGATGCTCAAACCCATCGTCATCTTCCTGAGTCAAAACGGCTCCAATAGGCGTAATCACTAGCATCGCTTTGGACCGTAAATGACTTAGAAAAATTCGGACGAGCAAGCACAGGGGCCTTTACAAGCGCGTTCTTCAAAGCATTAAACGCAACCTCTTGTTCTCCCTGCCACTCCCACGGTTGATCTTTCTTTAACAACTTCGTGAGAGGCACTTTAAGCTCGGACTCTTTCTCAATAAACCGTGCGTACCAGCCCACCATACCCAAAAACGTACGCAACTCTTTCACATTCTTGGGTGCCGGATAGTTCAGGACCGGCTCAACCCTTTCCGGGTCCGGCCTTAATCCGTCAGCATCCAGCCGGTAACCTAGGAAACGCACACTCGAACAACAAAATTCACACTTCTCACGATTTACTTCGAGTCCGGCTTCCACAATCGTACGCAACACAAACTCTACCCATTTCAGGTGCTCTTCGAACGTTTGCGTCACCACTATCAGATCGTCCAAATACGCGAAAACGTGAGGCTCTACCTCGGGTCCGAATAAGGCCCCGATTAACCTACAAAACGTCATCGGCGCATTTTTCAATCCGAAGGGTAAACGAACGAATTGCCATTGACCGGAGCCAGGCACAGCAAAAGCTGTAAATTGCCGGCTAACTTCAGTCAAGAACACCTGAAAGTAAGCTTTCTTTAGGTCGATTTTAGAGATATACCTAGCTTCGCGCAACTTATCCAAAATCGAATCTATATTCGGTAAAGGATAGTTATCGCGCCTAGTCGTCTTATTTACATCTCTAAAATCTATACAAAACCTATAGCTCCCTTCTCGCTTGACAATCACTGGTGCACTACACCACTCACTAGCGCTACGCTCAATAATCCCTTTCTCAAACATCTTCTTCACTTCTTCTTGAGCAAACTCGAGAACCTTGGGAGACATACGCCTAGGCGCGTGTCTCACCGGCACAGCACCCTGGACATCGATGTGGTGTTCAATAAGAGTCGTAAACCCGTGAAGCTCTCCGGGTTCTGGAAGTAACTTTTCCATCAAAGCCTTCACTTGTTCTCGCTCCTCACTTCGTATTTCAACGATGCCACAGCACTCTGCGAAAATTCTCGGATCTGAACTCAATTCACCAACTTTTGAGAAAGGACGCCATCTTCCACCAGGAATCCTCCAGAAACATCCTACCAGCGATAACTCAAAACCGTACTTGAGACCAAAATCTACCCCGAGAATGACAGGGTGACCGGTATCCGGCACGATTCTAAGATCAACTGCCTGCTCGATATTCTCTACTTCAAAGAGAACTTCAAGCACTCCAAGGATTTTCTGAGTTCCCCCAGTAACTCCACGCACCGCTAGCTGAGCCGGTTTCCATTTATCTTTAAACGCCTTTGCTTCTTCAGGGTCGATCAAAGAAATCATGGAACCTGGATCAAACAATGCACACACATCTTTGCCGTTCAATCGAACCGTTAGGTACATTCGGTTGTCGGTTATGACACCGGCCACCGTCTGCTCCTCACTATTCGATTGTTTCGGCACAGCACCCTTGAGTACGCCTGTAGCCAGACGGGACAGCGAATTCCTCAGTGAACTCGCGGATCCTTCACCCGCAGCTTTGTTCGAAGCCTCTCTGCTGCTTGGTAGAGGCGGAAACTCCAAACTCTGCGCAGGCGTCCGACTAGGCATCTCAACGCGAACTCGATTCGAAGGCTTGTCCGGCATTGTATCGAGCAGCTTACAGGCTGTGGAGAGCCTCTGGAGCTCATCCGTCAACTCCTGAGAAGCTCGAAGCGTCTTCTCGAGATGCTCTCTCTCTTTCTCGCACTCACTCTGTGTCTCTCGATTTTGACGCTCCTGACTCGACTCTTCATGCCTAACCTCCTTCTCTCGACGTTCCACCACTCTCAATCTTTCACTCGTCCTCTCGCTCACTACCGTTTCCCCGCAGGGCCCAGGGGACGCGTCTGTTGCCCTGCTTTGGCGTTTCCCAGGCTCTCCCTTATGTGCGCACAGTTCGGGCAAGTCCGGAAAACTACTCCAGGGCAGTCGCAAACTTGACACGCTACCCGTGGGCTAGCAGTTGGGCAGGCGCTCGCGTTGTGTCCCGGAAGCCTGCATTTATAGCAGACTCGCTTCGGGCACATAGAGGCTCTATGTCCAATGCCGTTACACGTGTAGCACTGTCCATAAAACGGAGCATTCGCCACAGGTGTCGGCATTGGAGTCGGGGCATGCAGCTGAACATACGAGGGCCCGGGCCATGTTTTAGATGGCTGCACTTGGCCGCTTCGCTGTCCGCTTCCAAACTCCCGTCTTCCAACTCCCTGAGGAGGCAGATTCGAGCGCATTGGCGCTATCTGCCCCGTGACACGACTCTGCTGCTCCGGCTGGTGCTGTTGCCTCGCTATGCCTTCTAGCAAAGCTACCTCACCGCTATCACTACTCCCGCTACCGCTCGCCGACGTACTCTTCTTCTTCTTCTTTTTCTTCTTCTTCTTCGACGCAGCGGGCGGCAGGCTAGGAGCCGTAGATGCAGCATGGACCCCAACTTTAGCTTCAATTCTTTTCTCCACCTTTTTCTTGCTCGATGACGGGTCGAGTGACGGAGACTCAAACCTATCATCAATCCGTTGGATGTCCTCCAAGCGCTTACCCCACTGAACCAGCGACCGCACGTCCGGCATATCTTTATCCATGATATACCGCCGGTAAGTCGGCAAGATCTGCTCAAAGATCATCCTCTTCTGGCGGCGTTCCGACGGCGGGCGACGCATAGCGTTCGCCTTCGTCTGGAACGCATCCACAAACCTCGCGATCGTCTCTCCTTCTCTCTGGCGCAAACACTGGAGATCTCTGAGCAGAGTCGAATCGCTAACTATCGTGCAGTACTTGTTCTGGAAGGCTTGCACGAAAGACTCCCAATCCACAAACATACGTTGGACGCGGTGGTACCATTTCCGAGCGTCATCCACGAAAGCCGATTGCAAGGAGCCTATTAAACATTTACCGGAAACTCCCAGCTGCTCCTTGAATAACTCGAGACCCTCAAGGAAATCCCACGCATCCTCCGTATCTCTACCCGCAAAAGAAAGACGTGCATCTCGCAACGCCCGTCTGCAGCGGGTTATGTCGCGAAAACTCACGTCTCTCTCTATGCTTGAACTGTCATCGCTACTCTTCCGGGCCATGGCTGTTGCCAACTGAAGATCGCCCGCGGCCGACTCAGTCGTCGAAGGTAAAACCTGCCGACTGCGTCGCCTCTGAGCAGTATCCTCGACCCTCACTCTATCACGACGACTCACTAACTTGCTCGGACGCGGCGCCGACATCAACACAGATTCTTCTTCTGACGATCCGCTCTGTGAAGAGTCATCCGCATCCGAACTCACCAACACCTTCTTCTTTGCTTTCTTCAGGGAAACCTTCCTTTTATGCGGCGTAGAGGCCGCTGCAGGAGGCTTCCCTGTCTCCGCTGAATTAGGCGGCAGACTCGGGCTCTCGCCTTGGTTAGCTGGCCCACCCGCTAACGCCATAGAAGGAACAACTTGCGTAGTTGCTCCTCTCAGCGTCTGCGGAATAATATCACCCTGTGATGCAAAAATTTCTGTCATCACAGATGATACGATCTGCCGTACCTGCTCCTGCATTCGGAGGGTCAGCCCGTCTACCTCAATCGACTCCGGCTTGGAGGTTCCCGGGACATCTACCCCTTGTTTAAAAACAGTCGGGGGATGATCCTTAGGATCAACTCCAATCTCTCGAACACGAACTCCCGAAGAACTCTCACTATCCTCTCCGGTCGTGCTGGTCGTGATAGCTGCCGCGCCGTCATCCTTCGCGGGGCTGTTTTCACGATCCGTTCCTCGCTTCTGGGGAGAAATCGACGGCAACCACAAATCGTAACAAACCAAAGGAGGATCCAATGGTCCGGCGTCATAGTTGTCGTCGTATCCTTCGACCCAGGGAACGTCCAGCAGAGGCCGGGCAACCATGAGCAGGAAACGCCATAAGCGCTCCCGCAACTCATTGTGGTCGCCCTGAAAGCAGAGCTTACTTCGACATAACTCCATCACCACACGATATATGGGCATGCCTCGCACATGCCTCCGCAGGCGCCTGGCCTTTGCGGATGCAAGTGGCAAGGCACGCACGCGCTCACCATAATGCTCACAAACTCTATTAATGGCGGCGACGCGGTCGCGAGCGCGCTGCATCGCCGCCTCCTCCTCCTCGTCGACACTTATCGTCTCCACGCCGCTAATGGAGGACCGTTTCCTTTGGTCCGCCATTACGGCCCCAACCACACTCAAAGGGTGGTCGCGTCAACACTCAGGCGGGTACAAAAGGTACCGCCGAATGGCAACACCCTCCCCCCGCTTTCTAGGTGCTGGACCGTACCTCTGCGCGCTCTGCCAGCTATATATATAAGAAAAAAATTAAAATACTGAAAAGAAGAAAATCTAAAATGTGAAAATTCCCCCCTCTGAAGCTGGAAATCAAAACACAACAATTAAAAAAAAAAAAAGAAAAATGCTAAATAAAACAAAACACAAAGGAAAACAACTTACAAAATACAAAAGAAATTACAAAATATAATAAAAATATTAAATATCATAAAAATATTATTAAATATAATAAAAATATTGTTTGTTACAAATAAATTATTATCATAAAATATTTTAAAATTATCCCAATATTAAAAATACAACAGCACGCTCGCTACGGTCGCCGCGACACACACAAACACCACCTTATTTAAATAAAATATTTGCACAAATGTGCACTCCTGCACTTCCTCTGTGCCCCTGTGCACGAAGAAATACAACCCCCCCTTCGCCCCCTGGAGCCTCCACGCGAGGGGTTAGTGTAAACCACCGACACGCCCTTTGCTATTGGCTCTAACTCGACAGCTGTCGGCCTCCGAGGAGCTCGCTCAAACGCAAGCTCTTACCTCCCCGCGCCGCGCGCGGCGCCAAGCAGTCGACACCTGTTCTTCACGGGACCTCCGACAGCCAGGCATAAAAATGGAGGGGCGGCCGCGGCTGGATCAGCGCGCGAACGCAAGCAATCACTCAAAAAAATTTTTTTTTTTTTTTTTTTTTAAATTATTTATTTAATTTTTTTTTTTTTTTTTTTTTTTTTCCTTTAGTCAGTGACAAACCAGGGCAAAAACCGCGAAATCAATCACTTGCACAAAAAAAAAACAAATTAATTCAATTATTATTGTTAATAATTAGTAATTATTATTATTAACAATAATAACCTTAGAACAACTTATCCCGCAAATAATTAATCCGCCATCCTCGCTCCCGATTACCCAAACAAAAAAAAATAAAAATTTTCCCGCTCAGCGCTTATTACAGCGTGGAGCCACGAACTATTACCCCCCCTCCTACACACACACACACTTCACACACCAACACTAGCTAAATCGCGCGCAATTTTCGCGCCCGCTCCCTCACGAAAAAGTTAAAAATTTTCGTTCGCGATCCCTACCGCCGGCGTCCTGTCACGGTCGCCAATTTGTCACGTGGCGGTTACCGGGTGGCTAATTTCGCCCGGCTCCCAGCCACCACGCGACTGTAGAATTCTCCGCTCTCTCCTCCCTCCGGTCAGTGTAGTCGCGCGGAAAATTCGCGGACTCGGCGGGGCGAGCCTGGGTGCTCGCTGCTATAGGGACGCGAAAAAAAATAGGGAAAGGTGCGCGAAATAATTACGCGGATGTTTAAAAGTTAAAATTAATATTTATTACAATAAATAGACAAAATAAACCCGACAAATCAACGAACCTATTTAATAACTTTCTCTCTCTCTCTCCCTCTCTCTCACTCTCCCGACGCGGATGATCGCGCACACGTTATAAAATGTATTATCTTAAATCTACTTACTCTAACGGCGGCGGCGATCTCCGAATTGGCGGGAAGATGCTTGCCCTTGTTTCGTCAATCTCTAACCCGCAAGGGCGAGATCAAAACGTCCCAAAGGTTCGCTTGTTGTTGTTGCTACTCCTTGTATCACCAATCTCTAACCCGCAAGGGCGAGATCAAAGCGATACAAGTTCGTTTCTTCTATCTGCAGGGGAATGCACCTGCACCTCGGTGCACCGCTTTCACTCTCTCTCTCTGTCTCCTCTCTCTCTATCTATCTCTTGCACTCACTTATATCTAAATATTATAATAAAAAAAACTATATCTCGCGTCGTAGCGCTTCGCCGCTAACAGTCTCGGGAGGCACCGTGTCCCGAGACACACTAAACTAAATCGTGCGATCGAGCAAGGATCGAGGGCCGATCGCGCGCCTAATTGCCCTCTCTCCTTGATTAGCCGCCGCGGCCCGCGCGCTTTCCCGCGCGATAATTACCGCGGTGCGCCGAATTTCGCGCAGCCCATTGCCCCCCACTCGGCGCATGGTCAAGGCGGCGAGCACGTGCTCAGTACCGCGGTGACCACGGCGAGATACTCGTCGCAGATTATAACAAATAAACTGTCGAAAAGTTAGACACTTGTGTCAAGTAATTACCCCCTAACAATTCAATATAATACTAACCAAAGAATAATACGAGGAATCCATCGGATTCAAAGGAGTAGCATAAAAATCTAAGAACACAACCGATGACTATCTTGGCGAATAAAACAATGAACTCTAATAACGCCTTTAATCATTAAGAACTATTGATCAAATTTTGAGCCATTGAAAATGCTAATTATACCTACCCTATCTGTGTCAATACATTAATCACTTAAAATCGAGTTATTATCAACCTCTATAAGTTCAATTAAGCTTGTATTACTTTTTCTACTAATTACGTCGATCTGTTTAATATACAAATACAAGAACAAGGACGTCCTTAAATTTGGGTAGGAAGGAGTTATATGACTGTCATAAGAATGCATCGACTCCGGCCGCCCTATCTTGCTGTGCTTGCTCTCCAAGGATTTTAGCAATATGACACCTTTGATGATAAGAAGATCGTGCCTCCGTAGGAACTGTTGCGCTGTTAACGAATCAGTATCTGTCGGGCGTTCAAGTTGTAATAATCTTTAATACAGATTCCAAAAGTATAATATATATATTGTTTATATTTATTTGCATCGAACCCACATACCATAAAAGATAACTCATGCGTGTATCGCTCGTGCGTTATACATGCAAATAATACGATATTATAGCAGAGCAATCAGGTACTTCGCGTAAGCATTTAGGCGCGAATTCGCAATTTGAAAACGCGATAGTGCATATACACTACGAATTTATTTGCAGAACACGAATATCGAATCTTTTGTGTACGCGCGCGATACGATAAGGTATTTATAGAATAAATAAAGATATTTTGAGTTAATGGCGCCCTTCTCTGAGTCTTTATTTGTAACCACCTCTCCCTCCGCGATCCCTTCCCACGTCGACCGGGGGCGACCACGAAGCTACGTGATGTGTAGGCGGGCGCGACCCGAAAAGTGGGGCGTGTTCCAGGCCCCACCGAGGCACATCGACCTTGGGGAGGAAACACCACGTCACAAATATTATTTCTGAATGACTAACCTACGTTTTATCAGGTTTACCTGTGCACCAGAGTCCACGAAGAATTTTCCTTCTTGGTTAATAGTTTGATCTGAGAGATAAATGAAGGATAAGTCACTCGGGTTTTCTTTTGTTGCTAGATTTAAGACTGTAAGTTGTTCAGGTTCTGTATTGCCTAGTTGAATAAAAAAGTTGTCTCATTTATCTCGATCCATTACGTTTGGAAATTTATCTCTGGTATATTTTGGTGAAGGAAATCAGACCCAATTAAACAATCGCAACGTTTTTCGCTGAGAAATCAAAGAATTTGGATTATAAGTCCTTAGTTGAATTTTACCCCTTGTAAGTAGAACTGATCAGTAGTATGCCTTATTTTATTACAATTTCTGCAATTTAGGGGTAATCTTGAAGGGCAATTAGTTTCGACATGACCTGTTTTCCTGTAGATCTAATATGTGATTTGGTTTTGGAGCAAGAGGTTGTCTTGCTCTTTCTTGTAACAATTGTCAGCTGTATGACCTTTATGGCAAAAGCTACAACTCATTTGAACACAATGAATTAGTTTATAGTCCCTTGCTTCATGTTCTATTGCTTTAAAATATTGGCAGATAGCATCTTTAATGATATCATTGACATAATTGTTTCTGCTTAATCTTTGTTCGATCTCTGGCTGTGAAATATTGCATTATGACAGATTGCATGTGTCGCGTTCAATAAAGTAAAGACCCGGGTTATGAGCGGGGGGAAAAATTTAGCCTCTCGCAACTAAGGAAAGGAAAAAGGTCGAGTTAGTATAGAGCGAGCATCGAAGCAGAGAGCACCGTAGAATAATATTTACTCAACGCTCGATAGCTCATTTTGTGTAATTCAGGTGTATATAAATAAAGACGATTTTAATATAACAGTATTTGACTGAATAAACCATTTTTCACATCTTCCTTTTTACACTTCACGTCATTAGAAAATCGATATAAAACAACTGGCGACCGTGACAGGACGTGAAGTGCAGTGATAGTGCGAAGATTGTGTTTTTTGTTTGTGATTAAAGAAGTCAAATAGTAATGGAGAAATTAAAAAAGAAAAGGAGCAGTTTAAGGACGGGCTTCACGAAAGCAGTGAACTCGATGAACATTCTATTAGACGATATCGATTCAGGGACTGCAGAGTTAACTGTGGCCTTTACTTTATTGACGGATAAACACAACGAACTGGGAACAATTTCGGCCAATATTAATGAAGAGTTGACGCAAAGCGACGCGGCTGAAGAAGTGATCGAGAGAGAATTGGATGAACAAGACGCATACAAGTACAGATATTTAATGGCAAAATATAAGTTCGATAGTAGAATTGCAGCAAGAAACAACCGAGCTGTAAATGCAACTCCACTAGATAACGCGAGTGCAAATCAGCCTGAAGCGAGAAGAGCATATAATCTGCCTAAAACCGAGCTCGTGAAGTTTTCTGGAAGTATAAAGGACTGGCTACAATTCTGGAGTTCGTTTAAAAAGATCCACGAAGACACAAACATGACGAACGAAGATAAGTTTCAATACTTGATGCAAGCGATGGTGCCATTGTCTCGTGCTGCCGAATTAGTTAGAAGTTATCCGCCGACCGGCGAAAACTACATGAAAGCTATTGAAAGCTTAAAAAGACGTTTCGGCCGTAACGATTTGCAGATCGAAGTTTATGTGCGCGAACTTTTGCAAATGGTCTTGCAAAACGCGTTGTCGACGAAAGAAGTGCAACTGGCCGACTTATACGACAGAATAGAATCGCATTTGAGGGCATTGGAAACACTGGGTGTAACAACCGATAAATATGCTGCTATGCTATTTCCATTGGTGGAGTCTTCGCTACCGGAAGATTTATTACGCGTGTGGCAGCGTTCAAATAGTGCAAAGGAAGCCAATAACGACGATGGCGCGAGTGATATGTCAAAGAATCGGCTAAATAGGTTGATTGAGTTCTTAGAAGCAGAAGTGCAGAACGAATTAAGAATTTCGATGGCAATGCAGGGATTTGGCATTAAAGCTAATGAACAGGAGCGCTACAAGAAGTCCCGGAGCCATTCCCACGGAAAAGATGTACCCTCGGTACATAACTTATTGATAGCAGAGGAAAAATATCACGTATGTATCTTTTGCAATAAAAGTGATCATGCTAGTGCAAGTTGTCCGAAAGCAAAGAATATGCAGCTGTCGGAGCGGCAAGCGATCGTAAAGAGTAAACGCGCTTGTTTTAATTGTTTAAAAATTGGACACGGCAGCAGATTTTGTCGTGTAAAGGTTAAATGCTCAAAGTGCGCGCGTCGACATGTGGAACTAATGTGTTATAGTGAGGAAAGATCCATAGAAAAACGAAATGATACACCGACAAACTCAGTTGCGGCTATAAATAGTCAAGAGTGTAGCTTAGCTGCTGTAGAAGAATTTCCGTCAACATTCATGCAGACTTTAAAAATAAGAATAAGAAGTGACGATTCTGAAATGGTAGTCCGTGCAGTCATAGACACAGGATCACAGCATTCGTATGTTTTAAGTGAAGTTGCAGTCCGATTAAATTACGCGCCGCTCGGACAACAAGATATGGTGCACTTACTCTTCGGAGGCGAGAAATCCAAGCTCACCAAACACAACAGATATCGCATAAGAGTTGGCAATATTGATAATAGTTATTGGTGTAATTTTCATGCTCTCGGAGAGTCGAAGATTTGCGCAGATGTTCCATCGGTGGCAAAAGGAGAATGGTTGCAAGAACTGGAAAATTTAAATGTACAACTGACAGACGTATGCAGTGAAGAAAAGGCGGTGTCAATTCTTATCGGCGCGGACATCGCTGGGAAATTGCTTACGGGGCGCATACATGTGTTGGAGAGCGGCCTGACGGCAATCGAAACGCTTCTTGGATGGACGCTTATGGGTAAAGTACCCACAATAAACACCCACGGGAATTTGGCCATTTCGACAATTTCTATGTTCGTTAAGGATGCCGATATTCAAGATTTATGGTCCTTGGATAGTTTAGGAATAAAAGACCCCATAGATCATAAAACGCAGAGGCAGCGAGACATAGAAGTTGAAGAAACGTTTAAGGAGGGTGTAATAAAAAATGAACAGAATCGTTTTGAAGTAAAGCTGCCTTGGCTCGAGTGTCATCCTACTTTGAAAAATAACAAAGGAATAGCTGTCCAAAGGTTAGAGTCTTTGGCGAAAAAGTTGCAGGTAGCCAAAAAATACGAGGTTTACAACGATATCTTTGAAGAATGGGTAAGAGAAGGGATCATAGAACGAGTTCCTCCCGAAGAGGAAAGCAACTTCGGTAATTATATGCCGCATCGGCCGGTCTACAAAGAGAATTCGACGACCAAGACAAGGCCGGTTTATGATGCATCGGCCGGCTCACCGTCGCTCAACGACTGTTTAGAAAAGGGTCCTAATCTCATCGAGCAGGTAGTAAATATATTAATGCGTTTTAGACTAGGGAACATAGGTGTAATTGCCGATATACGAAAAGCTTTTTTACAAATAAGCATATCCCCTAGCGATCGCGATTTTTTAAGATTCCTGTGGTACGATCGCGAGAGAAATATTATTACCTATAGACATTGTAGAGTAGTATTCGGCGTTTGCAGCAGCCCATTCATCCTAGGAGCGATTATTAACTTACATTTAAAGAACATATTAGACTCGTTCGGTAATAATCCAGGTAATAATATAAACCATGACAATATTGAGAAGCTTAAAAGAAGTTTTTACGTAGACAACTGTGTTACGAGTGTAAACAGCATGAATGAGTACAATAATTTTAAAAATGATGCGAGAACGGCGATGGAGTCAGGGAAATTCGATTTGCGCGGATGGGAGTATACCAATGACGGCGCTACCGAAGCCTGTAGCAACGTGCTCGGATTATTGTGGGACAAAAGCTTAGATACGTTATCACTCAATTGCAATAATCTAAAAGAGGTCGATTTTCGCAAGGTGACGAAAAGGAATATTTTATCCGTGGCTCACCGCATTTTTGATCCGCTCGGCTTTGTGTGCCCCGTCGCGCTCGGGCCTAAGATCTTATTGCAAGAGGCATGGGCGACAAAATTATCGTGGGACGACGAAGTTGGGGAGGATATTAAAAAACGTTTTAGGCACTGGATTGAAGAGTTAAATGATTTACAGAAAATTAAGATTCCCAGATGCATACGAGGAGTAATTGATGAAACGAGTAACATTAGTCTACATACTTTCGTTGACGCAAGCAAACAGGCGTACGCTACAGTTATTTTTATTAGAATCCGTAGAGGGCTTGAGGTTAGGGTGCACTTTGTTCAAGCCAAGACTCGCGTTGCGCCTGCAATCAAACCGCAGATAAATTCAGGACCTAGCATACCGCGACTAGAATTGCTTGCTGCTACAATTGGGGCGAGATTATCGGTGCAAGTTGTAGAGGCTTTGCATGGAAAACAATGGGAGCATTATTATTGGACGGACTCTTCCACAGTGCTTGCATGGATACAACGCGAAAGTAATTGGAGCGTCTTTGTGGCTAATAGAGTCAAAGAGATCAGGCAGTTAACGAACTATAGGCAATGGAGACATATACCCGGGGATCGGAACCCCGCTGACCTGCCGTCGAGAGGTTGCACTGTCTCTCAGCTATTAGCATCTAACTGGTGGGCGGGCCCGGATTGGCTTAAGGAACAGGTAGAAAAATGGCCTGCAGAACAAGGCGAGAATATTAATGAAATAGCAGTAAATGCAGAACTAAAAAGGTCGGCTCTGTTACAAAGTACAGCATTGATTAGAATAAAAAATAAAGAAAGTCTATTACATAATAATAATAATTTATTTAAAAATATATCGTGTTACAGTAAAATAATTTGTGTCTTGGGCTGGGTAAACAGATTTTTATTTAACTGTCGAAATAAAATAAATAGAAATAGTCAAAAAATTATAACAGCAAAGGAGTATTCGAGAGCGGAAGTTTGCTTACTTAAACTCATACAGGATAGAAATTTCAATAGTTTAGATGACAAAGATATTAAAGATCTTGCACCCTTTATCGACAAACAGGGACTTATTCGAACTAAATCCAAGCTTCTGTATCGCGAAGATAACTATAATTTTCGGTGTCCTATTGTCTTACCTAATAACGATCATTTTGTAGGGCTATTAATTAGAAAGACACATGTAGAACTTCAACATGCGGGATCAGCAATCATTTTAAATGCCCTAAGAGAAAAATATTGGATCGTAAGAGGGCGCCGATTTGTGAGAGCGATTATTAGTAAGTGCATTAACTGTCGCCGGCATGATACTAAGCAGGTTGATACACATGACGCACCATTGCCGATTGATAGAGTACGAAATGCGGCGATATTTGAAGTAATAGGAGTCGACTGCGCCGGGCCCATTTATTTAAAAGGTGGACGTAAATCCTGGATTTGTATATTTACATGCGCGGTGTACAGAGCAGTGCATTTCGAATTAATTAATGCACTAGACGTCGCGTCATTTTTAATGGCTTTAAGACGACATATAGCCAGACGAGGCAGGCCTACAATCATATTTAGTGATAACGGGACCAATTTTGTAGGTTTAAATAATAAATTAAAAAGTTTAAATTACGAAAAAATTGCAAAGAAACTCGCAATGCAACAAATCGAATGGAGATTTAACCCTCCATCAGCACCTTGGTGGGGAGGATTTTGGGAACGTCTCATTGGTATACTCAAACGTTTATTGAGGCGGACTCTAAAAAGAGCTTGTTTAACTTACGAGGAAATGCTAACTACATTAGTGGATTGTGAAGCTGTCATAAACTCGCGACCGATTACTTTTATGTCTGATAGTCAGGAAGAAATGATACCTCTAACTCCATCGTTGTTCTTACAGGAAATAAAAGAGATCGGCGTATTAGATTTAGACAAAATAGAGATGAATAAGCGTTTTGCTTATAGGCAAAAAATCAAGCAGGATTTAAGACAAAGATTCAGAAGCGAATACTTAGGCGCATTAAAATATCAAAGTCGCAAAGAGAAAATCGTAAAAGAATGGAAAATAGGCGACATTGTATTTATAGGTACCGACAATGCGAAACGCATAGATTGGCCTATAGCAAAGATTAAAGAATTATTTTTTGGAAAAGACGGTCATACACGCGTCGCGAGACTAATAACGGCCACAGGCGAAATGACACGTCCTGTCAAACGATTGTATCCACTCGAGTTAAATGCGGAAAATTCTACGAACGAGAACGATACAGTAAAAAATAAATCTAGGGAACTCGAAATAACAAAACAAGAGATTGTCGCGGTAATAGAGAAAGAAGATGATGCGATACAAGAAACTAAGACCAGAAGTGGACGAATTTCAAAAAGACCAGATCGATTGGGATACAAATAAATAATTTATATTTTTTTTCTTTCTTTAGATTAAATATTGCACTAGTATTAAGAATTAGAAGGGTGTAATTGTAAATTATTACAACTATGAGTAATGTATCTAGCAATTAATATAACTATTAAGATGTCCCCTATTATATGTAATGCCTTCACGAGTAAATAAAAATGCCCAATAATAAGAAATGTAATCTACAATAATAACATAAATATGTAATAGAAGTAACCTAAGAATTATGTATAAACTTGGCGTGTAATTTAAGTCGTCTGTATCAAATCAATGATTTTTGTAAACACCTTTTTTGCGTGGGGAGGATGTCGCGTTCAATAAAGTAAAGACCCGGGTTATGAGCGGGGGGAAAAATTTAGCCTCTCGCAACTAAGGAAAGGAAAAAGGTCGAGTTAGTATAGAGCGAGCATCGAAGCAGAGAGCACCGTAGAATAATATTTACTCAACGCTCGATAGCTCATTTTGTGTAATTCAGGTGTATATAAATAAAGACGATTTTAATATAACAGTATTTGACTGAATAAACCATTTTTCACATCTTCCTTTTTACACTTCACGTCATTAGAAAATCGATATAAAACAGCATGGTTTGTCTAAAACCGAGATCTGCTACAGCATTATTAGCGTTCTGGTGGGCTTCTAATAACTCAGCACCTATTGCTCAGATTTTATTGGCAAATGCTTCTCCAAAAGTTGCAAAAGTTTGTCCTCGTCTCATTGAAATTCATTGCTTAGTCTGCTCAATAGTGGAATAATTGTGCTTTTTGGTACGTATATAGCTTTAAAATAGTTTGTTATAATTTCTATTGTAACAATAATCTGGTCTGCTAATGAAGCTCGTGCTTCGCCATTTATTCACCTCTTTATTAGTTTTAAAAGATTTCCATGAACTTCTTCGTCAATCATGTCACTTGTCTCTTATTCCTTCTAGAAATTCCGTTAATGGAATATTTTTCCCATTAAATTCGATTACACAATCTGCAGCATCTTTTATGGACACTGTCTTATTTTAGGAAAGGGCCATGATGGTGTTATTAGAACAAGAGATGTTAACTAACTCGCTTTTGTAAATTTCGGGAGCTGGACTTCTTGTAGTTCTAATTTTGTCGTAATAGCTTCCAGTATTATCCTCTGTGATTTCCGAGGATGTTTTGGTCGTATAAGGAGACCTTTCCTCTTTCCATTGAACTTCTGAGTAAGTGTCGTAACCTTGTAGCAAAAGGGTCGTATTCTTCGATTTCTGCTTTCTTATCATCGATTAGTAGTAATTAAATAATGCTTTCTTAATTCTAACTCGTTTCGCTTATTTGCATGTAATTACATGTAATATAACTCTTTTGTTGTTCATATCATACGGTATTGTTTAGTATAAATGTAGTATATACGGTCAATTATACGAATATAAACAAATGTATCTTCAATTCTCCAAAGACATGTGATAAAATTGGTATTAAAACTACAGGACAGGTTCTTAACTAGTCTTTTAGAAAAATATTTTTTTTTGTTTTCTATTGATATTTATTATTTATTCAGTTTCCTTTTTTTACTGTAATGCACAATGTTTGACTTTGATTTATATTTTGATTTTATTTCTTTATCGGCCCAACAATGCTAATTTAATATTTCTATTTAATGTTATATATTTTTTCCTTTTGTTCTAAATTAATACATTAAATTCTTCCAATTTTTAATTTAAAAGGTTTATGCAATAATCTAGTATTACAATTTCAGTGAGCCTGTTTTTAAAAACCAACGGTAGTTTGTCGTTACGTACTCCTCCCTGAAGGTGTCATCTCACAGTCCTGAGTCCTTACTTATTCTATTAGCAATGCTCCTGGTTCCTGGCTCAAATGTCACCTCTTTGCCTTGTACTATGGAACCAGTACTAATATGTCTTTTAATTAGTTCCTGAGGATATATTCTGTCCTCAGGATATACTACGGAGTCTAAGGATGAAGATTTTTCGAATGTTTCTACCCTGGGTTTGGATAAGTGATACCGATCTTCACTAGCTTATAAATATTTATTAATCGAATATCGCTTAGTATTCTAGAAGTGATTTTGGCTCTTTCCCAGATGATTTCTGAACAGTGAAGAGCTTGATGACTAGTGAATACTAGCCTGATTCTCTTATCCGCCAAATACTTTTCTAATACTAGTCTGGCTTTCTTAGCCTTCGTTCTATACACTTTCCTTAGCGTGTGCGACTTTTTCCTCCGTATTGCAACTATCATTTATGCTTGGCTTGCTATTACTAGGAGGAAGTTATGAAAATTACTTGTTTCCGTTTTTGAATTGACTTTAGATTAGTTTTTTTTATTCCTTTTTTTGTTTTTATCCTTATTGGGCTTTGAATTTAACTTGCATTTAATATATTTTAAGGTTTTCCATTAAAATATAAAGATAATTTATGATGCTTGTATTTTTCACAGTTTATTTTTCTAAATTATTAATTTGTTTATCTATATTAATCAATCTGTTGCTAAGTTCTACAAATAATATAGCTACGTTCTAGTTGCTTTGTTATAAACTAGAGATTCATTGCCTAAAATCTATATTCTGTCTTAAAAGATCTCTATTTACATGCTGTAGCAAGTAAATCCTTTTATTAAATTAGGTTACTTATCGTGCAGAAATTTTGTTGATTCCTACATTAATACTATGTATCATTTAATAAGTATTATGAGTTTGTTTTAGATATTATTATTTTAATATTTGATTGTTGAATTATTAGGAATTTCTTTATATATATGTACAGCTATTATAGGACGAGTCAAGAGATCTTCATTTTTCGTAATGGTTCGATTGCTTGAAGCGGCTTCAAATGGATCGCTATATCATCGTACCATAGACAGAGCAAATACACGGGTTTGTAATTGAAATAATTACTACTTCCTATCGCTGTTTGAATTGGAGGAAAAGTAAAAATATCCAAGTCGCTGGACAAACATCTCTCCAAGTGCGAGTGTAAGAAAGCTATCCGTATACATTTTTTTAAATCTAGATCCGAATAAATCCGTAATATTTCTGATAGCGGCTTTCTTCTTTTTCTTTTTACTCGGATACAGCTTCTTATGACTTTCTTTTCCAAATGTTCACGCGCCTTGGCTGCATTGTATAAATTTACGTGTAAAGTTATTAGAAGCTATTTTTTTCAAAACGTCAATATAGCGTTTGGTATTTTTATACAAAAAATACCGTCAGATGCGCTCTCTGATCATACGATTCAATCGCTCGATAATAGCCGTTTTTATATCGGGATTTCCGGTAACTCTGAAACGAAAATGGAAAATCTTTTTTCTCGAGAAGCCTTTGAAACGCTGACGCCATAAACTCTACCATTGAAACGTTAGAGAATATTCCAATACGCCGCGTGCAACCCTGTTGTGTGACTGTTCAATCCAGGCTTATTTACTCAACGCGTCCACTCTACCAAGAAAAAGCAATATCCGTCATTGTGATCTTTTATGTTGGTCATTCGTAGCAAATCGCACTCCCATAAATAATCTACATATTTCATATTGCATCTCAACCTGGGAAATGTTTCCCGAATTGGTCTATGAAGCGTATATGCATCCTGGGTACTGAACCATTCGTAGATGTTTTATCTCGGCCTCGTTCTCAATAGGCGTTTGTTTGACGCGTACAAGATTTATCCTCTATTTTGCGATGCTGATTCATCAACACGGATGAATTTTACCGCTTCTTGGCAGTTTTTAAAAGTTGCGTCAATATTTTTCCGATTCTTAAAATTTCGATACCGGTCAATTCTACAGGAATGCACGATGTTTTGAGAAATTTCGCAAATTGGAAACGACTGATCTGGAAGTCCTCTGCCCGGCCGCTCGGTTATATTACTACATCGTTCAACAAATTGACGATATTCGAGTGTTAGATAATTTGACGTAGTAAATGTCAATGTCGTAGTATAAGACGCGCTTTCACTACGTACGTTTTTCGCACGTACTTTCGTTTGTGAATCTTCCAGTAGGCATAGTATACCTTGTCATCCGAGAATATAAAGAAAAGGCGCAATTATCTCCTACCCAAGTTCAATAGAATTGAACCGAACCAATTCATTATCAGATAGAAATCTGCGAGTCTCAAAAAGAATCGCAGGCATCTATCCAACATTGAGTCTCAAGAACGCAGTGAGGCCCAGTCCGAGACTGCCCGCGCCGCGACTATTATACGTTTGGCTTCCTCAAGATTATCCTTAGAAAAACTATGGTAAACCTGGCGGTCATCGGCATATAAAAAATATCCTATTAAGGTCATCGGATGCATCAGAGCTCCGGCTCACGCAGCCGTAAGATCTTGTAGATCTACAAATACATAAAATATTCCCTTCAACCTTCTAGTTCCATCCAACCCAATCGGATCCTGAAGGGGGTACTATGATTATCCCACTTAGCAACCGTCACATACCGCTCATAGGAATTCTGTGAGCGTTGTAGCCTTGTCCTTAACTCAAGAGACTCATGTAAGTACACAGTAGAATAATAGTTAAAATGCGAAAAGACCAGTGAACGCACCAGTTTGGCACGAAGAGCCTCCGTGGCGTACTGACCGAAAAGACGTAAACTATATAAAACCTGGTTAATTCTTTTGCAGATCAATTCAATATGTGGTCTTCGGGTAAGACCTGCGTCTGGCACAACATCAAGGCTTTTTACTGTCTCAGACAAAGACACCACTGCCACCTATAGAGCCAAGGGCAAGGCCAAGGTCATTAATGTAACAGCAATGGTTCTAAAATAGAACCCTGAGGATCACCAAGCGTGGAGGAGAGCCAAGATGATTTTATTGTTCTATCCAAAATGACAAGTTGTTCTCTCCCAGGCAAGTATGCCCAGATCTACATCAGCACCCCTCGCGAGAAGCCCATACGCTTCATACAGTTCAATAGACCTTGCTAAAGTCAAACAATAATAGTAACGTCAACTGCCTTCTATATATAACATTGCGTTCGTCTGCAGTCCATCTTAACAGAGCAGACTCAGTTAAACTGTGTGTCGATACCCAATTTGGAGTTTGTCGAGGATATTATGAGACACAAAATACTTTTAGTCCAGAAGGTGTTTCTGATTTGGTCAGTGACAAGACATGATCCTTCTTCTACACCTCAGGGAAGCCTCCACTTTTAAGCGAGCCGTTGTACAGGCGTACTAAGAACTATTAGGCGTTAGGCGCACTAAAAACGGACCTATAACCGGAAGAGTCTTAACAACTTGTGACGTGGTGCTTCCGTCGGGAAGCAGTAGGCTTCCCGCGGACCCGGAGCACCGCGCCATTATTCCCCGGTCGCGCCGTCCTGCCTACGTGCAGGCTCTCGCGGTCGCCCCGGAGGGGACCCGGCCAGGCCAGCCCGGGCGGCTGGCCGACGATGGTCGCGGCGGTATGTAATCGGGGGAGGGAGGGGGGCATGGCTGGTGAAATGACACAAGAGAGGCCGCAATTCTCTTCTGACCATAACACTTTATTCGCGGTCGGGGAGGACGAACACCCCCCCGCCGCACGCCTCTCTGACAACAATAACAATCATAACAAGCGCACGGTACATTAGGATTTATGTGAACATACAAGCATATCGTGCGCCGCGAGGGGCCCCAACACCTCCGGCTTGGCACCCTAGTCCGCGCCAGTACCGGACGCCTGACGGCTCCCCAGGTCGAGCGGGCGGGCTCCGAGGAGCCCCTGCCGCTGCGGCCGAGTCGCCGCCGCTGGAACACCGGGCGCGTTGCACCCAGGCGGCGGGCTCCGGAGAGCCCCTACACCTGGGGCGGGCGCCCACAGTCCAGCCGTGCCCGCGCCCGTCGCGTCCGCGCCGCTCTCTCTCTCTCTCTCGCGCGCACGCCTTAGAACTTCGGGCCTACCTTGGCCGACGCGGTGCTTGTCCTTCCGACCACAGACCGGCCGGGAACGCTGACCCCGGCGCCTCCCCGATGTCCTGGGGATCGCGGCTCTCACGCCGGTGGCTCTCTCTCTCTCCTGTCGCCTTCCTCCCGGCGCGTGGCGCTGTTTTCTCGCCTTCTCTCTCTCTCCCGCTCGCCTCGTGTCGCAGGGAAAATGCGCGCACGTGCAGGCTGCCAAGGCGCGGTCGTGGCCCGCGCGAAAACTGCCCGCACATTGACCCGCGCCTGTCAATCGCCCCGCGGGCCGATAGCTCCGCCCTTTTCGGCGCTATCGGCCCGCGCGCATCGATTCTTCGGCCGCGGCCGCGGCGTCTCGCGAGATCGGCTCCGCGCGCGCGCCGATGTTATACGCCCCGTCGCAAACTATACTATGTCGAATGCCATTCTCACCAACTACCTGCCATGTGAACTTAAATATTGTCAGTACCATATCATTAATATTTATATCTTTAAACCAAAAAATACCATCAGCAGTATAGTTGAGAACGGCATGTGTCCAATTGTCGTCGGTGGTATTAAACACAGACACCCGCGCAAAGAGAGTGTTAAGCTCATTCGGTATGAGCCCATAGAAAGACCCACTTGCTCGAGGTAGCTAACCTAGGTTCCGCAACTCACGCCAGATTGCGCTGGAATTTTGAGAGTCGAACAGGCGATTATGAACGTATTCAGTCCTCGCCTATCTATCTTCTCGTGAACGTGTTGTGGAGATTGATGAAAGTCTCAACGAATTGCCTTCGTCCGGTTCGTCTTTACCGTCTGTACAGTGCACCACTCTTACGCTGCAAGGAAGGCAATTTTTATTTAATTTCATATTTTTCACAGGAGCAAGTTCATCTATTGCCATAATTAGATTGTAGTTAAGCCTTGTGACTGCTGACTCAATGTCGAAATCCTCCGCGAGTAAAGACCTTCAATCATAGTCCGCCAACAATTGCACAAGACCCTCGCCAGCGGTGCTTTTATAATCCCTATATCTGAAAGAGCAACAGATAGATTGGGCAACAAGTGCCTCTATTGTAACATTGATTATGTTGTGCTTACTATGAAAAAGAGCAGGTATATTGGCAGTGGAGATTACCGTATCATTGTCCTCCACAAGAATGACATCAATCTAGGTGCGGAATGTGGGTGCGATATGCATAGGACCGTGTTGGACAATCGCAAAGACAGCTCAGCCGCGAATCTGGTAAGAAACGCAGAATCATCGTTGGCAGTGCAGAGATCAGCATTCGGATCACCAAGAATGATTTTGTGACTGTTAGTCGCCGGCGTTAGTCGCCGCAATTTATTCAAAACATTAGAGTTCCTCATAAATGAAACGTGAGGGGGTCTATACACGCCACAAGTTAATGTAGGCTCAGAGGTACGATACTGCACAGAGCAAATCAAGTACTCCAGCACCCCTGGCCTTCTAGGCCGCTCAGTGTTTGAGGTAGAAAGTACACTTACTCGGAATTGCTTGTCGATTTAAAGCGCAACTCTCCCACCATTAACATTGCGATCTTCCCGAACTACAGAAAATTCAAGGTTTCCGCTACATCGAACTAAGAGAGTTCACTTTCATGAAGCCGGCCTTGAGGAATCTACCACCGTTATTGCATCGTGCAACCTTATCCTTATTATTCCCCCTCCCAATCCCGGCGACTAATGACGGAACATTTGTCCGATCCAGTCAAAAATGATCGGCCCTTATCCTACAACTAGGACGGTATCCTCACAACCTCGAGTCGACGTAGTTGATAACTCAGACAAAACGAGAGGGCTACGGCGAGAGGTACATGTGAGCTGCTTAAAAATAAACCATGGATCAAGTTTAAAACATCCCAGCATCCGCCGAGAAGTGCTCTCTCTAAATGTATCGGTAACAGTAATACTAACGAGTGGCAGCGTTTATCGATACTCACAAGTCATGAGGAAACTTCAACACGATCTCGAAGAATATTGGCGACACCTACCTGTGGACCAACGGATATCAGCGTTTTAAAGAAATAAATATATGGCTAGCAGAAATACCGACGAGCGGCAGCATGTTATCGAAAGAGTTTTAATATAATCTCAACATAGCACCAGATGTTAACGTTTCAAATAAATGGAATAGTATCGGAGACATCTTTCGTACATATTTTTGTTTTGTACGCAGTGCAACGACTGTCGTCTATTACAATGATTTCGTTGTATTATGAGATACATTGCCCTACAAATAAAAATGTAAAAAATATTAATGTTTGTAATTAATCTTTACTTTCATACATAAAAATCATTTATATAAAAATAATTTACTGTTTTGAAAATCGTCAGTAATAGTGTCTTTGATCTGAACTTATTTATTGTTTGTTCATATCGACTATTTATTTTTTAACACTTGCCGCCAATGGATGCTGCCGGTACCATTTTTTGATCGGACTCGCATGTCGGCAATCGGACCCCTATGACGACTCCAACCTTTCATTAACATACATTGATTTTTGTTGCATGTTCATAAAAATTTAATATATTCATAAATTCATGTTAAATACTATTTGTTTTTTATGAATTAAATCGCTTATGAACATTTGTCTGTGAAGTGGGGTGACCCTTTGATCTAATATTTTTTAGATTGTTCGATAAAAATATAATTTTAATGGCTTGTTTATATTGTAACGGTAAAATCCGGGGAGAAAATATCTCCGACCCGGCCTTATATATGGAAGGTGTCATTCACTTATACGTGCTATGGGGCAGTGTCGCAAATACTTGCTCCGCGGCCGCACACCCTGCGTAGCGTAGCAGCTGGCTAATCGCTCAACTATTGAGTTGTTCCTAACATCTCTCGCAGCAACTACAACAAAGTGAAGTTCATATTAAAGGCATATGTGGTACTGAGTTCGAGCTGTAATGTACCCTACAACAAATCCAATCCGCTATCATCAGGGCTTATGAAAATAACTGACCATTAAAACCAGTAAGAAGACCTGGACGTACACCCTGATGAAACGGAAAGTTGGAGGCATTTCGGAAAAAAGGTCCGAAAAACTTTTAATAGGGTGAAAAAGAGGAAAGACCCTGAAGGCTGAAAAGAGTATAAAAACACTTTAAATGACTTTAAAAGGGAGGTAATAAAATCAAAGAAGTCAAGTTGGCAGAGTTACTGTACGGGCATTCAAACTAGACTTTTGACTAACAAAAACGACTACAGGTTACAAAACCTGGAAGATACGGAGGAAAATTCCGGAAAAACGGAAGAAGATGCCATAGAAGTGCTTCTAAGAGCTAACTTCCCAAATTTTACATAGGAAAACGGCAAATTATCTGTGCAAGAGCGTGTAAAACCTCGAAAAAGTGCAGATTGGAAAACGGCAGCACAAATAGTAACACCGGAGAAAGTAAAATGGGTAATTCAATTCTTTGAACCATATAAAACACCAGACCCAGATGACATCTTTCCAAAGATACTACATAGGGGTAGGAGAGCATACTTAATCAGGTCACGGGAATATTCAAAGTATACTTAGCTATTGGAATACAGCAGGAGTTTGGAAGAGAATACGAGTCTCATTCATTCTACGGGCAAAGAATATCGTATGCAGAGGGAGTAAAATATCTAGGAATATATCTAAATAAGAAACTTTAAGGAGGCAGCATCTAAAGATATAATGTAATAAAGTCCTAAATATATTTATCCTAAACATATAGCTTCAATCAAGGTACTGGGGAAATAGTATCACGTCACATTTGATTAGAGACAAACAGCGCTCTTAATGATTTAACCAGGGAAAATAAGGTCTGCATAACCTGGGTACCGAGTCACTCGGGTTATGAGGAATGAAAAGCAGACCAACTTGCCAAACAAATTCGCAAATTCAAACAAACAACTAAAAATGAAGGTAAGAATACCATACCGCGAAGGTTGTAAAGTTTTGAATGAGATGATAAAAAATAATAGACAGGAGTTTTGGAAAAATTCCCGAGGTTTCAGCAGGATCACTAATTTGTATAAACGGAATGCAAAAATTATACTGGGGATTTTAACCGGATATTGCAACTTATGATGCTATGCACGCAAGACTAAAGGGGACAGAAACCTTCATAGATGGTGTGACAAAGAAGAAGATGAAACTCCAAGCCACGTTCTGTCTAAATGTGCTGCCCTAATGGAACATCGACGGAAGTGGCTGAGAGTCGGAATTCTCGAACTGGAATAATTTGCGAAGGTGGACATACATAACCTGCTTCCTTATTGAAAAGTTTCAAGGATCATGAAAGCCTCTGAGGAATAGTCGGAGTGTAGGGATACTATGGTGATAATCAGTGTCCCTGAGCTTAGCACCTGGACGAATTATAATACTACTTTCACTACTATCACTCAACGAATATAGTATAAAATATATCATGGGCTCCATAGCAGTATTAGAAATAGGGTCTAATTGAGCCCAGGCTTTGTATTTCCTTAATGTATCTGTAGTAGAATAATCTAAAAAGTTTATCTCACTTTATATATACGAATAATTAGTTGTTGATTAATATAACTTTGAATGAAACATTTCGCGCTTCCGTGACGAAAACCCGACGGAGTTTCCCGAAGCGCTGTTCGTTTCCCGTCGATTTGTGGCGGCGAAGGGCCGCGCCAGAGTGGGGACAGGCGATGCGAGCGGTCGCCTGCGGCCCTTGCGGCAAAAAGCGTTTAATTGTTCTCGCTAACTCTAATCGAGCACCATTGATGGTACTTAGCTACGGCAGCACCGCGAGGTCTCCCCTGAGTGGGCAGTTGTCGAGATTATTCCGTGATTCCTTTCCTCTTACATAACTCGAGATAATCTCATTTGTAAATTTTAATTGTGCAAATTTAAATATGTTAAAATAGTCGATTTTTATCTTTAATTTTAAATTTGGATTATTATAAATTCTGTGTTTCAACCGGCAGCAATTGCATTATTTGTTCTATTATTAGTTTGGTTTTTTTTTGTGTTTCTTTATTTTATTATTTTATTAAATAAAATGATAAATTTTAACTTATTTTCATTAGTTATTATTGTGGTTACCTGTTTATTAACAATTCCAATAAATCCCTTTGTCTTATTAATTTTGCGACTGTTCCTCTTGTTGGTGAAGCTGATATCGCAAATAAGTGCAAGGATAACACGAGCGATTTCACTTGTGTGTAGTTCATTTTTTTTTCAAATAATTTTTGTGAGCTCCATGTCACAACTTTTGGTTAATTAATAGAATCATTAGCAAGAATAAAATTTATTGTATGTTTTTGTCGCTATTCTGGCATCCCATATATACTTATAATGTACATTTATACTTTAATTTTAATTTAACTATCAATTCATACAAACTAATTGACAATACAAAAAATGAGTGACATGAAATTATTTGAATTAACGCTTGTCGTGTGATTACTAATTATAGTGAAATGATATTGTTTGCTAATGTTTAATATTATTATAAATTATGAAATAAATCTGTACGTTTTATTTAATATCAGAATAATTATTACGCAGTTGATAATATTTGGAACATAAAACTATACTTTTAATGATAATATTAGTATAAAAAATGTTTCAATAATTAAAACAACTCAATATCCACCAAGCTTTATTTACTAACTTTTGATGATTATTCTTTATTATTAAGAGCATATTTTTAACATGCATTCTTCATTGTTAGTATAATGTACATTATTCTTAAAATTATATATAAATTAATTAAAATCATAAATCTATGTGTATTCTTAAAAGGATTATTTTATACCGAGTGTTGAGAAACGCCCTAGCATAGAATAAATCGATGCTGGTGCACAGCGTATGTGAGATTATAAGCAATATTATTGTAGTGGGTTTATTATTATCATTTTTATATTAAATTGTTTAAAATATATAGTTTCAATAAGCAATTTAATTTATTTTTTATAAATGTTAATTACTTGTTTTAGAGTCTGATTTTAACGTTCGCAACTTAATAAGTTTCAAAAATATCTGTTTTTCTATAATTATGAAAGATATCGAAACAAGTATTTGTATGAAAAAACCTACAAAATTACGTAACCACATTAATAAAACAGAAGCATTTGATTCTTTGCATTTAAAAACTATAGAAGTAAGTAATAAGTACTTTAAATTGAATGAATCAAAATAATTAAACTTATTAATACATGAGCAGATTTGTATATAAGCATTAGTGATTAAATGAATAATATATGCTTTTGGTAGCTTTACTATGAAATTCTTACATGGTAAAAAATACATACTTTAATTTATATGAAAATATTTTAATAAAATTAAATCGTTTTTTACAAATGTTTTCTTATTTTGAAGCATATAATGTAAAAGAAACAATGTTGAAATATGAATTTCTTATAACGTTCCATATTTTTATAATCTAATACCGTCATGCTATTATCGGTTCATATAAAAATTAAATCAATATAAGTATTTATCTTGATTCAATTTTTCAATATTTTAATTTCCTTCATATTTGAACATTAATGATAATGTAATCTACAAATGCATCAAATATTTATGGTGTATTTCATACCTTCCCAAAGAAATTTATTAAGCTACGTAATTAATAACTGCTTAAGACATAACAAAATGCAAGTATTCAGAAAATAAATTAAAAAATTGTGTTATGGTTATTATAAAAATGATTAGTGAAAAATATTTCTTTATTTTCTTTATTCGTTACTTGAATCGGCTAGAATTATTATATAATGTGCACATTAAAACATACAATTAGTTTCATCATATGGTCACACTTACGGAACGAAATCGTTTTTCTGTACGGAGATTGCTATTCGGACGATGGCAGAAATTCACGGTTGCTTTTAGGTCCAGAGGTCGTTGTTTGCTGGAGAGTTGGAAATGGTTAATTTTCGTATAGGCGAGCTTCGGCTTCCGTTCTTAGTTAAAACTCACCGCTATAAGTGCTACTGAAATTAGAACATACGGAAATAATATCAGAATACCTGAAGACTATTTAATGCTACCCCAATTGGATGATGGTAAAGCTCTGACCGGTACCCGAAGCAAGTAACTGTATGACTATATGACCGATGCGTTGAGGACGCTACGCCTGTCGGTCAATCTCGATGTAAACGTGGATCGACGCGTAAGACGCGCAGAGATTAACGCTCCTCGTTTATTCTTCCCTTCGAGGCACGCTAGGTACAGGCCTGCGCAAGGCGATTCTTGATACTTCTTAAAGGGATAAAAAATACGCTACAACCTTTGGGAGTGAAACAGCTTTGGTATGAGTAAAAACCAATCTAATTCATTCTCGAAAACTTTATGAGAGAGAACATAAAATAAGTTGAAATAGCATTAAAAAATAACAGATATAGATATAGATAATTAAACAGAAATATAAATATAAAAAATAAATAAAAGATAGGATCAAAATTGAATAAAAAGAGTAATACATAATAAAGATTGGAGAAAGAGTATTGTAGATAAGGAACGTAAGGAGGAGATGAAGTCCAGGTGTAAACGACACTGCTATTGTGTTGAGTGTGTGTGAATTTTATTTGTATAGACGGCAGCATCCCCACTATCAGGGCCCTCCTTGGCCCTATAATTATAGCCGAACACTCCTTGATTTGGCGGGATCGTCGGAAAGGTAACAGTCTCGGAAAGTATATGCCGACCCGCGTACCCCAACTCGCGCCCTTCGCATGTCGAGCAGACCATTACACATGCCTCCCTTCGCCCCGGTGTAGGGGTGCCGAAGAGGCCCACCTCCTGTCGGTGGGGTCTATTTAAGCTAAGAGCTTGCCCTCCGTGTAACGCTAAAGACAAGTCCTCCTATCAGACCCTAGGCCCAGGGATGATTTGTTGCCCTTGCCCACCAGCGACCGCCAGGCTAAGGTGCACAGTCGCCCCGCCCGCGAAGATTCCCTGTCCAAAAGTCGCGCTTGTTAGCCCGTGTTCCCGCCATATCGCTGTCCGACTTTTCGTCCGCATACCTGAGCAACACTCGCTGCGCTCCGGCGGTGATTGCCCTGGGTCGCTTACACCATCCGTATTTTACAGGTACCTATCGAATGCAATGCTTGCATCCCTGACCCTCTTTATAACTCATATTATGAAAACACTGTTTACTTGCATTTTACATGATTTATTTAATATTAGCACCTGCTGATAAAGCACTAATTGCCTTCGATTCATTTTTCATAAGATCATTTTTATGCAAAATTTTATAAATTGTAACATGTCGCTTTTCTATCTACGAAAATAGGCTCTTCCGTTTCGCAATAAAGTGAATCATTTTGCTACAAGGACCCTCTTCCTTCATTTGACAATTATACTGAATTTGTAATAAATTATAATACTAAATATCATGTTTATATAATATAAGAGGATCTACAATAAAATTATGTTATAGATCTGGCTTCAAAGCGGTCGTTCACAGCTCGCGTCCGTTCTTGTACTTTTTCTAACCACACCAATTCGTCCAATGCTCGAACTTTCTGGTGTAACACGCCATTTGGGAATTCGGTTCTGATGCGTTCGGGAACTACATCTACAAGAAGAGAGTATATATAGTAATATTGACTAAGTCTAAAACATGTTCAGAATTTATTTATTTTAAGGCATTTGTACTACTTTGCTTTCTTTTAAAAACACTCGAGAAAATCATATATAATCAGTTTATGAGTACTTGATGTATAATATGTGACGGGGCGTATAACATCGGCGCGCGCGCGGAGCCGATCTCGCGAGACGCCGCGGCCGCGCGAAGGCCTGCGCGCGAAAATCCCCGCTGCCCGCGAGCATATTCCGCTCGCCGCGGGGTTACGAAGATCCGCACAAAGCGGAATCGGCGAGGAGCGCCGATGGGAGTCTCCGCGGGGAGCGGGCGGTGCGGCGCGCGGCCGGTGGGAGAGCGCGCCGAGTGGGAGAGAGCGCCGAGTGGGATGGGCGCGGCCGCGCGGGCAGGAGAGAGAGTCAATGCTCGTGCGGGTTAAGCAGCATTCGGCGCGGTTGGTAGCCGGATGGGTGAGCTGCTTGGGTGTCCCACACCCAACTATTGGCTTTCGGGATTTTCCCGCTGTTTTTTCTCCCGGGATCTTTTCGGGATAGGAAAGCAGGCCTAAGGACGCATTATTGCTGCTGGTTGCAATGATTTGTTATTAATAAATTATTGCAATAGATAGCGGTTTGCTGTTTTTTTTTGGTCTGTTTTCCGGCTTACTTTTAGAATAGTATGTAAATAGGTGGCCGTGCATAAAGGGTTCCGTACAGCCAGGTTATGGCTAAGGCGCCCGAGTTATGCGCGGCAAATTAGGTTAGGTTTTAGGTTAGGTGAGGGTACAGGGCCCAGTGGAGGGGTGAATCGTACGAGGGAGAGGGGGGGAAAGTCCTACAGCCCCGGAAGCAGGCCGGTCATTAGTCTCGCGGAATTAATTAAAATCTTTTATAGTTTTTCCTTGATTTAAAGCGGCGTGGTGCGGCGAGTACGCGGCTATAGGATTTTTCCAATCCTACCCGACCACACGAATACCCCCGGGCCCGGGAACAGCCGTTGCGACTATAGGGGTGTGCACAACCCTGGGGGCCAACTGGCTAAATGTACCTAATTGTATATATAGTTGGTAGGCGGCACGAATGGGCATGTCGATCTGTCCTCGTTTCCGATGGCTTCGCCGGGAAAACGCCTCTGTGTTTAATGCAACATGGAGGCACGAGAAAGATCGAAAAGTTAGGTTAGTCCACGATGTAAATAGTAGCGAAATGTCCCCAGCTAGCTTCCTGGACGATGACCTGTAACCTAGTCAGGGAGGGTTCGGGGCTGGGCGAGTGCGTCGTAGCGAAATTCGTCTCTCTCTCCGAAACTAAAATTAAGTATATATATATATTTGTAATTATAATATGTATGTTTTGTTTCCTTACCCGTCTTTTCAGAGGGCCGAGGGGAGGCGAGAGTTTGCTCGCACATTGCGATTAAGCCCCGATAACCGACCGACAAAAGGGGGGGTTGTCATAAGGGACAAGGAGGCTAGGGAGGGGAGGGGCGGATCCTGGAAGGGTCCGCGAGGCGTAAGCTCGAATTCAACGAGCAGGCCCGGAAAATGAATGTTTCATCCAAGGGCCAGCGAGTTGAAGGAGGGCCGTCGGGGTCCGTGAGTTCGGACGTGAAGGGGAAGGTTCGAGGAACCAGCCCGCCCGACGAACTCAAGGACCCAGCGATTAAGGAGCACCCGGGAGCGGAGAACTATGAACTCCGCGTGAGAGGGCTCCTGAGAGATCGCACGGCTAGGAAGCTCCGACGGGAGATGTGCGCACTCCCGCTCGTCGAGATAGCCAGGAGATTAGTGGCAAATAGCCTTAATTTTAGAGGAGAAGAAGCGGAGTTAAGGGAGCGTCAGTGGCGATTCGCCCTACGGGTCGCAAGGCCCGAGCTCGACGTTCCCTGGTTGTTCGGGTATGACGACGACCCTGCAGTCGGGTCATGCTCGACGCCGCTGTGCTCTGAGGACCTGTGGGGGCGTCGCCGAAAGAAATCGGTGCAGCCCGATAGACAGGCGGGGCACAGCGACGTCTCCGATCACGGGAGCTCTCATGAGAAGGAGGCTGGTAGCCAGAGCCCGGAGGAGGTGCAACGAGTGCAGGGGACGGCGCAGCAACCCCCCGAGGGGGAAGTAAGACTGCTGCCTAGCCTCGAAGCAGTCCAGAGCTTAGGCGAAAGCCTGGATATGCTGCTTCGCCTTTCGGGCATCTCAACGCCCGGAGCTATGGCAGGAGCAGCACCCCTGAAAATTTCGGGTGTCGAAGGCCTAGAATTCGCCCAGGAATATAACCGGGCGTTAAAGGACCTGGGACCCCGAATTAAGGCGCTACAGGGAGCAATCGGAGGGGTAAAGATGGCCGCAGATCTGGGCCCCGGTGAAGACGTGGGCCCCTACGTCGCATTAAAAGCGGCGGAAGCCTGCAGGGAGGCGGAGGCTAGTAAGCAGCCTCCCGCCACGGCAGAGCCCATGGCGGCATCCACTCCTGTGGATTCGCTCCCGGAAGAGTCTGAGAGTGAGTCCGAGTCGACGGGGAGCGAGGAGAGCAACGGAGAGGAGTTGTTCGGTTCGCTTCCGGCCCCGTCGAAGGATTCGCACAGGCGAAGACGCGAGGGAGGAGAGAACCCGAGGGCACCAGGCCAGGGGAATGGCCAGGGCCCGAGCGGGAATCCTCCCGGCCACGATGCGCCTGCGGCCACGGGGTCGCGAAGGATAAAGATATTCGCACACTCAACGATCTGGTCATGCTAGGAGAGCGGAAGGAGCGAGTCAATACACTCAATGAGCGCTTTGAAAATTCTGGAAAGACGCGCAAGAGTGACAAGCTCCTGGTAAAGCGGGAAGAAAGGTTCAACGCGGTGGAGGGAGTACTTCCTACACTGGTGGTCAAGAAAAGCTCCGACAAGTCGAAGAGAAAGGGCAAAACGAGCCCGCCAAACGACTTAGTCGATGAGCACGAGGAGGAACAGGTGGCTGCAGCGCAAGGTCCGTTGATGGGGCCGAACCGCAGTTTTGTTCCTCCTGGCGCCCAAAAACCATCGGCACCCAACGGCCCACCAAAGGGCCCAGGGTGGGGAGGGCCCCAGAAAGTTGGAGGAAGGATCCCGGCGAATCTGGCGGGCCTCCCCGGTACCGCCCAGGGGTGGAGAGGGCCAGTAAGCCAGAACTTCGCGGGAGTGTCTCCGCAGAACATGGCCGGCTGTCTCGGTACCGCCCCGGTCTGGAGAGGGCCAGGGAATCAGGGTTTCCCGGGATATCAGCAGGGAAGCCCGGCGAGTTTTCCCAGCCCGAACCAAAGAAACGGGCCGAGAGGAGGACTCCCGTTTAACGGGGCATGCTTTACATGCCAGGGCACAGGGCATAGGGCAGCCCAGTGCCCGAAACGGGTCTGCTTGCGTTGTCAGCAGCCGGGGCATTTCGCAGCGAGCTGCACTCGTACAGAGGCGCCGCTAAGATGCCAAGGCTGCGACACTCCGGCCGTTACTTTCATATCTTGCCCAAATTGTAGCGTGATTTGGGAGAGCATAAAAAATGCCAACGCAGGGCGATAGAGACGCTCCCTACGCCCTGCGAAACGGAGACGTGAGCGACCCAACATACGGAAGCGCAGGCGGGGGCAGAAGGAGATCGACCGTTGGCCACATTCTCGGGCACTTTGCCAGAGAAACAGCCAGGTTTCGATTGGACGACTCTCCTGGAACCCCCACCCGCTGCAATGGAGGGGGCGCCAGGGAGCACGGAAAGAGAGGGGCAGCCTTTGCCATCGCCGAACCCGTTAAACTCGGTAGACCTCCCGGCGCCCGCGAGTAACTCGGGGTTCGTGCCCCCGAGCGCGGAACGGGGGAGCGAATCAGTAAACGAAGGCGCAGGGATAACTCCAGAGCCCGGCTCAGGGGTTGAGTGCGCCCCGGAGAGCGCAGAGTCTCATGGTGAGGAAGTCATAGCGGGGGCACAAGGCGATAATCGCTGGTTTTGCGCCGTGAGACTCGGTGGGCGAGTGCTGACAGCGCTGTATGACCCGGGATCCCAGATCTCCTGCATTCACGCAAACGAAGCGCAGGAGTTCAAAGATCGTTGGAGACCGACGCAACTCATGGTGCGAGGCTTCACAGGGTCAACCCAACCGTCGTTGGGAGTGCTGAAAGTCTGTTTTAGTGTAGATCAACAGGAAGGACGGGTAGAATTAAGAGTAATTCCGTCCATGGATTACCAAATGGTCCTGGGCGTTGACTTTATACGCGGATGGGCTTTCGAAGTCCAGCACGGCAAAGGGAGGTGGCGCATCCCGGGGGCAGTTTGGAGGAGCTTTATGGAGAAGGACCTGCCTGAGCAGAGTCCAGGGATTCTAGGGGAATTTGCGGGCATCGTAGAAGTTCAGGACGAGCAACGTGAACGCGTGAGGGCACTGGTGGAAAGTATTATCCCAGAGCCCGGGCAAATTCACGGGTTTACAACGCTCATTGAACACCATATTGATGTGCAAGGGGCGAGGCCGATCCGGCACGCGCCCCGTCGCATGTCCCCAAAGATTTTGGAATTCGCTCAGCGGGAGGTCCAAAAGATACTGGATAAAGGCATAATTGAGCCTAGTGCCAGCGAATGGTGTAGCGCGCGCGTGATTATAAGGCGAGAGGAAGGCAGCTACCGCTTCTGTATCGACTTTCGAGATATAAATAAATTGACACGGAGGGATAATTACCCATTACCAAACATGGATTCGATTCTTGACAAACTAAGAAACGCCAGGTATATCTCGAAGGTGGATTTAAAGAAGGCGTATTTTCAGGTGTTCCTGACGGAGTGTAGTCGTCAATACACTGCATTCGCCGTCCAAGGCTCGGGTCAGTGGCAATTCGTAAGGTTGCCGTTCGGGCTATCAAATGCCCCAGCGACTTTTTGCCGACTGATAGGGGCCCTTTTTGGGCCCGAGGTAGAGCCACACATCTTCGGTTATCTAGACGATTTAATCGTAGTGACCGAGACGTTTGAAGAACACCTGGAGTGGCTGGAATATGTACTAAGGACCATAGTCAATGCGGGCCTGGAAGTCAACCGTGAGAAATGCGAATTTTGCTGTTCCAGTGTCGTGTTTCTTGGGTATCGGTTGGATGCTGAAGGACTCAGGGCAGACCCGGAAAGGGTCGCCCCCGTCCTGGAATACCCGGCACCTAAGAATGTAAAGGAGCTGAGAACGTTCCTGGGCATGGTAGGATGGTACTCGAGGTTCATTCCGTTGGAGGCAGAGGTCAAGATACCTCTGGTTAGACTCCTGAGGAAGGACCAAGAGTGGGTTTGGGGAGAGAGTCAAGATTGCGCGTTTAGGGCCCTAAAGGCGGCGTTGGTTGAGGCCCCGGTGCTCGCACACCCGGACTTCTCGAAACCCTTCACGGTTCAAAGCGACGCTAGCAATTATGCTATTGGCGCTGTACTGACCCAGGAGGATGAGGATGGGCATGAACATCCGATAGTGTACGTAAGCCGTGTGCTTTCACCGGCCGAAAAGAACTACACGACCACCGAGAAGGAGTGCCTCGCCCTCATTTGGGCAATTAAGAAACTGCGGCCTTACCTCGAGGCCTATGAGTTCGTTGCACGAACGGACCATAGCGCTCTTCGGTGGCTGCAGAATCTTAAGGACCCCACGGGCCGCCTGGCCAGATGGACCCTGGAAATGCAGCAGTGGGACTTTCAAATTGTGCATACCAAAGGTTCACTGAATAAGGTCCCGGATGCCTTGTCGCGGGGTATTCTAGACGATGGGCCAGAGGTCGCTTCATTCGAACTGATATCGGATCCGTGGTATCTAAATCGATTGAGAGATGTAGAACAAAGACCGCTCAAATTCCAGAACTGGAAGGTCGAGGACGGCATGTTATACAGATACTCAATCGATGAACTCATGGACTCGATATCCTTTCGAGAGGAGGGGTGGAGGCTCGTCGTGCCCGCCGAGCATAGAGCGAGGGTTATGGTAGACGCACATTGGCATCCGTCGTCGGGACATCTAGGAATAGAGAAAACGTTCGACCGGATAGCCCGCGAATACTATTGGCCCGGGTTCTACCAAGAGGTGAGGGACTTTGTGAGAGCCTGTGAGGAATGCCAGAAGTACAAAGTTTCACAACAAGGCCCTGCAGGCTTAATGAGTCAAAGAATAGTCGAAAGACCATGGCTAGTGGTGGCAGCAGATCTAATCGAGCTCCCCAGGAGTAGGTAGCAACACAGATACGTCATAGTGTTTGAAGACCTGTTTACGCGATTGGTTGAGCTCAAGGCCCTACGGGCAGCCACCGGGAGAGCGGTGGCAAGTGCTCTGGAGGATTTAATCCTATTCCGCTGGGAAACTCCCACGTTCCTGTTGACCGACAATGCGACACATTTCGTGAACCAGCATCTCAAGGAGGTACTGAAGGAACACGGGATAGAGCACGTCACGACTTCCCCGTATAGCCCCCAAGGTAACCCGGTGGAGAGGGTCAATAGGACGCTTAAAACGATGATAGCCCAATTTGCGGGGATTGATCATCGTAGCTGGGATGAACATCTGCCCGAGTTGCGGCACGCATTGAATACGGCCGTACACTCGAGCACGAAGTTTTCCCCGGCTGTCCTGAACTTTGGGAGAATCCCGCGACCCAGTCAGAGCCTGAGACGGGCCGTGGAACGCAGGGATCCAGTGATCCCGGTAAATCCCGAGCTCTGGAATAACCGCCTGGAACGGCTCGAGCTAATCCGAGACCTCGTCAGGAAATATAATGATGAGGCTTGGGCGAAGCAGAGCAAGGCGTATAACCGCAACCGGCGGTACGCCACGGTCCAGGAAGGTGATCTGGTGCTGCGACGCGAGCATACCCTGTCGGACGTGGTCAGAGGGATTTCGGGGAAGCTAGCCGCCAAGTACGCGGGCCCGTTCGTGATAAAAAAGATTCTGGGGGACACGACGGTGCTACTCGAGGAGGCGGACCGGAAAACCGCTAAGGTGCACGTTCAGCACCTGAAGCGGTACGTGCCCCCGCGACAGGATAACGCCAGCAACGCGCCCTAACAGCGAGGAAGGGGGCGGGTCCCGGGATAGAGGGAGGGGTGGCTGGTTGGCTCCAACATTAAATTTCTTGTGTTTTCAGGATGGCCGACGAGGAAATCACGGGAGACCCCCCCGCTTCGGGGCCCCAGGAGCGGCCCGCAGCGGGGGCCATCGAGACCCGAAGGAGCACGGCGGAGGAAGAGGACCAGCTCCTCTCCGGGGAGTTCGATCTTATCGATCTCCACTCCCCGGGGCTGAGCCGGCTCTCCCGGACGGCCAGCCCGATGAGCGGGGTGGAGGAGATGGCGGCTGACCCTCCATCCACGCCGCCACCATCCACCCGGCAGGGCGAGGCTACGCCGCCCATGCCACCAAGGGCAAGCGAGCCTGCGACGCCATCGTCGCCCCGACGGAAGGAGGTAGCGGCGCCGGAAGCGCCGTCCACCCCGGAGCCCATGGAGGTGGGCCCAGGCGAGCCGCAGCGGAACGACCAGGCGGTCATCCACCTGGCGCACTACGCCGAGCAGCTGCGTCAAGAGCGACGGCAGCAGGACCTGGCGAGGGAGCGCCATCGGCCGAATCGTCGGCGCTGGAGGCAGCTAAATATGGAGGACTATGAGTCCTCCACCCTCCCAGCCCATCGGGAAGGGCGTCGGCTGCCTCCGGTGTCCGACACGAGGCTGTTGGAGCGCGGGGACGAGGGCGCGGCGCCCACACCACCAGGCCCGCCACCAGCACCCGTACCACCGCCACCAACGCCCGGCCCAACACCACCGACGCGAAGGCCAGCGCCCCGGTCCGAGACGGCGAGGGCGAAGCGCGGCTCCCGTGGAAAAGGGAGACTCGCGGAGGAAGAATGCCGTTTGGCCCTCCGGGAAAGGTGCGGGCTGCAGCCCAAAGGGAGGCAGCGGCAGCGACCGCACCCGACGAGTGACCGAGGTGTCGGGGGTAGGCGCCCCAATAGCGCGGACCGGGAGATTGCCGGCGATCTGCCGCAAGGTAGCGCCGGTACCCTTCGACCCGCAGGTGGATCCCCCGCCAAAGGTTTGTTTCCGCTGCTGGGCGCGAGGGCACGCGAGCTCGGCGTGCCCGGCACCCCGGCACAGGACGCTCTGCCGGAACTGCGGCCGGCTGGGGGTGACCATCGGGTCATGCCCCAGGTGCAGCGAGGCCTACCGGCAGGCCGAACGCGAGCGGCGCGCGCGGAAGCGCAGGGCACTGTCGGCCCCATCCGGACGAGACGCGCCGGGGACGTCGCGGGGGGGCCCCACGGAAGGCCCGGCGACGGATGGGGGAGAGTGAGAGGCGAGCCAGGGATCGTGGCGTCCCTCAAAAAGGGGAAGGCACACCAACGAGCCTTCCCCTGCGAGGACTCCCATGGGGCCGCCCCCACCTTCCCAGCCGTTAGGGACACCCCAAAAGGCCCGGCCGCGCTCGACCCCAACCACGCCCGCGGCCGTGCGCATCCGCGGCGTCGTGGAGCGCGAGGAAAGGAGGTTGGCGGAGGCCAGGAGAGCGCGCCCAGGAGCCACCATGGACGAAGTCCGTGCGATTAACAGCTTTTACGCAGACCAGGCCGTGGCGCTGGGCGAGGCGCGGCAGCGACAATGGGAGGGGGCCCCGGTATGTGGGCCCGGTTTGGGGGTTAACCCCCTCCTCCCGGGCTGCGCGTCGATCGCCTCCCTGGTCTTGTGCCCCGGGAAGGCGAACCAGAAGGAGCCCGCCATCACTTTCCTGCAGGAGGACTGCACCTTGGGGGGGGGGGCACTCAGCGGAACCGAGGAGGGGCCCTCGGGCCCCGGTCTCGGCGCCGCCGATGCTGCGAACCCCCAGACTCCTCCCGAAGGACGGGCGACAGACGCGGTCGCAGCCATGGACGCCGCCAGGAACCTGCTCCGGGAAATCCGGGAGTCGGTCGCCGACCCCGAGACGCAGCGCGTGCTGCAGCTAGGCCTGGCGGCGTACCTGCGCGGCCGCCCCCCTCGCCCGCACACAGGGTAGTGATGTCGGGGCTCCTGGCCGCCTTAGGGGCACCCACGCGCGCGACACGTCCCTCCTCGTCCAAACTTGACATCCGCGGGGGAAGTAAAGTTTGGGGGGGGGGGGGGGCTGTGACGGGGCGTATAACATCGGCGCGCGCGCAGAGCCGATTTCGCGAGACGCCGCGGCCGCGGCCGAACAATCGATGCGCGCGGGTCGATAGCGTCGAAAAGGGCGGAGCTATCGGCCCGCGGCGCGATCGACAGGCGCGGGTCGATGGGCAGTCAGTTTTCGCGCGGGCCACGACCGCGCCTTGGCAACACGCACGTGCGCGCATTTTCCCCGCGAAACGAGGCGAGCGGAAGAGAGAGAGAAGGCGAGCAAACAGCGCCACGCGCCGAGAGAGAGGCGAGAGGAGAGAGAGAGAGAGCCACCGGAGCGAGAGCCGCGATCCCCAGGACATCGGGGAGGCGCCGGGTTCAGCGTTCCCGGCCGGTCTGTGGCCGGAAAGACCAACACCGCGTCGGCCAAGGTAGGCCTGATGTTATAAGGCGTGCGCGAGAGAAAGAGAGAGAGAGAGAGAGAGAGAGACCGGCGCGGGCACGGCGCGGGGTAGGCTGGAGTGTGGGCGCCCGCCCCAGGTGTAGGGGCTCTCCGGAGCCCGCCCGCTCGACCTGGGGAGCCGTCAGGCGTCCGGTACTGGCGCGGACTAGGGCGCCAAGCCGGAGGTGTTGGGCCCCCTCACGGGCCCGCCGCCCCCGGGTGCAGGCGCCCGGCTGTCCTGCTGCCGGGACCCGGGTAGGCGTCCATGGAGGGCTCTGCGAGAGCCCGGGGACGTCCTCGGCGAGCGCGCGTGACCCCGCGGCGCACGATATGTACCGTGCGAATGTTATTGTTGTTATTGTTGTCAGAGGGGCGTGCGGCGGGGAGGTGCCGTCCTCCCTGACCGCGAATAAAGTGTTATGTTCAGAAGAGAAGTGCGGCCTCTCTTGTGTTATTTCACCAGCCATGCCCCCCTCCCTCCCCCGATTACATACCGCCGCGACCATCGTCGGCCAGCCGCCCGGGCTGGCCCGGCCGGGTCCCCTCCGGGGCGACCGTGAGAGCCTGCACGTAGGCAGGACGGCGCGACCGGGGAATAATGGCGCGGTGCCCCGGGTCCGCGGGAAGCCTACTGCTTCCCGACGAAAGCACCACGTCAGAAATAGTATTCTTGAACTTCTGCTTACTAGTTATAAACTAGTTATATATAGTTATAGAAATTTCTCGAGCTCGTGATACAACAAAACTCGATCCTTCCTCTTTCTGTCCGGTATATCTATGTATTCTCAAATCCCTTGAGATAAATTCTCAAGTATCTCGTTGATTCTCTTCCAATATGTATGATCTTCTTGCTAGGAGTTATCCAAAACAACTGGTTGTTTCCCGAATGCACGGCGAGACGGGTATAAAATCATTTTAAGTTTACAGTGCCAATTTATGGACCAGTTGTCGAAGGCAATGTCTAACCGCGATGGTTGTAGGGTGCTGCATTTCCTCGAATAACTAAGGGTACATCATACGGCAGAGAAGATTCCGCTGCGAAAGAACGTGGCGTTTTAATTTTAGTGAGTGCCAAGTAGGATAAATGATACGACGCAAATTCAGGTGTTCGTTGTTAGATGAATAGTACGTTGCGCACTTGTCATTTTTGTCTTCAATTGGTTTCAGTACTGCAGGCTTGTTTAACATGTGTAGGCTATATTCGCATAGGCATTTGGCCGTAGCGAGACCGTGGTGACACCTAGGGAGCCTCATACCGGAGCCGAGAGTCGTACGACGAGATTCATGGATGCAAATCGATTCAAAAGGTCGGGTCACTTCCAAAAGAATGGCGATTGAGTCTTCGAATTTTTGAAGAGGCCTCTGAAGGACGACTATTGATGTCTCAAGAAGTGAGCGCTCTAACAAAAGCGAGACAAAGTCTAGCGACGACCACGATACGGCGGCGGATCACACTAACGCGCGCTGCGCTCGGCAGTGCCAATCCCTCGAGCGACAAAACCGCGACACTTTATTTGTTCGTGATTTCGCAACCAGCGGTAATATTGGACGAGCACGCGGACGATCCATTTAATCCTCTAGCGTTAGCCATCACGCGTGCAATACGTTTATCTGCGAAGCTAATCTATCGCGGCGCATTGAGGCAAAAAGGTGCAGGCCCTCCCACGGAAATGGCGAGCGGAGCTCGCGAGGCGTGTGCTCTGCTGAAGTTCCTCAGCCCCGCGTCGTATATGTTTAATTCCTCTCCACTGAGTGCGTAGTGTGGCATGGCTGGCACTTCTAGGCCGCTGAATTGGCGCGATATTGTTATAAGCACCACGCATAGCCTTATGTCCCGTCCCTATTTCATCTCACGTAAACGCTTCGAGATCGGTCAGCGGTTACGCATTGTCTCTCGTCTCTCTCGCACTCTTTCTCTCGTTTTCTTTCTCACAATTTCTCGCATGTTCTCTCTCCGAAGCGAGATCATCACAAAGCCGGAGTTCGAGAAGGTAGCGTAATTCTTCCAACGCGAGGCGCAGATGGCAGAAAGCAATGGCATAATGCGCTCACTTGCTCTTAGCTCATCAGCAAAAAACACGGACCGCGTAAAAAAATGTGAGCACGTGGTTCAGTGGCCGGCAGTAAAAGAAATGAGTCTGGCAAGGGATTGAGTCAAGCTAGCGAGAAGAGGTTCGTATCACCGGACTCCGTGCACTACGAGCACTGTCGCCCGTCGGACCATCGATTCGATTATTGCTGAGATTACCTGCGAGCAACTTTAGATCTCCGATAGCGATCTCAATTACCGCGCGATGTCACAAAGTCGCGTTAAATATAGAATCGAGGGGAGCGACTTTCCGGCTTTCCAAGGTTTTGGCTGTGCAGGGGATAAGGCCTGTTCGCTGTCTTCAACAGTTCTCCTAAGCTAACGTATGCAAGCCGAAAGTGCGTGGGTCACTGATTCAGTTAAAATACTGGCAATTTTCCGTAGGTCTAAAGTTTTCTTTTATATTTATTTCTCACAGCTTTCAACGGCAGAAAACGTGGTAGCAGTTGTGACGAGGCGCCTCCTCCTCGGAAGCCGGATTGTTCCCGAGGGGTTCCGGAGCGCTGCGCCATCCCAAGTGCAGCAAGTGAAGTTGCGCCATCCCAAGTGCGGTGACTCCTGCACCGCGCAGGCTCATGGTCGCCTTGGAGGGACCCGGGCGGTCGACCCACGACGGTCGCGATAGTTATTCGAGTTGGGAAGAGGGACGGCCGGGCACAATAATGACTCCATTTTCCTTTTAACTATTTATTCGCGGGTGGCGGGACAGGCCCCGCCGCCGCACAACTCCTTCGCCTCCTGGCGCTCAGCGCCCGCTGTTCGCACGCGGGGTCGACGCGGGCCGTCCCCGGCGGGCCCCTGCGGCTTCGGCCCCGAACCTCCGTGCGCCGCTCGCCGGCTTCGGAAACCCTGGCAGGCCACCTAGGTGGCCTCTGCAGGGTACTGAGGGAGTCGCCTGCATCCCTCGCGCCTAACCGGCGGAAGTGCTCGCGCCGCGCTCTCTCTCCGCGCGCATTAAGGATGGGAGGCACACCTTGGCCGTCGGCGGAGTCCTCACGGGACTCTCCCGTACCCTCTCGGCTCCACAACAACGGGGCTCGGCGGTGCAACGGCCCTCGTCCTGGGCACGGCTCGGGTCGCGGCGGCTGCCTAAAAACTCACGCGAGATCGCGGGCGCAGGGGTCGGCCTCGGGACGTGCTCGAGGCCAAAGCCAACCTGAAGGTTTTCCCTCAAGAAAAACATACTTGAGCACGCCCGATGGCCGCGGCCCCTGCGCCTCCCCCCCTCGCGCGCGTGCCTCACCGCGCTCACCGGTGTAAACATCGGCTCGGGTCGGCTCGCACGGCCGATCTCTCTTGAGATTATTTTCAGGGTCATAAATTTTACCTGTCAAAGCTCAATTCCTTTACCACTGCATGTGTGTGTGTGTGTGTGTGTGTGTGTGTGTGTGTGTATCTATATTGCGACGAGTATCTCGCCGTCGTCATCGCGCGATCGGCCCTCGATCCTTGTGTGATTGCGCGATTGCGATCAGTGTGTCTCGGGACACGGTTCCTCCCGAGACGATTAGCGGCGAAGCGCCACGCTTTTCGCGCGACGCGCTAAGTGAGTTAGAGAGAGAGTGATAGCGAGAGATAGATAGAGAGAGAAGAGAGAGAATGAGAGAGAGAGAGAGAGAGAGAGAGAGAGAGGTGCATCACAGTGCAGGTGCACTCAAACTGAAAGATAGAGTTCGAGAACCAGAGTTTGGCGAACCAAGTGTTAACTACAACAACAAAGCAAACCTTGGGACGCTTCGATCTCGCTCTTGCGGTTGGAGATTGGCGAAACAAGTGTAAGCATTGTCCCGCCAATTCGGAGTTCGCCGCCGCCACCAAAGTAAGTAAATTGAAATATATACATTTTGTAGCGTGTGCGCGATCATCCGCGTCGGGAGAGTGAGAGAAAGAGAGAAAGAGTTAGCTAGATAGTGTCGCTCATTGTCGGGATTCTTTTTTTGTAAATTTTATTATAATAAATAATTAAGTTAACATTCAAAACATCCGTGTAATCATTTCGCGCGCCTTTTCCCATTTTTCGCATCTCTTATAGCAGCGAGCACCCAGGCTCGCCCCGCCGCGTCCGCGGATTTTCCGTGCGATGATACGAGCAGGAGGAGAGGACGGAAAGTCCTTAAGTCGCGTGGTGGCTGGGAGCCGGGGCGAAATCAGCCACCTGGTAACCGCCACGTGACAATATATATATATATATATATATATATATATATATTGTGACGTGGGATCACAAAAAGTTTAAAAAATTTGAATATTAAACAAATACAGATTTAAAATTTTATTTTCCCGATCACCTCTACCCCAGGCGCGTCGCGTGCAAATTGCGAATTCACCAATCGAAGGGGGGTTCAGTTGAAATAACTTAACATCGCTAATTAAATTTAAACTATAACAACATTTATTAAATAATATAGGGATTCTACAAATTCTCCAATACAAATGTTTAACAAAAGACGTTTAGCCGATATCTACGGAGATATCAAAATTTAACAATTTAACTCGACTCGACTAAATTATATATAACCCGGGAAATCACGAACATCTCGAAAAAAAAAAAATAAACAATTTATATAACATCTCGATTTAACTGCACCAACCTAAAAAGGAAAATTCCAAGCTGAAAGAAAATATACGAATCTCGAGAATATCACTGATTCTGGTCCACCGGCTATTAGAGAAGAGAGAGAGGACAATACAAAAATAACTAAAGAACTCACCAGCAATGCCAAATGAAAAATAATAATAATTTAAACAATAAAACAAAATCCAAGTTCCCGGCCCACGCACCTTCTTTAATTTATTTTGGAGTATAATCCTAATCTCCGAAAATAATAATAAATGGTCTGAGCCTCGACTTTTCGGTATGGCTCCTTTCCTTTTCGAGATCGGGCGACGAGTGAGTGTGTCCCGCTTTTCATCGGCTCGGAAACTCGATTTTCCCTCTAAAATCCAGCTAGCATCCTTGTTATGCATATTAGGCAATAGTATTATCCTTGTCTCGTACATTTAGCAAGAATACACTATTGTTCCCGCCAATTTAAGAAAAGAGGGCGTTAAAATCAATTATCCGGCCGCGCGACTATTTAAAGGCTTATTAATTTTTATATCATAAAAAGAAAGAAAACACCACCAAAATTCTCAAAAAATATAAAAAAAAATCCCAAATAATTTAATAAAAATTTATCAATTATCATAATAAATCAATCAATAGTTATCAATAAACTATCCTCCAAAAATCGTCTTTTATTCTCTCTCTCTCTCTCTATTCAATAGCCAACACTTGACTATACCAAAAATTCGGGTAAGGAAAATAATAAGTACGCACGGTATATATATACTCGAACTATATTTAGATTATCACGATAAAGGAAGACAAAGACGGAACATCTCGATATTTCTATTAATTCTAATCCCTGGGGAGGATTACTATTCACCTCCTGGTGAGCAAAAAGAGACTACTTGATTGGTCCTCGACATATTTTCCTATAGTCGCCTCCATATACTCGCACCTTACTTGCAGCTATCTCTGTTTAATGTCACCAGCTGATTCTCCCCAATTGTTTTCCTCAACAAATCAAATAAATTTTGTTATTAACTGGGAATTAAAGTTAATTGTTTTCAACCTGCAGCGATGCAATTTCCTATCTTGCTCGTCACCCGATTTCAAGTATGTATTAATGAAATCTATTAATGAATTATTTTATTTGTCCCAGGAGGACGATCACTCGTCATAATATATATATATATATATATATATATATATATATATATATATCTATGTATGTATTTATGGATATATATAATAAATTTCTGAATATATAATTTTTCAGGGCACATTTTGTTCTAGTGAAGTATGTTTGGGTAGTATAATGTCAACTCCAACTCATCTGACCGATTTAAGGAAATGTGAAGATATTTTAAAACATGCGAAGGATTTTATATATCAATATTTTTTTTCGATTAAAAGGTAATGCGCCTTTCATTAAAAAATAGTAATAATAGTTTAATATGGACTGTTTAAAACTAGTTATAGTAATTTAATTACTGATTGAGTTAATTATTGTATTAATTATGTAGTACTGTCACGTTAATTATGCTTTGAAAGAATTTTGTTTAAATTATTTGTTAAAAGACAAAATTACCGATGGGTATCCCGGTGCGTTAACATCGTTAGTGTCGTAAAAATATAAAGATTTATTTTGACTTCATTGTAACGGGAGGGTCGTGTCGGTGATTCTGCCCCGGGAGTGCCCTTGAGGGATCAGGAGGACTACCAGAAGAAAGGCCTGTCACTATGAAGGTGGTTTATCTTGCAAGATATGGATCATTTATTTGACAAAAGTCCGAGAAAGGTTTGCATCCGATGCAACCAAGAGGACCATTTTGGCCTGCGAAGATGAGTGCTTGTCCCGACAAGCTGCCACTTACGGGGGCCGACCAGTACCACTCCAAGGAACCTTGACGATAGAAAACGCAATTCCAACGATGCGCCACCACCATCGACCAAGGATCATGGGCATAGCTGTGACGAATGATGACCCTGATAACCAGGCGGTAGCCGACGTTACTGAAGGACTACTGTTAGACCAAGATAAAATATTCCTAGTCTAAAATTATCCTGCTATTATGTGCAGCAAAACGCACATTCCTGGAAATAGTCGGATGCTACTACAGATTTATTCCAATGGAGGAAAAAATTCCTCCCAAAGACTCCCGGCTCGATTGGAAGTCGGAATAAAAAATTTCCCTGGCTGGACTGAGGAAGGAATAAGATTGGTCCTAGGGGAGGACTAGTAACAATTATTCAACATATTCAAAATAGCCCTAGTCGAGGCCCCGATGTATGTACTTTCTGTGGATCATGAATGATATGAACATCCAATAGTCTACGTAAATCGCGTATTAAACACAGCTGAAAAACTAAAACACTACCAAATAGAAGTGTCTCGCTCTACTGTGGAAAATTAAAAAATTAAACCTTGCCTGGAGACCAAAGAGTTTGTGGTACGAATGGATCATAGGGTCTTAAAATAACTTAAGAGTCTGAATGATCGCACTCGATAATTGGCCGAATGGTATCTGGAAATGGAACAGTGGAACTTCTCGATCGTGCACAATAAAAGCTCATTAAATACAGTGCCGGACGCTTTGTTTAGAGGATTGGTGGTGAAGCAGTTAGACGTCACTTCCTTTGATTCGATATCGGATCATCCGTACCTTGCTCGGGTGAATGAGCAGCACCATCTGTCGAATTCTCTAGTTCGAAAATTGAAACGAAAATGCTGTACCATCATTCAGCCGACCAGTTATTGAGCCCAGTAACATTAAAAGGGAAGGAGTTTATATACTCTTGTTCACCGAGTATATGGACAGATTATTTTATGATACACAAAACTGCGATGCACTTCAACAGAAATTGTCTCCCTTCTGGGGGACACAGCAAATTTTTATGTGATTATACTGTTTTTATCAGTATAACTTTATAGGTTATTAAATATTAAAATTTGCTATAAATACCTCTGACTGTTTAAAACAAAAGTATTGTACAACAGTAAAAAAATAGGTCACATGAGTCCTTTTTTGCGCCGCTAGAGCCTCGACTTCCATCGACTCGACGACGACGCTGGCCGACTCAGTGAAGTCGCGCAATAAAATGGGTGTGGGCGTAGTTCGCTCGCCGACATCTCCTTCTTTACCGGCGTCGATCCTTCTATCATCTTCTTATCAGAGTCGATGAGGAAAAGCACCTCGTCGCCCGAGGAGATTCGGCAAGATACCGAACCTGCCGCCTGCTCTCGCTCCACCTGCTCTTGATTCTTCATGAATAGATTCCTTCTCATTAGACATTTAGAACAGTAAGCAGACAGCATACATTCTGAGTGATCGCGGTGCAGTCATCATTGCCGTACCGCCGAGAGATTCGTCCTCATTTGAAGAGGACTCCAGCTCGGCTACGGCTCGTTGTCAAACAGAATATAGTGCCCTACTACTGTTCGGAGTAGAACTTGCTGCAGGGGTGATACGTATACCACTAGTGGGAGGGAGTGCAGGCTGCGTAACATTCGCATCCTGTGCCGTTCCACCGACCACCGCAATGACGGGTATCCCGTAAAGTGCATTGTTTAAGGGCGCAGCTGACCCCACCACTTTCAAAAATCTGGTCATCAATTGCGCCGCAACTAAAATGACCGTATCTGCTCCTGCACTTCAAAGTGGAGCCCAGATACTCCTGTTGCGGTACGACTTAGAGGCTCTTCAGCCTGCGTTTCCCGTTTAGCCACAGTAGGAGGATTCTCTATGGAGTCCACACCTAATTTATGGTCTAGGAAACCCACCCAACACAAGCTTTCATCTGTTTCCGAAGTGGCAATATCCTCAGTCTCCCTTTTAGTAGGATGATTTCTATTCTTCGGCGCTCTCAATACATCAATGGGTACGCGTATTGACCACCGATCTACACAAGCTAATACAACGTCCAAAGGCTGGGCTTCCTGGTCATCGTCTTACCGTCTAGACTGCTACGTCAAAAAGGCAAAGCTCTAAAGGCGCTCCCTCGACTTATAAATGGTCGCGTAAAAATTTAATTTCGCGCGACACACCTAATCCTTGACTTCAGAAATAGTCATCCGTCGGACAGATTTGCGGGTGGCTCCAGATTCTGTCGAATATCGCACAACATCCCTTATTTGCTCAAGATAGTGCTCGGACACTCTGTTCATTGCGGCTTTACAATTAAGCTAGCGTTCAAGAGAGGCAGCTGCTTCTTCAGCATCGCAATCCTTTGTCGGGTCCATGCCACTCATGGAGAGATCCCTCGTTCGACTGGCTAATACACAAAACAGCTGATGTGCTGTGGCAAAACCAACCTACCTATGCAAAACCGTTTATTATACAACGCTTACTCTGGTGGTTATTAAATACTCGATTTCGTCGCAAATAAAAATGGTCGCAGTGATAGCGAGCTTGGGTGCTCGCCGCTAAAATCATCAATGGACGCAAAAGATATGGTTTGGTGAGAAAGAAACGCAAAAGAATATTAGCACAAATTCGATTTAAATAAAATATTTAATAATAAATATGTGCATAAATAAACACACATTATTAAATTCTACCTTGCCTACTAGTAGTCGCTCCAAAGGATATACCCTCCTCAGCTGCGTCACGTTACTGAAGACTTTGGTATGTACTAGACCAGATGATAAAATAGCAGCCGACACCAAGATGAGCAAGCTCGAATCTCAGACTATCTGCCGCACGAAATTGGAGCACTCACCAATTAAACTGAAATAAACTGTAGATTAATCTGTTAGTGAATGCCGTGCGTTACATAATGCAATATGGAATAATGCAATTAATCCTTGAGCGAAACGAAATTCTAATAAATCACAATAGTTTAACATAAGTTCTTTGTGAGAGTAATTTTTTAACAATTTTTAATGTGTACAGTGTAAATTTCTGATATTTTTTCACCTATTAATATTTCTAAATTAAATTATTGTCCTGAGAAAATAAATAATATCTTAATTTTATCTAATAAATTAAGTTTAATTTTATTCTAATAAATTAAGAAAATGTTATTCTTCCATCATAAAAGTTAAAGCCATTGCGAAAAGACTAAGTTTAGCATGTTCATTATGTAAGACTTTTGATATATTGAATAGATATAGTTAATTATTGCTACTTAGAATTTTTTTAGTCGTTTAGCACTTCGTAAATTATAACGACGCGGTTGACCATGTATATAACACTCTAGTGAGGGGCCTTTTTGGTTTTCTACGAGTGTCGTTTTATCGGGTCGTTGTTGTTCAGTTTTAACATAAACTTCTTTATTTATTCCAAAGCCGCTGGTGACTAGCAAAGGCGGCCAGCTAACGCGAGCGCAAACTGCAGGCAAGGCCGAGCGGTCTTAAGAGGTCCACGGAGCCGTATCGGCACCCTACCTTCTCCCCACCTCACCACCTACCTCGAGTAGGCCCGCGGAATACCAACGGCCACCTTTTTGCTGATCACTCGTCAGCTTCCTTGACCCCCCGCCCCACTTTCTATGTAGGCTACTGAGATCGCCGCCGCCTTCAACGCCCTGGCCAACAAAGTATCAGCAGACCTCTTGAGGACCTAGCATCAGGACGCAGCCACGCAGATAGAGAACCGGCCCCTACTCCAGTCCAGAGCCGGGGCACCGTCATGGCGTCACTCATCATCCGGCGATTCCACCGGGAGCTGCCCGTTATCCCCAGGGCCACCTGCGCTTCCAGAGCAGTCGAGGCGACCACGACAGCTCCACCACCGCCCGTAGCCATCGATTCTCCATCAGCCTCCACAGTGGACCTCCGCACGGCCCTGCCTACGCACCGATCGCTCTTCAGCCCCGCCGCAACCCCGTGACGGATAGAACCCTCTCCCGACTCCGGGTTCCCATCGTGTCTATTCGCCGGCAGCGGCCCAGGCCGAGGACAACCCATGGAACATCTAAACTCGGGAGCCGATGGTAGGCCCGTCTCCCTCGAGTAATATCGAGTCATCCCTCTGTCACCACACCGCAAAGGCCAGACCAGATCTTGACAGAGGGAGCTCGCGGTGCCGCCCTAGCTGAGTACCGACACCTGTCCCCCCAAGTCAGGGGGCTTGCCACCTCGCCGGGCAGACGCACATCTACAGCTGGAGGTCTACAGACAGACGCTCTCGCGTCATTTAGTGCTCGACGTGGCGCTCGACTCGAATGGACGCTAAAGGGTCCACCCCGACCGACGGAGCAGCGCACACAACGCACTTCACCGCGATCACCACTTCTAGGAGTGGAACAATAACACCCAGTGGCGCCCGACCCATCCGTAAAGGAAAAACAAGTTTGCATCATTATACCTAACACACCGAGAGAGGATCCCCAACCTCGAGCGAGACACAGATAAATTCGACGGGCTCGCAGTCACCGTCGATCTAACAGCACGGCTGTACTCCTGCAGGGCAAATACCTCCTGTACCGACGGCTTTAAGACTCAAAGGAGACTGTGCTGGGGATATTAATCAACCTCCTGCAGCCGGCGTACCGTTCACCCCTCCAGAATGCAAGATGCGAGGACTTTCCCGCCGTGATGGCGGGAGTCCTGCGCTCGAGGCGGAGTTCGCCGAAATATTGAAGCAGACAAGCCCCGCTCCAAGGGCCGCGACGAGGGAAACCCCCACGAGCTCCCCGATGTGCCACTACTGCCCAGGGAGGCACTACCACCGGGATTGTCCGGTTCTCCGGCGGGAAAGAGGCGGCCAGCCTCAGGGAAACTGGCGAGGGATATCCGAGCAGATCGGACCAGATGTCCCCACTCCCATCCTGCCTTAGTGAACACTATCGGGCATAGTACGCTACCCGGTGTCCAGCCACTGCTACGTCCACCCGGCATGGGCCAAGGCTGGTAAACGACTGGACGACACATACCGTCAATACGCGCTTGCAGCCTCAGGGCAAACACTGGACATGACGGAGACGGTGCACCTCCCTTTCCTCCTCCTAGGAAAACACTGCGTTGCGACCGCCTGGATAGCACCCGTGCTCGAAGAAACCTGATCCTCGGGCTTCCCTGGCTGCAAGTGCCTGCTATAGGTCGGCAACACGAGGCGAATCACCGCACCCTTCATCGGGCACGTGGCCGCCTCGGCCCCGTGGGAACTGTCGGCCATCCGGCATGAAGCGACGGTAGAGCCTGCCCAGCGGCTGCTTAAACTGCTGCACAGCCACTGTCGGGTTTTCGACCACCCCGGGGAACGGCTGGATCTAACCCACATCACGCGACACGAAATAAGCCTCACCTCGTTAAAGCCCTTCCGGATCCCGCCGTACCGATGTACACTCGAGGAGAGGTAGGCTATCGAGGATCGCGTGGCGGAAATGCTCACGAACGGGATCGTGGAAACCTCCACTTCCCCGTACTACTCGCCGATCAACTTGCGAAAGAAGAAGAACGGGGCCTGGCGATTCTGCATGGATTACCGGCGACTGAATCAGATCACGGAGAATATGACCGCCGCCATCCCGAACATGGCGGACGGCCTCAACGAACTCGAGAAAGCCAGGGGTACACCGCGTTCACCACTCCGAGCAGGCAGAACTTACAATTCCTCCAGCTACGCGAGCGCCAAGTTCAGCCCCATAGAGCGAAGATATCACAGCAACGAGCAAGAATGCTTGGCGATGGTGTGGGCCACGAAACGATACCGGCACTTACTCGAGGACTGACCATTCACCCTCCGAACCGACTTCCTGTCAAGACACCCAGGACCGCCACCGGCGGAAGGGTACGAGGACGACGAGCGACTGATGCCTGCAGAATGTCCCGCACCGCCTTCACCCCCGGAGGGCGTGCACACGATGAGAGAATCTATCCGGGACAGCATCGTGGCTGACCAGTGGGGATCCGCGATGCACGACGATGCTGCGAGACCCCACAGCCACGGAGGTAACCGGATGGTACAGGGTCCGGGACGACCTTCTGTACCGCCGCGACGGCCAGGAATCACCCTGACGCATCGTCGCCTCTATACAAACCCCACGGAACGCAGGAACCAGGAGGTGGAAAAGGGGCTATACTTACTACTCGGGGACCATTCCCATCAAGAATGGGTCCAAGATATCCCAAAACTTCTTTTCCAGCTAAGGAATCGGGCAAACGCAGAAATAGGCACCAGCCCTGCCATCCTATTGCCCCGGGGATCCCGAAACGCCGCTTGGGGCGGACCCGGCCACCCAGTCACGCATCGAGGCCGCCGCTGCAGTCCAAGACCACTACATAGGACCCCCGCCGCCGGAAGGAGCTGCGATCTTTCCCCTGGGGACCCTGGTCTACATACGGACACACCCCCTGCCCAAGGACTTGGAGCAGTTCTGTGCCGGACTGGCCTAGAAGTGGGAAGGTCCATTCCGGTTCACAAGGCATGTACAGGGCGGGGTATACTGAGTGGACAGGGATGGCTATCCGGTCAAGACCGACTCTGCACAGATGAAGTGGATGAAACGTAGCCCCAACGACCTCAAAGCCACCCCCGCACCTCGACGGGAACCCCCACGATGGGAATCCACTCCCTGCATTCAGGAGTCACCCACCCAGATGGTGGCGGAAAGTCATAAACCGAGCAATGTACCATCCCTCTGCTTGATCAAGCCCCAGCAGCCAAAAAGTGCTCGTTTCCAGCCACCTAAAATTTTAACATAGGAACTGGAAACTATGCATTTTTTATAGATGCGCGGATTCCCCTGTACAAATTAATGCCAATAAAGTACTCCTCATTATTGCCTGTCAAACACACAGCACGCGGGTAAACGGCACTCTACCTGGGAGGACTACTAATGATCCCTATCGGAGAGTGCAAATTCTCCTTCGTCATCGCAAATTATGACCGGCATAATAATAAGAGACCCCATAAACTATAAAGGCCCAATTTATGCGCAATAACAATTGACCATAATAACAGTTATAAATTACATTTAGAAAAATTATTAATTTAACAACTGTCAAACCAATAACAACAAATTAAACCAACTTCATTCAAAAACATGCCTCCTACTGTTAACAACTTAAGGCTGTACATTTTTTACCTCGCGCCCATTTGCCTGCTTTTATTGTTAGCCTAATAAATTAATAATAATAATAAATTAAGGTTTAAATAACGTTACGCAGGTCAGAAATGAATAGTCTTGCGGCCAGCAGCCCTGGGTAAATTATTACATAGGATTACGATACTATTTCTAAGCCTTTTTATAATTAACTAATTATAAACTAACGTAATAGTAGCAATTGAGTTATAATCCCTTCTAATGGACCAATTTTCTCAATTCAAAATTCTTATTAAATAATTTCCTAAACCCTACAAGGATTTTTAACTCAACTGTAGCTACGCTCGCTTGTATCCTGTAAGGTGTTTTCTCGTATTTATGTTTTAGGCATAAATCACATTGATTTATATAATTTTAAATCATTCTTTTCGTATTAAGTGTATAAAATATTCTCTTGAAATGAGCCGTTGTTTCCTGAATTCTGTTATAATTCTTATTGTGATATTCTTTAAGTTTTTTCATAAAATTATTTTGGTCAATTACGTGTGTGTACGTAGTGGCCTTGTTAATTTTAATTTTTCGTTCAAGTATTTCTTAAGTATTATAAGAAATTTAAGTAGCTGTGTTGCCGCATATTTCTCATTGATTTTGACGCTGATTTTATTATTATGATCTTCATTAAAATTTGATCTTCATTAGCAGTGTGACTGATCTTGTTTTCAGCGCCTAATATTTCGTCGAGCTTGTCGGATATACGAAATGCGACGTCAAATGCTTCCAGTATCATAAAGGGCGAGTCGTCATTCTCTTCTTGAATATTAATCTCTATTCTGCTTAAAGCGTCAGCTACATTGTTTTCTTTACCCATTTTGTATCTAATAATTTGTAATTATTCGTTTCAGTAATAATTTTTTCCCCATAAATACATGGTTTACGAAAAATGTTTACAGAGTTCTAAAATTTTATCCATCATTGGTTGAAATATAGTGGGGGCATTTTTTAAACCAAGCGGTATACGAACATATTTGTAATGTTCGTTTTCGACCTTAAATGCTGTTTTTTCTATAGATTCTTTGTCTAATCGTATTTGGTGAAAATCTTGAGCTAAATCCTAGGTAATAAAATAGGTACATTTGCCTAAATTTTCTAAAATTTCTTCCATTCTTGGTAACGGATATTTATCTTTAATTGTTCTATCGTTAAAGTTCTCTGCAATCTATTACCTTCCGCCACTTCTTCTTATATTAGCGTCTTCTAACAATTTTCTTACTTGCTATTATTGCCTTTAAATGATATGGATATCTGTAGCTTTCGACATAAATAAGATGATCGTCTTTTGATCTTAACTATGCGAAATTAGATTGGTTGCTGATAATTTTTCTCCTTCATTATAAAAGCAAGCTTTCTACTTATGATAGAATGATATGATTTATTCTTTTTCTTCTTTATTCATATGATCTGTTCTTATTTTTACTTATATTTTTCGTGATAGTTCACCTTCGTTGTTATAAATTTTTCTGGTACGTTTCTTAAATAATTTATTTCAAATTTTGGAATACTAAATATTCGATCAGAATAATTAATATTTGCTCCTAGCTAGGGTAAATCTTTATCTCCGATTAAATAATCATACGTTGAATGCCAGGGCAATATTAGAAATGTAATTGGCGTATTTGTAAAATTGGAAAAGTAAGAGCGTGTGTACCTTCTGTTAGATTATGTACAGATTTAACATCAAACTTGGAAACTTGTGTGGAAAAATATATCTTGAAAATATTTATAAGCTATTTCCGGTTTGATAATAAACGACGATGCTTCTGAATCAATAAGTATTTTTAAAGCCGGATTAATAGTTATAAGGTATGGCAATAAAGGGGAAGTCCCAATATTAATTAGATTTAATATGTCCCGTTTGTAGAATAGATTCCTTTCCGAAAATCCTCCTGATTAATAAAGTCTTCGTTTTTATATTCGTCTATCATTCCTTCATTTGAGCTTACCTTGTACTGAAAAAGAAATTATTTCTTCTTGGTCTGAGATAGTTTCCCGAAGTCGAACTATTGTTTGTACGAGGAAAATTGCTTGATCTATTCGTGTTTCGAGTACTTATTGGCATTGGTGTTGGTGGATAATTTTGTTGTCTGGGCTGCTTATTAGTGCTCGATCCAAAATGATGTGTGAAGGTATTTTCAGAGTTCCTTCCGAAATTGTCGCCAAAATTATTTCCAAAATTTGCAGATACAAATTGAGGTCGTTGAAAAGAAAATATGGTTTTATTTTGTGAAGGGCCAGGCACATTGTAATTTCTTGAATTACTAGCTATATTAAATGGATTTGTATGACTTGGATTTCCCAAGATGTTTGGTTTTGGTTTAGCTTCTCTTTGTCTTACAAAACTTGTAAAAAGCATTTTTCATTGCAATTAAATTTGCGTTTTAACTGTTTAATTGTACATGTTCTTTTAATTTATTTAATCGTTGCTTTATTTCATCCGCATACTTTCCATAGTTTCGATTCATTAACTGGTAGAATGTGCTTAGACGATTAAATAATAATTCCACCGAACTAGGGTCACTATACCTATTTTTTAAGAGTGTCTTATAATCTCTCTATGTTGCTGAATTATTAGCAATTACTAAATCTAGAGCTTCTCCACTAATTTTAGATTTTATTAGTGCAAATAGTGCACACTTCCTTCGTAGATACTTTGTTATTCAAATCTCTAGCTTGTGCCAATATTATAGATATAAGAAGATAATTAAGAAGATCCGTCCTCTTCGCAGGAAAATTGCAGGGCGGACTGCGTCGCCAGAATTGTATCTCGACCATAGCGCGAGCGTGTTGCCTTCCAAATGTGTCCGGTTTCGAGATAACAAGCGCGTATTTATGGTAGTTTTTTTTCAGGCTACCTGTGCCGCAAGGATTGCAAGCCAAAGGCCTTATCAAAAACACCTTCCTGACTAGATGATTTTCGGCCAATGTCACTGCTCTGCTATCTCTCAAAAGTACTTGCGAGAATTGCATATGACTAGTTTATGAAGTGTTTGGTGTCTCATAACATCCTTGACCCAGCCCAAACTGGGTATTGATAGTGCAGATCGACTGAAACTGCTCTGTTAAGATTGACTGAAGGCGTATGCATTCCTATAGATAAAAGACAGATGACGTTACTGTTACTGTTTAACTTCAGCAAGGCATTTGGTATTATCTGTCCCATTTTACTATTAAGACATGGATCTCGGCATACCTGTCTGGAAGAAAATAACTTTTCATCTCCGATAGATCAATAACATCTTCTTGATTCTCCACCATGCTTAGCGTTCCTCAGGGTTCTGTATTAGGAGCATTGCTGTTCTGTTTTTACATTATAGACCTTGGTCTTGCCCTAAACTCCATGGGTGTAAGACATATTTTACTTACCCATGACCTCCAGGTTCACCATACTTTTTCTAGGGATAACGTAGTGGGCAGTCTCGGACTGGGTCTCATCGGTTTCCTAGAGACTCAATGTTGGACATCCGCTTACGATTCTTTTTGGAACTCATAGATTTCTTTCCGATATTGAGTCGGCTAAGTTTAATTCTATTAAGCTTTTGGAGGGGGCAGTCGTGTTTTTATCTGAGACTATAAAAATCCTTGGTGTTGTGGTAAATTCAGGTCTTATCTGGAGATCACACATTGAATTGGTTTATAAAAAAATTAAACAAGTTTTATATAGTTTACGTTTTGTCCGTCAGTACATCTCGGAGGCTTTTCCTGCCAAACTGGTACGTTTTCTAGTCTGAGCATTTGAGGGGTTGGGACATTACAATTACGGATTATTCCAGTCAGTCTTTCTTATAACTTGATTTATCTTGCGCCCTGAATTTACGTGTATGCATGTATCATGAGTATATGTGTATTATTAGTATTCATCCTTCAATTCATACTGGCATCGGTGCGGCGGGAGCTGTTGATAATGTTGCCAATCTCATTGCCAGCTGATTCCGCATTCCGCCGGGCCGGTGCCCTTTTGTGTAGACTGTCGACCTTCCACGTTGCTCCAGAGACTGTCCGGAACAACGTCCACTTAGGCCGCGCATGCGGTCGTCGAGGTGCTCCTTTGCGTGCCGTTCTCTTGCAGCACAGGCTGCCGTTAAAAGAAACCAAATACGGGCCCTTTATCCCGAAACCGGACACATTTGGAGGTTGCGTTACGGTCAAAATACAATTTTTGCGACGCAGTCCGCCTGCAATCTACCCCTGGTCCGCCCTCTTTTTCATCATCTTTTTTTTATCTGTAACATTATCGCTTTCCCCCCTGCCAAACTAAACTCCCTGCTTTTCTTCCCACGAGTCGTCCAACCCTTCCACGACCGGTATCGTGGACCATAATTCGGTGATAGTGGGCTGCGGGCAATAGATCAGGCGGTGGGCACTTTTCCAACATCAGTAGCAAGTGCGGGAGCTGAGTGTAAGAAGCGCGTCTACTGGGATGACGGGCAGTCCTCCGAACAGAACGTTGGAGGTGCGGGGTGCGGTAGTATTCTTGGCTAGGGCGCCCGATCTTTTTCCGAGACGGTGCTCAGACCGGCTATGCCTAACAGCAGCGGTGGGTCCACTTCCGCGGGTAACATGTGGGCTGGGCCCCGCCCGTCGGGTCGTACTCCCGGTGATTGGCTGCGTAGGTCCAGGAGATCCGGGGTTATGCTGGTTCGATGACATTTCCGGAGGTGCCGGGGCTACTTCCGATTTCTTTTCCTTCTCACGATTCATCCTACTCTCTGCCTCGACCTAAAAGTCGTCCTCCGCCATGCTCTCGATATCCTCGGTCCGGCCGTGGGTGCCCTGACGGCCATGGGAGGCTTAAACTTCAGGTACGGCCGCCTCTGGCTGTTGACTCCTCTTCGTATCTACAATGTCACAGTACCCAATTAGTTTCGCAGGGGAAGATGAAACTTTTTATTTGGGACGCATGCATTTTTGCGACCTTTCTATGTAGACGGATTCGCAAGATATAAACAGCTGATGACTTCTCTCGGATTATCTCGAACGATCCATCATACTTCGGCGCGAGCTTCGCGGTGAACTTCTTTTCTGCGTTCGAGAATGAGTGCATCCGTCTCATAACCATATCGCCTACCAGGAATTTTGTATCACGTCTGTGCTTATTATAATGCACGGTTTGCTGTCGACGCTCGGTATTTATATTTTTCCCAGATCGTCACTATGGTCCGCTCGCCCTCTGTCTCCCTTTGCAAACTCTTAACGGGCGCTGGGTGCCTACCTAGGTTGCCTATGCGGGCGCGACTTTCATCATCGCTTGCATGGCTGTGTTATTCACTTAGCGTAGCTCAGGTAAAAGAGCGCCCGAATCACGATCATCCTTCTTCGCAAACGTGGCGATCATCGTTTTGAGGGTGCCAATCACCCGCTCTGTAGGATTCGCCTGTGGGTGATAAGGCAGCGTGATGATATGGCGAATTACTTTTTTTCCTTTTTACTCTGAGAGAATTCCATAAAGTCGATGGCGACAACTACCCACGGGCTCTCTACTAAATGCGAGACTATGAGGCCTTGCGGTGCCGATTGCGGTAATTTGTACTTAAGGCATTCACAGTAGGAGCGCACGTAGAAGTACCCGTCGTGCTGCACCCTCGGCAAGTAGTACTCGCAGGCGACTCGCTCGTACATCTTGTCCATGCCTAAGTACCCCTTCTCGGTCCAGCTGTGCGCGTCGCTTAGCATGCCTTCGCAGTGCTCTACCGGCACGACCATTCGTCATTCTTCGTCCGCCGTTGCGATAGATTCTAACAGGTTATCTGTCTGGTGGCGATAAATAATGCCGATTCTCCATCGCGCAAATTCATGCGGCTCGCGTAACACGTCTTCGCGCTTCCGCGCATACCATTCATCCGTCATCTCGTTAAATCCCACTAGGTCTGCTACATTGTCATGTATCTGGGACAATGCATCGGACACTTTATGCAAGATGCCTTTTCGATGGATAATTTCAAAGTTCCATTTCTGTAACTCAATGGCCCACCGATCTAAGCGTCTCGACGGATTCTGTATGTTCCGAAGCTATTGCAGCGCGCTATGGTCGGTAATTATGCGATAACTATACCCCTCTACGTTTGGCCGCATTTTGCCCAATCTAATGTGAGGCCTAGATTGCCCAAACTAATGCGAGGCATTCTCTTTCCGTCTTCGTATAGTTTCTCTCGGCGCCGTTTAGTACCCGGTTGACGTAAATGCTTTCTGCAGGCTACCGAAAGCCGCCTGCTGATCCGCTTCTTACGTCCACGGAAGTCCGCAGATTTTCGTTCGCGGCAGCTTCCGTCCACACTCTCCTGGTATAAATCACCCATTCTTATTCGTGGTATTTTAATATCGCCGCGACCTTTTCGAGGTTCGGCATTTTCTCCTCGCGGCCCAACAAAAATCCCAAATACGTTACTTGTGAGCATTCGAACTCATACTTCCTCAATGTCAGTCCGACTCCTTTTAATTTGGTTAGCAAGAATCGTAACCATCTCAAAAGTCCGTCAAAATTCTCCGTCGCGATTATTATATCATTCAAAACGAAAAGCCCTAAGCCCGGGATCCCGAATGCTGTATATTTCTTAGTACCAGCCTCCATTGGCACTTGGTAGTAAGCTTGCTTCAGGTCTATAGTAGATAAAAATTGCGCACTCCGCAGCTTATCTAATATAGATTCCATCCGCAGTATCGGATACGTATCCCGTTTTGTTACTAGATTTACGTCTCGATAATCAATATAAAATCGATAGCCTCCATCCGACTTACGCAATAATACGGGCGCGCTGGCCCATGAACTTCCCAATCTCTCGATTACACCCGCCTCTAGCATACTCGCTACTTCGAAATAGTAAAAATCCAGCCCTCGGGGTGGAATAACATGGCCTCTCTTTCCGCAGCACAATGAATGAGAGTAGAAGAAACAGCCAATGAGAGAGAGAAGGATGAAGCGCTCGTGGCCGTAGTATGAGCAGCAGGACTGGCCTCGCTCCCAAGCTTAGAGACATGCCGATTCGTCGACGGACCAATGCGGCCTGACGTTCTTTTGTTGACAATTGCGGTAGTCGATGAATGGACACGCGCACTTAATAGGAGCCAGCATCACCTGAGGTGGTATTGCTGGCTTCGCAAGCTGCGGTTGCAATGGATTCGTATCCGAAAAATGCGTAAAATTCGAGGGCTCGCGTCACTGCAAATTTATATGCTTGGCATATTAGTTAGAGCCATTGGTGCATAAAGTTGAGCATCTTTTAGAGTCGTTGAGGAGTAGAGTCATCGAGTCGCAAAGAGCTTAGAAAGCAGTATAGTAGTGCTGAAACTCAGACGACGGGGCTGATGTGATTGCTGTAGTCCAAGAAGATGTCGAAGTGTCGACAACAGCGATGTGATGATGTTTCCCGAGCTAGTGATGGTACAAAAGATGGTCTGAGTCAGATAAATCGATGGTTTACAATATGTGAACCAACGACGCCGATCATATAACTCAACTAAATACAGATGGCATCGTCAACTTTTAGTAATCTCTGCTAACAGTTAGGGTGTTCAGAGTCATTGTCAGGGTTCCTTAGTAATGCAGTAGGATCATAATACTATCCTACTTAATATTAAAGTTTAAAATTTTTACTATTAATTTTTATTTTAATATAATTGACACCATACTATTATTGATTTGATTAATAATAATAATTTCATTATTTTATGAATAATGCCACGGTTTTATATCAATAACTTACTTAAAATTTAAAAACAAAAATTTGATTTGAATTTTCTTCTTCATTTTTCAGGTTAAATAGTGAATCGCACAAAGATCGATGGAATTATATAAAACATGAAGTTCTTTCTACAGGAACTTATCAACTAACAGAAACTGAATTAATTTTCGGTGCTAAATTGGCATGGCGAAATGCGTCAAGATGCATTGGAAGAATTCAATGGTCAAAACTTCAGGTTCGATTTTTGAATTAGAAAAATATAAAATCATAAATTGTAATCTATTTTTTAGATAAGTATGCGTTAAGCATAATTTTTAATTTACACAAACAATTTATTCACACGTATGTTTTTAACGCTCATAATATTCACTTCATAGATCAATAGGTCTCCATGGTTGCAAGATTTTTCCGTTCATTATAAACGAAATCTTCTTTCTTTCCCTTGCTCTAATATATTTTCATGTAACCAAATAACTAACACTAACAAAATATACTACTACATTACTACTACTAATACAGTACTATATTACTTATGTATTATTACTACTATGGGGCGTAGAAATATATACTACTATTCATTATAAGATTGTTATATAACAATAAAACAAAAATAAAGAGAAATTTGTTTCTTTATTCTAAGATGCTTAGTGGTATCCTTTAGTGATAGCAATGGTATCTTTTGATGTTAAAAATAGATTATATTTTTCGATACTACTGTCAGTTCAACATCTAAATGACGAATAGGAATAAAACTGTCCGACTGCATACCTACCGATTTAAAAATGCGAGGATTGTTGGTTTAAGCGAGATCGGATAAATATGCTCTTGATGATTAGTTGAATTCTCGACAGTTTGTGGTTGATGACTGAACGATTTCTAGTAAACTTCTAGTAGAATTTTGATTGATTTTAGGTCGATTTTTTCATAATATCTAATCGATTTATTTCTTGCTATCATCATTTTTTACTATTTAAGTATAAATAGTAATAGACGATAAGTTACAAAGTTAATGTTTTATTATTGATAAATATATAATAACAAATTAAAATTCTTTATGCATTTACAAATACTGTTAATGTGGTAAGGCTATAAAAATATAGATATTTATACTTGTTGAGTGAAAAAGTCCCATTTTTGGTGTTACATAAAAAAGTGGTGTTATACTATTTTCTCTCGCAACAGGTGAGCAACAAGACTAAAAAGCGTTGTTATAATACAGAATAGTAAGTGATTACTATGCTGTTATTTATAATTGAATGGTTAACAGGGCTCACGTTGATGAATGTTTTTCTAAAAAGGTATTATAGATACATAAATAAAGTTCTTCTAAACATTTTTACGGTAATAATTAAAAAATGCAAGCGCTTTCAACGTACTTTTATATATTCTTTCTTTTGTGGGAGCATATTCCACATAAGTGGCTTCGCATAGCCAAAAGAATAGACATACAAGCAAGTCTGATAAAATATTCTTGTCTTTTTGTAATTTTTTAGAATCCATATTTCTATATATGTGTACGTGTGTATGTTTTGTCATATGTCAGTTATCAAGTGGACTTACCCGTTCCGCGTTTCAGACACTACGCGACTTAAGAGCTTTCCGTACTTATACGTTCGATAAATTCCACGCGAGATATCATGTCGAGCGTAATCGACGAAGCAAGCCTCAGTCCTTACTTCTATAAGCGACGCTAAAACACGGGCAAGGGTGACAAAATAGTTCACGCGAATTTTGTTTAATAAACGAGTTTTTATCATAATTCAATGTCTCTACCTCTATTTATTTGTCTCTCTCACAGTCATTCTCTCTACCACGCGGGAGATTCGCGCGCGCTACGCGTAATATTTGTACTCACGGTAATAGCGGCGACCCTCTGCTTGGTGGGAGAAACTCAATCGCTTGGCTGGAAATGTAAACACACTTTAATTTCTTTTTTGCATTCTTGTGCACTGCACGAACATGTTGCGAGCAATCTCGCTTCGTATTTCACACTTATCTCTACCTTCCACTCCTTTTTTACTCCTCTTTCTCTCTTTGTCTTTCTCTTTATCACATTACGAGGGTGACGTCATACAATCGCGCTCTTAATTGCCCTTGCTCCTCTTTTAGCCGCCACAGTCTGTGCGCGCTAATTACCTCCATATGTGAATTCCGCGCATCTCACTTCCCCCCACCCAGCTCATGGTGAAGGCTGCGAGCACGAGCTTAGTTCAGCGGGCACCACTTTCTGTATGCTATGTTTATTCTTCAGGTTGCTCGCCGCCAATTCTCACACTTTTCCGGCTACTCCATACTTCACCGTTACACTAATAAAATTACTGTACCAACATTTGGGCAATTGTCAAATAACACTTCCAAGAATCGATGCGTCTTTTGAGGTGATCCACAAATCGATCCATTCTTTAACTTATTGATAAAAGTGGAAATGCTGCTCAGCTTTGACATGTGCCATCTACCTGAACAAATTGTAGTCTGAAGAAGCAGGATTAGGGTTTGTAAGTATGGCTTGACTGGTTTTGCGATATGTGATCGAGCATTGTCATGTTTCAGGATAACTTGATCATATCTCACTTGGTACAGTGGCCGTTTTTCCTTGAATGCTGGGCTCCAACGCATGAATTGCGTTCAATACCGTTCCCTTGATAATGATTTCACTCAGTTGCAACAGATAATAATACTCGATACCGAGCTAGTCGGTGTATGTATTTCGTAATGATGTCACTTGTATGCGTGAATTAGAATGAGAATATATAATATAGAATAATATAATACAAAATAATATAATGTGTGTTGTAACAACAATTTGTACTTTATTCGCAGTATATTTGTATGTGTAAGGAAAGATAGTATTCATGTTACGCTAAAAATCTATAGCCTATAATTAATTTATCTATTCATTTATTTTAATTATTTATTTATTTAATTAATTAATTGATTGCTTTTCTTAAGGCTTATTAATAAACAGATAAAGTAATTAAGGATGTGAAAAAGAAAAAAGTAATAGTAGTAAAATTAGTGTTGAATGCGTAACTGGGAGATGTAAGAAAATGGAACATTTGAAAGTAGTAAGAGAATTTATGTATATTTATTAGAAAAAATCTGACCGTTTTAATGTGAGCCCTTAGAGATTTAACATTGAAATGATAGACCCTGAAGGACCTGTGGGAAGAAGGCGATGAGAGATTTGAAGACATGATGGGCGAGTAATGGATGAAGGAGAAGTACAGAAATTTATGTGTGTGGAGGAGGCAATGTGTGGAGGAGGGAGGATGAGGAGGATAGTGAAGCAGAAGCGATTCAAGTTCTTTTTCAGAGAGTATTTGAATGGGTGTGTCAGATTTACTTCTCCTCACAAAGATTTTCCCAGACCTAACGAACATAATGAATAAACTATTTTCCATTTTGGCTTTACTTCTAGCACTAATAAGGAGTTTATAGGTATCTAGAGATAAAAATTCATTTACATTAATGACTATTAAAAACTATAGTATCGACCAAAGTTGTGTGCATTTTACGAAGTCGAATTTTAGCTGTGATAATGGCACGAGCAATTGTGGAGAAAGTAAGAGTAATAAGCAGAGATGAATAGAGAGATAGCCGATGCTATAGGCCCAAGCCGCGCCAAATTCGATGCGCCATAGCAATACGCACCCTCGCGGATAACATTGTAATCTGTCGCACTTGAGGAGAAATGAGGGGAAATAAGGGAGAGGGAAGAAGTAAGCGCGAGCCACGAGTCGTGTCCATGTGACCGGCCGCAGGTATGTGTTGGTGCGTCCGATCGCGGCCGAAGCTGGCTCGGCTCTAATTGGCGAGGGAAGGAGCGCGAATGACGAGCCACGTCCGTGTGCCCGGCACTCTTTATGTGTGCGACTGTGCATGACTCGATCGTTTGCATGTGTCCATGACTCGCGGCCGCATCGGAGGAGCCAGCGCGAGCAACGAGTCAAGTCAAGCCCAGATGGACGCACGTGGCCAGCACTGTTTCTGTGTGCGTATGTTCATGATTCGGTAACTAGCTTGTGTCAGTTCGTCGGATTTTCGGCCGGTCTGCTTGCGGCTGCTTTTCTGCTGTTCGGCCTCACCTCGGATCCGAGGTCCGAGCTCGGACCTCAAGCGTGAAAATGATAGCAATCGTTTTGCAATGCACGCAAAATTTATGCCTCGATTTATGCACATTTTCAAACAAAAGTAAAGATAATTTAAAATCAATAATATTAATATAATTTGACGATTACATACAATAAATCCACTTTATTTGCATAAAAGATACAAATCATATATATGCACACGAAAGAGCATAAGACAAAAGCTTGTGTATATAATTTAATTAATAATTTTTTAGCGTATTTTTTAAAAACCATGTTGTATATAATTATCAGTAATTCCTACTTAATAATCTTTGTATACATAGCACAATTTGTATACAACATTATATTTCAAGATAACCAATCATTGAATGAAATGCATTGATTAATAGCATTTGAATCAAGGAGCGTTCATTTTTTATAATTAATATAATTTAAATTTTTATTATTATATAAAATGCTCTTCATAATATTTTTATACTAAAATTACATTACGTGCAGTATAGCTTTTTAATTAAATAAGAATTTTGTAAGTATATTTAATATTAATTGATTATAAGTATAGCATTTGTTATTCAGATAAGCTATTTTTTATACAGTATATTTTGTCGATTATTTATATTTATAAACTATACTTTCATGTCTATAAAAAATAGTCAGATTTCTACCAATCATTAATTATGCGTGGTCGCTCTAAGGCTTGCACCAAACTGCAAGAGATCGTGATGTCGTGCTTGCGGAAGGTCGGGAGTACCTGATGAATCCCTCCCGCCATTTTTACGCAATTCGAAGCTTCCTATGGCTTAGAATCATATTTTACAAAGATCTACGCCCAATGCGTTTAATCAAATAATTTTATTAATTAGTTGTAATACTAACTGGCGATAGTGTACCAATCTTCAGAACATAAAATATTTTCTAAAAACTGAAAAACACATTAGATAATTTTAAATACAGTAAAATAATATTTTAGCTTTTTATTAGTATTAGTTGTTATTCTTATGTTTATTAGTATTATTTATTTTTATTTTGAATCACTAAATAATAAAAATTGAGAAATTATAAATAATAATTACTATCATATTGGTTGTTTGGCCGAACGTATTCATTATAAAAAATTAATAAGAAGTAGTAATACTGAATACAGAGATTTATACTGTAAATTGTATTATGATTTTTTTCATTCAATATTTTATTACTAATGGATACGTTCGTTTTCAGGGGGCAACCAGCTTTTATAGGTATGTAGTACTAAACCCTACAAATTATTACTTATATTGTAATTGCGATTTATTTTTATCGCATACTCTTCTCTAAACCTTAATATGAAAGATTATTTATAATACAATTTTATGCGTGTACTATACAACATATTAGTATATTAAAAATGAATTTTAAATTTATATAATACATGATTATTTACATATATTACTTATCTGTTTTAAACAATAAGGTAATATAAATTTGATACTTATATATTTACATGTTCAAAATAAGAAATATCAGGTATGTAAAAATTCCAATTATATTCAAACAATTTTCCTCATAATTTTCGTTTATACCTATGTGCATTAATTAATTATTAATTCATAATTAATTCATATATGATTGTATTTTTATATAACTCTTTTTAACTTGCAACTAATTGGTCAGTATCAATCTGTATTAATATGTGTATATATATATATATATAACATGTTGATAAAGTAGCTGCTACTTATTAAGCGAAAATATATTCCAATACATGTATCTATAAAAGTATACACTTTGGAGGAGCTTAGTTACATATATGTATATTGTATATTGTTGCATTCGGCGAAGCATAAGCCGCCGTTCTGAACTCTGCTTTTGTTTTTGTGGTCAGACGATCTTTAAAGTCCGTTGTAGTCGTTTAACTGCTTGGTCCCTTAAATCGTTTTGCCTTTCCATATAATTATTATTCTTAAATTGATTTTTCAGCAGATTCTTTTAGTGTTTGTTCATTAATTAATTGTTGCATAGACAATTCTGCTTAAGAACTCCTTGCGTCGCGTAGATATAAAAAAGTGTTGTGATAAGTAGGTTAAAAATCAATTATTGTACGGAGTCTTTTAAGTTGCAACAATGAGTCAACAAACTACAAAGAATCGGTGCAAATATGCACATTGTAACAATCGTTCCCAGAATCAATTCCATTTGTTTCGTTTTCCAGCTACAGAGGAGGGGCAAAAAATCTGGATTGAAAATTCAGGTGATTATCGTTAACAATAATACGAAATGTGTTTTTCCGAGTGTTTTTCATTTTATTGCTGCGACCCATCGTTTTATCATCTATATATCAATCGTTGCATGTGACTCTTTATAAGAGGTAAACGTGGAGGCGAGAATCTCGCGAATGATTACTTGCAAGCTTCCGAGAATTTTCGTCGCGTCACATGGTCCTGTCGCTTATTTTCTAATTTCTAAGAAGCGAAGCATCCAGCGATATTTGCACGCGAATTCTTTTTCTTCGATGTACCGATCATAGGCTGACAGAATTTTCCGCGCTTAAGCCTAGGAAAACCGCACCTCCTCGCGAGGCGCACGCTCGCGTCGCGTGGTAACGCTGCTTCAGGTGCAGGCGCGGGTGCCCCGCGCGCGTATTGTAAGGGCGAGTGCACTGGATGGCACTCCGTCCGTCGGCCGACGGTTATGTGCGCGGCAAGTGATTAATCTTTTAATCATCAAGAGATGGAGAATGCTTCAAAATACTATTTCCAATCCGAAATAATCTTTCCCGTTCCGAAATATACTCTTTCATATTCTCTAGACCTGTGCGGTCAATGTTTTGATTAGCGTCGAGTTAAAGGGCAGCGGCGAGCTCGATCCCGAGCTGTTGTTTACTTCCTCCTCCTTTCTCCTCTCGCTCAAGCTGGCTCGAATTTTTAGAGTATAATCTCAAATACTTTTTCAAAATCTCTTCAGATTTTCCCTCGGATTTTCCCAATTTTCAAGATTTTTAGTGCGCAGCCCGTCGGACGCGGAAGCGCGTTAACGGGTAAATGCAGCGGGCGGCGTTTCGCCCGTCGCAGCGCGATGGCCCTGTGTTCAAGCGTGTGCCTCTTAGAAAATTCCGAGGGGCCGCTCACTTAGTACTCTTTCGAAAGAGTACAAAGAGAACACAAGAGTTCGCAAAGCTGTACTCCGGATCTGAATTCCGGAAGCAAGTCGGTGGAAGGGGCAGTGCAATGAGGGGCAAGGCCGGCCAAGCGCAGTGGAATGGGGAGGCCGGCGGCCGCCGTAGGCCGGGCAGGCCCGGCGAGTCAGCGTCGAGTGGTAGGGGGAGTACAAAAGAGGACCAAAGAGTACACAGATTTTAGGAGTTCTTCGCTTTTTTAAAGAGTACACGGCTCGTGCGGCCTTCTCGCATAATTAATATTCATTTTTAATAATTGTTTAATTAATTTGTTCACTTTTAACAATAATTATTTCATATTTTATAATTCTTTTCTTGAATATTGATAGTTTTCCGCTGAGCAAAATAATTTTATTGAAAAAAAACTAACGTTCAAGTTTTTTGATATAAATTAGTTTATTAATTTAACACTTAAAATTCGTCATCATTTGACTTAATCCTAGTATTTACTAAATTATAGTATTTGATTCAAGATTGAGAAAGCTTACGTAAATTTATTATTTATTCATTCCAAAAAATATATCTTAAATAAATAATTTTATAAATTATTGTAAAAAATAATTAATAAGATGACCGTTATCGTTAAATATTATATTTTTTATAAATATACTGATCATCTTTAAATCTACTTATATAAAAAAGACAAAAACAGGTAATGACCAAAAGTGGTTTCATTTATAGGAAATAATTTGTTAAAAACCTACTCCAAATCAACGATTCGATCATTTGGATTGTGCCGCCTCCATTTTCAAGATGAAGATTTTTTTGATGATTGGAAAACGCGTTTACGTCTTAACAGCGTTCCCATTCATTGGAGAAATAACAAAATACCTGATGAACAAAACAAGAACAAAGAGATTGCAGCACTTGAACATTTTGAAAATCAAGAGAAGCCTTGTGAAAAAGAAAATTCGACATCCGCATCATCGACATACAATAACACCGTAATAAATCCATTATTCAACGATATGAATTCTAAGCTTGTGCGAACTGATAGTGATAAAATTAATAAGCAATTACCTATTAGAACTTACTTGTCAGGTAAACAAATGTTTTCAAATTTTCATGGCGAAGATGCAGATCTTTCTTATATGCGCCACGATCCTGATAAAGAATATAAGGTCGTTGATGCTGACTTAGATAGCCAGCAAGAAAATATTAGTCAAAAGGCCGTCACTTCACAATTTATTCAGAAAATAGCCCGCAGTTTAGTAAACGCTAAAAATTATATAAAAATTCTTAAAAGAAAATTCGAAACTTTAAATAAACGTAGCCAATCCTTTCAAAAAGTTATAAAAAGTCAACAGGGAAAAATTCGACGATTAAGAATCCGCTTACAAAAGAATGCGCATAAAAAACATAATATCAATAACTTACTTGATGCTTTAGACATCACTAAAATTTCACGCACAATGATAAATTTGCAGCTTCACACAAAAAAGAATCCTTATTCCGAAGACGAAAAAAACTTAGCTAAATTGATTTATTTTCATTCCGCGGCTTGTTACTCACGATTGAGAAGTGCAGGATTATTATTACCTACTGAGTCCACAGTTAAGTCGTTAATCTCCGAATACGATGTTGTTCCCGGTATTAATAACGTAGTATTAGACAAACTTCAATCTTTTTTAATCAGTTTGAACCCTAATCAGCGACTTTGTGCTTTAAAATTCGATGAAATGTCTGTAAGAGCAGCCGAAGAGTATTCGAAAAAGCAGGATCTAATTGAAGGTTTAGTTGATATGGGCAAAGGTAGAAGCGCAAATGTCGCAAAACATGCTCTTATATTTTGCTTAGACAGTATTAATGCGGAAAATAATTGGCGCCAATTAATTTCATTCGGTTTTAATGAAAACGGTGCGTCAGCCGAAGAACTTTTTGACATTATTCACGAAATTATAATCAAACTTATAAAAATAGGAGCCGATGTAAGAATGATTGTTTGCGATCAAGGTACTAACAATCAAAAATTATTTAAAAATTTAAACGTTTCTACGAATAAACCTTATTTCGAAATTAAGTATCAAAATGACAAAAGTCAAAAGATTTAAGCAGTTTTTGATTGGCCACACCTTATAAAAAGGTTGGTTGCACAATTAAGATTATACGATAGCATTTATATAAATGACGATATATTAGTTTCGTTAAATGATTTGCGACTAGCGTGGGAACTTGATAAAAGCCTCCATACTTCAAATGTATTAGCTCACATAACCGAAAGCCATTTCAATCCAAACACCTTTGAAGCTATGCGAGTAAAATTAGCATTTCAGTTATTAAGCCGACGCATGGCTAGTGCAATTGAAACAGCTGGGGCTAGCGCAACCAGTCTAAAAAGTAAATCGTGGAAAAAATCTGCTGAATTCGTGAGGAAAATGGATGCTGTAATTGATGCGTGTAATGCTTATAATTTAGTATCTAAACATGAACAAAAGCGTCCATTTTCAGATCGCAATCCACAGGTTTTAAAGCGAGTACAAAAATTTATTATTTGGTCAAAACAATGGTCCGTGAAGACCAAAAACGGTTCCAAACGACCACCTTGTTTCGATGGACTGATCATAACTGCACAGTCTTTAGTACAGTTATATCAGGACATCAAATTAGTTTCTCCCGATTTTCAACTAGCAACAGGACTGTGCAATCAAGATTCTGTGGAGCATGTCCATTCTAAACTTCGCGGTCGCGGAGGATTCAATTCGAATCCTACTTGCCGTATGTACCGCTTATCTTTTAGACACATTTTATCAACCGATTTCATTCATTCAAGTAAACGAGGTAATACCAATTCTACTGATGATAATTCTAATAGTCAATGTATTTCATTTCCAAATCAAAGCTCACAGAATCTGTCTTTACCTGACGTACAATCAATGGAATATAGTTTTGAGGAAAATGTAGAGCTCAATGAACTTGTAGAAGCGTCATGTTTAATTCAGTTCAATTTCGAATATAATGAACCACTGGTCGATATACAAGAGAAAGATTTGTATGAAGCCAATACAATTACGTACTTTGCTGGATACGTTGCGCAAAAATGTTTAAAAAAAAGTAATTGTATTAACTGTAAAAATGATTTTATAAAAAAAGCGGATGATCTTATTAGCGCTCATGAAAAATATTTAAATTTAAGAGAATATGTACATTTTGATCAAACAGCTCCTACTATTCAGTTGTGACGGCAAAAACTCCGCCGGGGCTAAAGACGAGGTGAGCGTGGGGGATCTCAGCCATTACGTCCCTGCTGCCAGAGACGAGCCTTGCCGAAGGTTTGCTCTTTTTGAGCCCCGGCTTTCGCCGAATAGCTCGGGACGAGCGCGGGCGATACCTACTCCGAGTGAAAAGGAGGGGAGGGGGTCGAAGCCGCTCTCACCCTTTTTTTTATATAGGGGTATAGAGGTGGTAATAGAAACGGTATATTAACCTATTTATTTAGTTTTAGGTAGGGGCCTTAATATAGGTCAGAACCCAACTAAAGGGACATCGACGCTTTCTACGGACGAAAGCGTCACTACAATTTCACGCCCAATGCAAGAGGCGGATATTAATCGCGTTCCTTAGGAAAGGAACGGATTTCACGTCCAATGCAAAGACGGATATCTTTCACGCTCCTCAGGAGAGGAGCGGATTCAACGCCCGATGCAAAGGCGGATAAGTTTTCACGCCTCCTCAGGAGAGGAGACGGATTCACGCCCAATGCAAAGGCGGATAAGTTTTCACGCCTCCTCAGGAGAGGAGACGGATTCACGCCCAATGCAAAGGCGGATAAGTTTTCACGCCTCCTCAGGAGAGGAGACGGATTTCACGCCCTTGCTGAAGGACGGATAGGGAAGGTGGAATCGACGCTTCTCTACTAAAGAGGAGCGGATATTTGGGGACGGACCCCGAAAATAAAAGATAACTTTTATAAATTGACTGAGATTCAGCTTACTCACTGAACTCAGTCTTATATATTTGAGAATTTGTCGCCGTGAAAATGTACAGCGGACAGAGAGGCGGCTGGTCACTCCGTGGGCTCACAGTCTCTGTGCCGCAGGCGGGTTGCGTCGCGCTTTTAAGGGCTGGTTCGCCGCTCGAGTCGTCGCCGCCGATTTTTCCGTAAAAACCTCGAACGGGGCAAATGAGCGAGTCGGGAAAACGGAAAGTTTTCCCGTATTGGTGACGCAACCCTGAGAGAGAGAAAAGATGTGGCTTGGAGACAAATGGGAGATTCCTCGAAAGAGGGAAAACTGCCGCCTTTCCTCAACTAGAAAAATTGAGCCCTTTTCTCTTTCTCTTACAATTTAGTCTTAATTGTTTATATTTTGACATTTTTGAACTTATATTATTATTGAACTTAAAATTTAAGACCGATTCATTTTTTGTGGTAAATGAATCGGACATATTTAAGATATATTGTTAACAATTATTATGTTCGTGTGTTAATTTTTAGATTTTGCTCTTTGCTAAATATTTAAGAATACTCGTGCGGCGGACCGCTTAACGTCGCGTGATGTTGCTTGGAAATATTTGTAACAAGACTATGGTTTTTATTGGAAATTATATTGTTGATTTAGAAAAGAGCAATATCTGTAACTTATAAATAGAGATTGACAACACCAAATCTCTTTTTGGTTATCGATACTTATAATAGTTTTACTTGTAATAGTTTTTTTTGGTGTTTTTACGACTTTTTGATGTTATGCACGTAGCTAGCATTACAATTCGGTCTTATTGGCTATTATAATTATATTTCTGCTCGTCCGCAGAGATGAGGCAATTATTATTTATGGGGGGTTAAATGGACGGTGATTATATGAGTAAGAACGTTTACATGATTTGTACGCGTATGTAGTATATTAATTACATAATGAGAATTGTGTCAGACCGATATAGATTTATATATGTATTAGTGAATTTCTATATACATGCCTATTCATAAACGTTCTTACGCATTTAGTATTAATTATACTTAAAACTTAAATATTACGAACATGGCGAAGAAATGAAATAATATAAACAGAATGTTCTTAATAATATCCATTCAGGTGTGGGTGTCGGCAACTGATACGAACCGAAAGAAATTTTACCTTTGATTTCTTTGGCCGTGCAAAATTATTATGTAATTATCTAAAATTTAGCTATTTCCTATTCGTAATGAGGGAGGATGTTTTTTGGAAGAACTTTACTCGTTTTAGGAATGTGACGGTTGGCTTTTCTCGCGCCGCTTTCCCTTTTTTTTTTGGTGTAAAAAAAAAGGTTCGGCGTCGGAGGCGAGGGAGGCGTGTCGACTCTGGCTACCTGCCTCGGCGACTCGTCGTCGGGGTGGTAATGTTTTTGGATTAGGCGTTACGTAGGACGTAACACCCCCCTCCTAAAACAGTTACTAGGAGGGAATATTATATGGACGATTAGTGTGAAATCGAGGGTGCGACGGATGGAGCTCTTCGGTGCGTGTGAGGTGTTAGGATGGCGTAGTGAACTGCTACCGGTGTTAGGTGTGGCGCCGATTCGGGAGGAGGCGGTGGTGGTATAGTTGGTGGCGGGCCCGCTTGTACACTAGTGAGGGGCGCAGCCTCGGGTATCCTTAGTAGTTCGGTACCTCCAGTGTTGTGATCGGGTTCAGATCGTCTAAGAGTAATTAGCAGATGGGTTAAGGTACTCCATATGGCGCCCAGTAGATATATCGAGAATCCATATACTTTATGTAAAGCATATCCATTGATTAGGATCCCGACGGCAATTTTGGCTATGTGGAATATTATTAAAATTCCAATAATCCCTGCACTCGCGGTGCCGAACGCCGTAATTTTTGTCCAGAATCGGCTCCATGCGGAGTGAGTTAATTGGTCTAAGGTTTCTTCGTTGAGTAATCTCATCATCACTCCTCCTTCTATCTTAGATGGTTGTCCATGGGCTTCTCGTACGATATCGTTAAGGAACATTATTCCATCGCGAAGTTTATCTAAATCTCGTTGGTAGGAAGTTCGGCTGAATTTAAATAATGCCATGTGGGGCGGTCCAGTGATCTGAGCATTTCCGGCGGTGCATCGTGCATGGGTGACGGGGTCATCCGATACCATTCACCTCCCACCTTGTAAAAGGCTGGTATCATACGGTTGCAAGTTACCTTGGTTCCCTGAGATTTAAGGATGTGGGTCCGAGGCGTTAGGAAATGCGTTACATTATTCCTGCATGGAGAAATGGTTTTTCGACCTAACTAAATTATCGTATACGATCGTCCGGACGCCATTGAGGCGAGTTACTAAATCGCGTACGTACCCCTGATAGGTCGGTGATAAATCTTTTTCTCGCAAAGGTTCGGCTGATGGGAGGCGGGCTAGTTTGCCATACTTTCCTGCACGCAAGTGTTATAGTTCAGCATTGCTAGTTCTACCCATTCGTCCCATTCGTTATCCTTGTTGGCGTATTGCTTAAGGAATTCGCTGAGAGCGTGATGCGATCTTTCTAGGGATCCATTAGATTGTGGGTGAAAAGCCGTAGTCCTAATTTGCTTGATTTTGAAACGTTTAGCTACCCTTTGTAGAACCTTACTTAAGAAATTCCGACCTTGATCAGTTAGGATAGTTTTAGGAGCTCGAAAAATGCAAATGAATCTTTTTATAAAAGCATCTGCTATGGTCGTAGCCAGGGCGTTAGGTAAAGGAATAGCTAAACAAAATTTAGATAATTGGTCTTGGATAGTTAATATGTACTCGTTGCTGTTTTTAGTGACAGGTAAGGGACCAACTATGTCCAACGCAATTTTGTTGATGGTCGTACCAGGGGTATCGGTAATGACCATTGGTTGTTTGGTTTTTAGACGTACCAGTTTCTTTAACTGGCACTCCAAACATTGGTGGATGCGTCTTTGGATGTCTTGTTTCATCCTTTCCCAATAGTGATCCTTGCGGATCCTATTAAAGGTTTTCGACACTCCTCTATGTCCGCCTATCGGAGAGTTATGTAACTCATAAAATAAAGCGTCTCTTTCTGTCTCGGGTACGTATCTCAGTGTACCGTTACATACAACTATTTTGATATTGGTCCCTTGGAGACTGGTAATTAATTGGTCCATTACCTCAGACCATGATAAACCGTCTATAAGCTCGGTTTTTGCGATACTGAACTCCGTTATTCGCTTTCATGATGCGAATTCACGCAGTTCTAATAACGCGCGTCGCATGTTTTCTTTTATCACAGCTAGAGATTCGGGGTTTTCCCCTCGTATGCATATGCTAATCAGAAATTTACCGCTGTTGGTTCTTGTTGCGCATGCGGTTCCGGGGATTAATTTTTGCTGAGGCGGTATTTTATTCCCTGTAAGCAGTCGTCTGGCGCCTTTATCACAAGGCTCGCCGGTACTACTGGTGAAATACAGTATGTGGTTCCCGCTATATTGTAGTAAGTCCTTTGCTTCTACAATTTGTAGCTTGGGACCGTTGTCAAAAGCCTCGTGGCCGATTTCTATTTCGGCGGACGGTTTTTTCTTCTGTACCTCCGCTTCATCAGGATAAAGGTGGTCAGGCCCGGAAATAACCGACCTTTCGGTGGTTTCGGAGGTGCTATCCCTATCCTCGGAATCTGATTTTTTTCGCGATTCGGGAAGGATGGGTGTTTTTCGAGGTCTCCCTTGTTTTTTTGTCTCTATTGGCTCTTCTTCCGAGGAGCTATCGCTATTGCTGGTAAATCGCAGGTTTTCCTTATGTACGCTGGGTATGTGTTTAGGTGGGGGAGGTGTATCGGTGGCATCCGGGACTGTTGTGGGTGGGGGCGTCGGTAGCGCAGTTGCCTTCTCGGCCTACCTTGTTTCCTTTTTTCCGCGGGTTTCGAGTTCTCTGACCGATCCTTTTGCTCTGCTTCATTTATAGCGACTTTAGGAGGGGGATTAGCCTTAACCGGTTCGCATACGTTTCGCCTCTTTTGTCTACGGGTTATTACGTTTACCCTGGTTTCTTCCACCGGGTTGCGAGACAAAGCGTCGGCGTTCAGGTTAATTTTTCCAGGTTTATACAAAATTTCATACTCGAATTCTGATAACCTGAACCTCCATTTTTGTACCCTGGTGTTTAAATCGGCAGATTTAAACCATACTAAAAGTTGATGGTCGGTTATGATAAATACTTTACGAAGAAAGATGTACTTTCGCCAATGTCGTATGGAATCAACGACGGCCTTAGCTTCTTTCTCGTAAGTATCATAGTTTAATTCGGGTCCTCTGAGGACCCGGGAGTAGTATGCGATGGGTAAATCCTTTCCTATCTGGCCTTGGGACAGTATACCCTCTATCGCGTATCCTGAGGCATCCGTTGTAATGATAAACGGAGCGTTCATATCGGGGAACTGTAATAACGGAGCGGTGCATAAGGCTTTCCGAAGCATAAGAAAGGATTCTTCGGCCTTATCGCTCCATTCAAAAGGTACATCCTTTTGTAACAATTTAGTTAAAGGCTTTGCGACTTTGGCAAAGTCTTTAATAAATTTTCGGTAATAACCCGCAAGTCCTAGAAATTGCCGAATGTTTTTAACCTTCTTAGGTCGGGGAAAACATTCAACCGCTTCTATTTTCTTGGGATCTGGTTTTATCCCTTTTCCGCTTAGTATGTGTCCTAGGTATACCACTTCGCGCTTCATTAATTCGCATTTATCGGGTTCTAATTTCCAATTGGACCGGCGTAATCTGTCCATAACGCTCGCGAATAATTTCTCATGTTCTTCGAGAGTTTTCGCATAGATTACGACATCGTCCATATAAACGAATACTTCTTTTCCTAATAGCCCGTCGAGGGTGATGTTCATTGCGTTTTGATATTCAATCCCTGCGTTTCGTAACCCAAACGGCATTCGAACGAATTCGAAATGTCCGCTAGGGGTAGAGAATGCCGTTTTATAAGTATCGTCGGGGTGTAACTCAATCTGGTGGAACCCTGACACGCAATCAATTACTGTGTAGTACTCGGCGTGTCCTACCTGGTCGAATATATCTGAGATATCGGGTAAAGGGTATGCCATATGGATGGTTTTTTCGTTCAGCGGCCGAAAATCTAACACGACTCTCCACCTAGGATTGCCTTTGGAATCGGCCTTCTTAGGGACCACCCATAAACTCGTATTGAAACTAGATCGAGAGAGGCGGATGATACCTTTTTGGAGTAGTTCTTGGACTTGCCTTTCTACTTCTTGCCTGAGGGCGTGAGGGAGTTTATATTGCTTGGTGTTCACCGGGAGGTCGTCGGTGGTGGCAATTTTATGTTTTAACACATTAGTTGCCGGTAGTGCATCACCTTTAATGTGGAAACGGTCTCCGTAGGTATTGAGTAAGCGATCTGCTTGCTCTAACTCTCGGGGGTTTAAGTGTTCGAGGCGCACTATCTGTTTAAGGATAGCGGCTCTTTCAACGGGGTTGACTATTTCCTGTGCGTTGGTTGAGGCTATTTCAGCCGTATAAGTCGGGGTATAGAACGGACTAAGGGTAGTTTCCACATCGGCGACGCCCATCTCTTTTAGCATAGTGTTATAGTGTTGGCAGCAACTATATTGTTCGGCAAGATTTTCGCACTCGTCGAAATGTACATATTGCTGGGCTTCATGCGTTTCTAGAAGGTCACTTAAAGTTTGTACGTATTGGGGCGTATCTTGTGTGTCGTCGATCTGGTTTGGTGTTAGCGAAGGGAGTTTTCGGACGATAAATGAGGCGAAACTTCGACCGGTTTCCATTCGCCCTTCGCGGAAGTTGATTTTGCTCTGACTCATTGCGAAAAATTCAGAGCCGAGCAATCCTTCAGCCGGGATCGCCATCTCGTCGGGTATGATTTGAAATTTGACTACGTATCCATATATTTTTATATGGACCGAGCCTAAGGTCGTCATCCTAGTTTCACTGATCCCTTTCACGCTAATCGTATCATTGGGGTCAATTCGACTATTCGGAGGGACTAGGTGTCTCCTTATAAGGTTCCCTTCTGAACCGGTGTCTAAAAGGAATTGGCCGTATTCCTTTGTTATAAAGGTAACGCGATTCTGGCTTATCAGTAATTCGGCGGTACCTAAAGTATAGATATCTTCGCCGGTGATACCTTTGAGGACTGTGGTACGGTGTATATCTATTATCGTAGTTGGAGGTAGTGATCCGATTTTAAAAATATTACCTTGTGATCCAGTGTCAAGTAACAAGCTGACTTGGCTACCAGATTCATCAAGGAAAGCAATGTAGGGAAGGCGTAAGGATTCCTCTCTTATGGTAGAGGTATAAGTTCGTTGATCGAATCGCTGGTTGCGATTATATTGGTCGAGCGCTGGGGTGCCTGCCGAGTTCCCTGGTACGCGCTCCGGTGCTGGGAACTCTCGCCATTTCCCGCCCTCTCGTTGAATCGTTTTTTGCGGCACTCATTTATGGTGTGACCTTTGTTATTGCAGTAAGCGCATATTTTATTAGGACCACGGCGGCAAGATACCGCGGTGTGTCCAGGTGCAGAGCATAGTTGGCAAGTTACGGGTTTACTCGCCTCGTGGGGAAAGCTCGAGCGACATTGATTAGCCGAATGTCCGTCTCGTCGATACAGTTGGCATTTGATCCTACTGGGCATCCAGGTGGGGCATTGGGCCGCCTGGTGGCCAGAGCTTTCGCATAATTCACATTTGCTTAACGGCCTCGCGAGTGCATTACACGAGGGAGCGGAGTGGCCAATTTTTTTACAAATTTGGCAGGGCTGCGTTTTATTTTCTCCTGACCTTTGCTTGGCAAAACAAACGTCTTCGCTGTGACCTATTTTTTTGCAGTAAGTGCAGCTTGGTCTTTGCCGACAATTACCGGTTTCGTGCTCATTAGAATTACACGTTCGACAAACGAATGTAGTTCGTTTGGCGATTCTGGGGGACGCTTCTATTTTAACGGAGGCATGCTTGCGAAGGGCTCTCCTTCCTTCAAGTGTCCGTTCGGCTTGGATCGCATTTTTAACAATGTCGTCCATTGCCGCGCCGGCGGTAAGTCTTTGTTCAATCTCGGGTTTTAAGCCGTTCTTGAAACAGTCAACTAAATTAGTATTTACCGAGATTTTGAAATTCTCGTTTAGCTCACCATTAGCGAGGGTATGAGCTTCGAGAATACGCCTTGCCAATTCTCGCATACGGTTGGCAAACGAGATGACTTTTTCGTCGTCGTGTTGGTATTCATTACCCAACTCCCCTAAAAGCTGGTGAATGCTTTTCACCGGTAAGTATATACTTTTAATGTATTCTTTTAACGCATCGATATTCTCGAAGGTCTGGCCATGTATAGCCGTACGGGCCTCACCAGTCAGCTTGGATCGAAGTAACTTAGTTAGGTTACCTTCCCCGTTGCTACCGATCATAGCCTTAGCCTCATCGCAACCTTCCAGGAAAACGCTGAGAGGTATATTGCTCCCGTTGAATTCGGGGACTTCCTTTAATATGTCTTTCAGTGATAGGGTTGGGGCGGCCATTGTGGTCCAATATTGTGTCACTATTGGATCCTCGAAATAGCTATCGTCTTGGGGTAACGGGGTTGAAGCTTGAACCCTTTCAGTGCTATGAGCGCGTGAGGGGTCGCCGAAAGTGCTGATGGAATCAGCGTAACGGCTCCCTTGGGTATCGCACTCGGTGTCACTTTCGTGAATCAGAGTCAACCCGTCTTCAATAGCGATCGGGGCGGGCTTTAAGAGGGGGCTTAAAGGCCTATCGCGTGGTATTTGTCTCCCGGGTGCGAAGGCTTCTAACTCTCGAAAGAGTTGCTCTTGGGTCGGTCGTGCGTCTTGTATGGGGGTCCGGTCTGTTTTAACTCTTTGCGATCGGGTGGTCACGGTACTCGTGCGGGGAGCTATCTTTTTAACCGGCGGGGGGTCTCTCGGGTTCATGTATAACCTTACAGAGTTAGCTGGGCAAGGGAAAAGGTCACCTGATCTAGACGATGTGTAATGTCCGAGTCGTCCTTACCAATATCCCTAGCTAGATGGGTTACGCGGGCTTGAATATTCGAGTTTTTATTGCGCATGCGCGTCAGTTGGAGGCAGTGTTCTCTGCTGTTCCCTAATACCTCGATGATATGTAACTGGGCCGCGTGTATTTGGTTTTCCAAGGACTGAATAAGGGAATAAAGTTCTCTAAGGGAAATTACTCCTACCGGTGAGGTGGAAACTGACCCGTCCCTTATCTCCCCCATAAACCCGTTAATCCTTAATCGTTAGTTTTTTAAATGATTCGGTTAGGGGCTCTACCTGCCTTTCTAAGCTCTCTATTCGGCGAAGCGTAGTACTCCGGTTATTTATATATGCCGACAGTAATTCGGCAAGTTGTGCTCGGATTTGTTGTTGTCCGACTAACAGGTCGGGCGCCGTGTTCCACTGGGATCTATAGCTTTCGGCTAACGTCCGATTGGCCTTTTCTAGAACGCGGACTTTATCCTGTAATTCAAGGACGTGTATCGTCAACTCACTATAAATACGCCTTATTTCCTCTGCTTCGATATCGCAGATTAAAATGGGCATATTACCGGCATGTCGAGAAGGCTCTATCTTAATTTTCCACAATTAAGTGGAATTCTCATGAGTTAGCGGGACGCCCTCTCTGGTGATTGGGTGAAGCTAGATGTAAGCGGTCAAGCGCCCCCTGGTTGTCGCCCGCGTAATCTGCGTAACGATTTTGACGCCGAGAGATCGATAGTTAGTCAATCTCGTGCGCGTCCCGGCAGTGCTTGTAAGCGGGAGTGAAGAAGAACAACAAACAAAATGGAGAAAATTTGCCAAACTTTCCAGCGGCGTCACGGTGAAAGAAAACCTTAGGTAAGGATTTTAATTTTATTTAGAATACGATCCTTGGTGAAGATATTTTTCCCTTCTTTTTCAGGGTCTGCGGCAAGGCGTGAGATGGGAGCTCTCAATGAGCTAAGGTTACATTTACTTGTTTCTTTTCTTTTCTTTTTCAATTTAACTTCCGGTTTTTTTTTATCCTATATATATTTTTTTTTGCTTTCCTTCCTTATTCCTTCTTAATTACTTAGGCTCTTTGGCCGTGCGGGTTATTAGTTTTTATTATCCCTAACCTATTTATATATATTTTATATTTGTTTTCCTTTATTTTGGTCCTCTTTACTGGAGGAGGGGTGATTGGGATTATTTGAACAACACTCTTAATTAAGTGGTATTGTTATTGCCTCATGGCTTTATTTAGAGTTTTACTTTTAACATTTTTTTATAATTTTAACTTCCGTTTACAGCTGCTCTTGCTGGGAGTTGTCCATCCCTTGGTGGGAGAAAAAAGAAAATCCTTTCCTGGAGTCAACAGGATTGCGTCTTCATCCTCCGAGGGGATTTCTTGGTTATGGCCTGGAGTGGCCGTACCTGCCACTAGAAGCTCTAAGGCTCGGACTTCAGCCTCTAAGCTGTTTATACTACAGGTAACGGCTGCAGTGGGTGGCTTGCTCACTGTGGCAGTCGACAGTGACTCCTTCTGCTCTCCCTCGGTCTCGGCCTGTCGAAACAGTGTCCTAGGAGTCGGTGGAGGCTGTGGGGGAGCTTGTAATAGCTCTACAGGAGTGGGGACATAGTCCTTTGTATGGCTGGGAGCTGCTGTCGCTTGAGGGATATATTCCTCAAATGGACACTCCGATATCTCTTTAGAGAAATAGAATTTGGGGAGTGGCAAATCCTTAACCTCCCTGGGTGATGGTTGTGTGATTGATCTCCTGGGATCTCGCCGTAATAAGGTAAGTCCCTCTAGGGTTGTATTTTGTTCGAGGTTGTTGCTTTGGCTTACCCCTCTTGCCTTAGCTAAAAGGTAGGGTAAGAAAAGAGCTTTATGAATATAAGTATATATATATATATATACATATATTCACACAACGTTTTTTAAAAAAGAATATAATTTATTATATTTACTTTTTTTTGTTAAATGGCCCGGTGTATTCTATCCCTGTATTTCTTTCCCTTTTAGGAGAAGGCCTTGCCCGAATCTTCAAGAGGAAGATTAATGAATTCCTCCGGGGCCTCCAAATTTTTGTGACGTCAAAAACTCCGCCGGGGCTAAAGACGAGGTGCGCGTGGGGGATCTCAGCCTTAACGTCCCTGCTGCCGGAGACGAGCCTTGCCGAAGGTTTGCTCTTTTTGAGCCTCGGCTTTCGCCGAATAGCTCGGGACGAGCGCGGGCGATACCTACTCCGAGTGAAAAGGAGGGGAGGGGGTCGAAGCCGCTCTCACCCTTTTTTTTATATAGGGGTATAGAGGTGGTAATAGAAACGGTATATTAACCTATTTATTTAGTTTTAGGTAGGGGCCTTAATATAGGTCAGAACCCAACTAAAGGGACATCGACGCTTTCTACGGACGAAAGCGTCACTACAATTTCACGCCCAATGCAAGAGGCGGATATTAATCGCGTTCCTTAGGAAAGGAACGGATTTCACGTCCAATGCACAGACGGATATCTTTCACGCTCCTCGGGAGAGGAGCGGATTCAACGCCCGATGCAAAGGCGGATAAGTTTTCACGCCTCCTCAGGAGAGGAGACGGATTCACGCCCAATGCAAAGGCGGATAAGCTTTCATGCCTCCTCAGGAGAGGAGATGGATTCACGCCCTTGCGAAAGGACGGATAAGGGTAAATATTCACGTTTCTCTTCTGAAGAGAAACGGATTTCACGCCCTTGCTGAAGGACGGATAGGGAAGGTGGAATCGACGCTTCTCTACTAAAGAGGAGCGGATATTTGGGGACGGACCCCGAAAATAAAAGATAACTTTTATAAATTGACTGAGATTCAGCTTACTCACTGAACTCAGTCTTATATATTTGAGAATTTGTCGCCGTGAAAATGTACAGCGGACAGAGAGGCGGCTGGTCACTCCGTGGGCTCACAGTCTCTGTGCCGCAGGCGGGTTGCGTCGCGCTTTTAAGGGCTGGTTCGCCGCTCGAGTCGTCGCCGCCGATTTTTCCGTAAAAACCTCGAACGGGGCAAATGAGCGAGTCGGGAAAACGGAAAGTTTTCCCGTATTGGTGACGCAACCCTGAGAGAGAGAAAAGATGTGGCTTGGAGACAAATGGGAGATTCCTCGAAAGAGGGAAAACTGCCGCCTTTCCTCAACTAGAAAAATTGAGCCCTTTTCTCTTTCTCTTACAATTTAGTCTTAATTGTTTATATTTTGACATTTTTGAACTTATATTATTATTGAACTTAAAATTTAAGACCGATTCATTTTTTGTGGTAAATGAATCGGACATATTTAAGATATATTGTTAACAATTATTATGTTCGTGTGTTAATTTTTAGATTTTGCTCTTTGCTAAATATTTAAGAATACTCGTGCGGCGGACCGCTTAACGTCGCGTGATGTTGCTTGGAAATATTTGTAACAAGACTATGGTTTTTATTGGAAATTATATTGTTGATTTAGAAAAGAGCAATATCTGTAACTTATAAATAGAGATTGACAACACCAAATCTCTTTTTGGTTATCGATACTTATAATAGTTTTACTTGTAATAGTTTTTTTTGGTGTTTTTACGACTTTTTGATGTTATGCACGTAGCTAGCATTACAATTCGGTCTTATTGGCTATTATAATTATATTTCTGCTCGTCCGCAGAGATGAGGCAATTATTATTTATGGGGGGTTAAATGGACGGTGATTATATGAGTAAGAACGTTTACATGATTTGTACGCGTATGTAGTATATTAATTACATAATGAGAATTGTGTCAGACCGATATAGATTTATATATGTATTAGTGAATTTCTATATACATGCCTATTCATAAACGTTCTTACGCATTTAGTATTAATTATACTTAAAACATAAATATTACGAACATGGCGAAGAAATGAAATAATATAAACAGAATGTTCTTAATAATATCCATTCAGGTGTGGGTGTCGGCAACTGATACGAACCGAAAGAAATTTTACCTTTGATTTCTTTGGCCGTGCAAAATTATTATGTAATTATCTAAAATTTAGCTATTTCCTATTCGTAATGAGGGAGGATGTTTTTTGGAAGAACTTTACTCGTTTTAGGAATGTGACGGTTGGCTTTTCTCGCGCCGCTTTCCCTTTTTTTTTTGGTGTAAAAAAAAAGGTTCGGCGTCGGAGGCGAGGGAGGCGTGTCGACTCTGGCTACCTGCCTCGGCGACTCGTCGTCGGGGTGGTAATGTTTTTGGATTAGGCGTTACGTAGGACGTAACACAGTATTTGACCAGGCCAACGGATAATTTTGTACGGATTTTAAATTGTCAATTAGAAGGGTTCGATCGTTGTTATAAAAATATATGGCATAATAGAAACCTTTTATCACAATTAGTAGAAATCGTTGAAGCTTATACGCGAAGTCAATTTTCTGAATGGTTTCATCAAGAAAACCACTGCTATGAACATAGATTAAATGCTTTAAAATTTTTATTATTAGTTAAAATCTTTGCTAAAACTAGGGAACATAATCATAATAGAAAAATTGTTAATAAAGTAGGAGTTTGTTCAAAAAATAAGAAATTAAAAATAATTAAAAATATGTAAATTATCTATACTCATGTAAATAAAAGTTCCGATTGCAAAATAATGTAAATAATTGAATTAATAATGTTAACATAAAATTGTATAAAATTGTATATAAAAATTTATATTTAATAGGTACATAATGGATATATCTTATATATTATTATAAATACTCAAAAAGGTACGAATATAATTTATAAAAGTTGTTATAATGTTAAATTACTAATATTTAATACGTTTTTCTGCAGATTTTAATGTTTCGGGTGGGGGGTGATATTGGTTGCCTTCCCGTGGTGCCCCCTGAAAACGAACGTATCCATTAGTAATAAAATATTGAATGAAAAAAATCATAATACAATTTACAGTATAAATCTCTGTATTCAGTATTACTACTTCTTATTAATTTTTTATAATGAATACGTTCGGCCAAACAACCAATATGATAGTAATTATTATTTATAATTTCTCAATTTTTATTATTTAGTGATTCAAAATAAAAATAAATAATACTAATAAACATAAGAATAACAACTAATACTAATAAAAAGCTAAAATATTATTTTACTATATTTAAAATTATCTAATGTGTTTTTCAGTTTTTAGAAAATATTTTATGTTCTGAAGATTGGTACACTATCGCCAGTTAGTATTACAACTAATTAATAAAATTATTTGATTAAACGCATTGGGCGTAGATCTTTGTAAAATATGATTCTAAGCCATAGGAAGCTTCGGATTGCGTAAAAATGGCGGGAGGGATTCATCAGGTACTCCCGACCTTCCGCAAGCACGACATCACGATCTCTTGCAGTTTGGTGCAAGCCTTAGAGCGACCACGCATAATTAATGATTGGTAGAAATCTGACTATTTTTTATAGACATGAAAGTATAGTTTATAAATATAAATAATCGACAAAATATACTGTATAAAAAATAGCTTATCTGAATAACAAATGCTATACTTATAATCAATTAATATTAAATATACTTACAAAATTCTTATTTAATTAAAAAGCTATACTGCAGGTAATGTAATTTTAGTATAAAAATATTATGAAGAGCATTTTATATAATAATAAAAATTTAAATTATATTAATTATAAAAAATGAACGCTCCTTGATTAAAATGCTATTAATCAATGCATTTCATTCAATGATTGGTTATCTTGAAATATAATGTTGTATACAAATTGTGCTATGTATACAAAGATTATTAAGTAGGAATTACTGATAATTATATACAACATGGTTTTTAAAAAATACGCTAAAAAATTATTAATTAAATTATATACACAAGCTTCTATTTTATGCTCTTTCGTGTGCATATATATGATTTGTGTCTTTTATGCAAATAAAGTGGATTTATTGTATGTAATCGTCAAATTATATTAATATTATTGATTTTAAATTATCTTTACTTTTGTTTGAAAATGTGCATAAATCGAGGCATAAATCTTGCGTGCATTGCAAAACGATTGCTATCGTTTTCACGCTTGAGGTCCGAGCTCGGACCTCGGGTCCGAGGTGAGGCCGAACAGCATAAAAGCAGCCGCAAGCACACCCGCCGAAAATCCGACGAACTGACACAAGCTAGCTACCGAATCATGAACATACGCACACAGAAACAGTGCTGGCCACGTGCGTCCATCTGGGCTTGACTTGACTCGTTGCTCGCGCTGGCTCCTCCGATGCAGCCGCAAGTCATGGACACATGCAAACGATCGAGTCATGCACAGTCGCACACATAAAGAGTGCCGGGCACAAGGACGTGGCTCGTCATTCGCGCTCCTTCCCTCGCCGATTAGAGCCGAGCGAGCTTCGGCCGCGATCGGGCGCACCAACACATACCTGCGGCCGGTCACATGGACACGACTCGTGGCTCGCGCTTACTTCTTCCCTCTCCCTTATTTCTCCTCATTTCCCCTCAAGTGCGACAGATTACAATGTTATCCGCGAGGGTGCGTATTGCTATGGCGCATCGAATTTGGCGCGGCTTGGGCCTATAGCATCGGCTATCTCTCTATTCATCTCTGGTAATAAGTACAGGATGAGAATAAAAATTCGATGGGTGGGAAGATTTATTAGCCATGTGGGATGGTACCTATGTTGCAGAAGATGTCGTAGAGTTAATTAAGAGTTCTGGAGTATTTGAAGTAATGGAAGCTGCATTTGTACTTTAATGAGATAAATATAAATGCAGTTGTGGATTGCTAGGTGAAGATCTTTTTAGAATAAGTCTTCTAACGGAAGCAATATCGACTTCACGCAAATCAGGATAAATTGCACGAAGGATGGTCGAGGATAAAGTTTTTAGATGATGATTAATAGAATAATTGTGGTGCATGTAGCACACGAGATTAGATTTTCCACAATGTTGTTCATATTGTTATAACTGTGTGTTAAATTTGTAAAGGATAGTAGTAACGATAGTAGACGACTAACAAATAGATAACAATTAACTTCAAAAAAATATAACCAGTAGTTATGTTTGTTATTATATTATTGAACTAATTGATTGTAAAATTGTATTAGTGCAACATAGAAAAGCATATAATAATATGATAATTTGACTATCAAATGGTAACATTGAAGTATTGAGTTTTAGAAAAAGTAAAATGATCCAGAAAAATGAAAATGAAAACTGATGACATGAACAAGCTGGTTTAGTCTAAAAGTTAAGGTTTACGGTATAAATATTAATTGTTAAAAGATAAAATGACAAGTTTGTTTACTGTCCAATTTAAAATCAATTTTTTATTTTTTAATAATTAACAATATTTACATTAACAAGAAATTCAAAAGCTAAACTATAAGTTAAATTATGCAATACATAGAATACTTAAAAATAAAAGGCTATTTTTGTAGTATATTAACTCGATAATTTTGGCGCAACTGATAATCCTTGAAACCTACTTTTAATAGTTGATTGTTTGATAGGAACTATTCAGCATGAGTTAGCAGAACGTATTAATGATGTTTACCTAATTAACTTAAATTGAATTACCAAAGTTATAGATCATTCAAGAGTTGGTATTGATTTGAGAACAGTATGAGTGTAAAACAAAAATTATTTATTCTAAATTTTATGTAAAATAAATGGTTAATGTGTTAGAGTACATTTATATTAAAGAATAATGACAGAAAATTCGTATTGAAGAATTTATATTAAAGAATTTAAATTGAAATTCATATTGAAGAATAATAACAAATTTAATAGATAAAACATTTACATAGACTATGCAATACAACTTGTATTAAGCAGAATGTACTTATAATACTTAGATAATTAAAAATGATAAATTATAAGGAAAAAATGTGTTAAACACCAATCAGTTTAGTGTATTTAAATTAAAATTAATGTTAATAAGTTTTGGATTAAATTAACTGAATTTAAATTCAATTCAGTAAGATACACGCAAAAATCAAATAATGTTAAATTATTAGAATTTCCTATGAGTTTACAAGACTACGCCGTTTGATTTACAAAGACAGCAACAAACTGTCTTACCAACCGGAGATACCGACTGAGACAATAAGCACGTGTTCTTTTTCTATAAAAGATGGACGTTACAAATACGAAAAAAAATTAAATCTTAACTATTTATTTTAGAATGGAGTACCGCAAAAAAAAAGATTTCACTTAAGGAACTATAGTTATCATCTATCACTACTCACTCACTTTCTCAGATGCAGTGTATGATGTTGAACTAAATTATTAAAATAGATGAAATTTTTTATAAGCTAAGGGATATTACAAATTTTATAAATTTCCTTCAGGAACTTAGGTACTTGAAACGAAGAATAAGTAATTACATGCTTCTTTAAGATTTTGAAACGTCCATAGTTTTTACGTGAAAAATCATATGGACCCAATATGATAAAATCAAAATTCCAAAATATAGTTCTTGTGGTAAAATGCATATGAGTAAAGATGTTCAGTGTCCTTAATAATTGCCATTTTCAGAGTAATTTATGCTAAGATGTTAATCATGGAAATCCAATAATGTCGTGGAAAAGATGAAGCAAGCATAGCTTAAGAACAAAGCAAGCGATATACTCCAAGATCGCGTCAATAGCTAATTAGGTAAGGCTCAAGAAGCCGTTAGTAAAGTGAGTAATAGATAGATAGATAGATAGAAGTTTATTTGTAAAATTTTTACAAAATCATTGCACAAATAACACTTGAAAACGCAATCATATTAAGTCAGCTTAAATATAAATTATATTTTATAAGGCAATAAATAAATAAATATATAATTGTTACACAAAATTCTACAAATAAGTCACATTTCTCGCATAATTCATTATCTATCAGTCAGTACACATTCATATACTATAACGGGCGCCAAATGTTGAGCCCGTCAAGGCCAACCGTAAGGGCGCAACAGGTTAGGTGGGAAAATGAAAAAAGGAAGACTAGGCTGGGAAAGGCGGCAAAAGGCAGTTTTCCCGAGAGCCTTGAGCCGTGAAGATCGAGCGGAAATCATCCGGCTATAACAATTAAAGATAGCGCACTTTTCTCCTGAAGAGGTCAGAGAGTACGGGAAGCTTGCGCCGACACCGAGGTCAAATAGAGAGGTCGGCGCCCACCTGGACCAGCTCCCGAGTGAACTTCTTCGAAGAAGCACGCGGACCTGTGTCAGAGTCCTTCGCTCTTTTCACTATCCCTCAAGGGCCCAGGCACGTCACTTTTTACAATATTAACTGCAATCGTATAGTCGGTCGCTGCGAAGCCGGTTGCACTTTTGGCAGTGCATTTCGAGTGAGAGGGGAAGAAAACTACTTTTCTCCCACTTATATTGTAAAGAGCGAAGCTGCGAGTGTGAGTGAGAGAGAGAGAAACCTAACCTCTTTCTCACAAAGAAAAACGCGGGAATACGAGTGTAGCGCGGACCTTCCGCCGTAACAGGACCCCTGTCGCGTGCTACGGGAATCGACCGCGAGGGGGCGCTGTGATCGCCGCTGAGGGCGCGCTATAGACGGCGCGCGATTCAAATTTTGGCGCGCGCGCATGCGCAATATTGAATCGCGGTTAAGCGCACGAAATATTCGTAATTTAGCGCAGGAACGAAATAATCGGAAATCAGAGGAATATTAGACGCATGCAGCGAAGGATATATGTCGATTCTTTTCCTTTTTTTTTGTAAAAGGAAGTTTTTTTCCGACTTTTTTTCCTCCGACTTTTTTTTGTAAGTCGGAGTTCTGTATTAAATAGAAATTCAACCATTCTAAATTATCATATTGAATGTTTTATTTAACCGCGACGGCGCCCGGCGAACCGTTGGGTTAGATTGGCACGGAGAGCCTCCGTGGTACACGAACAGAGAAAATGTAAACTATATAAAACCTGGTTGATTCTTTTCAAGGAAGTCAATTCAATGTGTGGTCTACAGGTAAGACCCACATCTAGCACAACACGAAGGCTTTTTACAGTCTCAGACAAGGACATGACTGCCCCTTCCCAGAGTTCAATAAAGTTCAACCCGGCCAACTCAATGTCAGAAAGGAACGTGCGAGTTCCAAAAAGAATCGCAGACGACTTTCCAACACTGAGCTTCAAGGAGGCAGACGAGGCCCAGTCCGAGACCGCAAGGGCCGCAGCTGCTACGTGTCTGGCTCCTGCCTCGAGGTTATCCCTAAAAAAACTATGGTAAACCTGGAGGTCATCTGTATATAGAATATGTCTCCCACCCATATAAAGACCAAGGTCATTAATGTATAGGCAAAACAGCAGTGGTCCTAAAACAGAACCCTGAGAAACGCCTAGTGTGCTGGAGAGTCAAGAAGATTTTATTGTTTTATCCGAGATGACGAGTTGCTCTCTTCCAGACAAGTATGCCCATATCCACATTAGTACCCCTCGAGAGAAGTCCATTCTCATCATACAGTTCAATAAACGAGTGGGACATATAGTGCCGAACGCCTTGCTGAAGTCAAACAATAAAAGTAATGTAACCTGTCGTTTGTCTATAGCACTGCGTAAGTCTTCGGTCAATCTCAGCAGAGCAGTCTCGTTCGAACTGTGCCGTCGATACCCAGTTTGGAGTGGTCGAAGATGTTGTGAGACCCTAAATACTCCATAAACTGGTTGTAAACAATTCTCTCAAGCACTTTTGAAAGAAAACAAAATAGTGCAATAGGCCGAAAATCATCTGATCGTCCAGAAGGTGTTTTTGATTTGGCCAATGGCACCACAAGAGCCTTCTTCCACACCTCTGGGAAGTGTCCACTTTCAAGCGAGCCGTTGACCTATAACCGGAAGTGGCTTAACAACTACACTATGCGAAATGCCATCCTCACCTACCGCCTGCCATGTGAACTTAGATATTGACAGTACAATATTATTAATATTTATATCTTTAAACCGAAAAATACTATCAGCAGCAGAGTTGAGCATGACATGTATCTGATTGTCATCGATGGAATTTGACGCAGACACCCGTGCAAAGTGAGTGTTAAGTTCATCCAGCATGAGCCCATGCAAAGATCCACTCGTTCGTGGTAGCAAACCTAAGTTCCGCAACTCACGCCAGATTGTGCTGGAGTTTTGAGTCTCGAACAGGCGATTATGGATGTATTCAGTCTTCGCCTGATCAATTTTATCCTGAACGTGTTTGCGGATATCGAGGTAGTTCTCAAGGAATTGTTTTCATCCTGTTCGTCTGTACCGTCTGTACAGTGCTTCACTCTTGCGCTGCAGGTCACGAAGCTCAACTCCAATCCAAGGATGGCGATTTTTATTTAGTTTCATAATTTTCACCGGGGCTAGTTCATCTATCGCCATCATTAAATTGTAGTTGAGCCTCACGACTGCTGACTCAACATCGAAATCCTCCGTCAACAACGGCCCCCAATTACAGCCCGCCAACAACTACACAAGCCCCTCGCTATCGATGCTCTTATAATCCCTGTATTCAAAAGAGCAACAGATAGATTTGGGGACAGGTACCTCTATTATAACATTAATTATGTTGTGCTTACTGTGAAAAGGAGCAACTATATTGGCGGCGGAAATTACCGTATCATTGTCCTCCACGAGAATGACGTCAATCCAGGTGCGGAATGTGGGTGCGATATGCGTAGGACCGTGTTGGATAATCTGCAAGGACAGCTCAGCCACGAGTCTACGAATAAACGCAGCATCATCACCCGCAGTGCAGAGATAAGCATTCAGATCACCAAGAATGATTTTATGACTGTAATCCGGCAATAATCGCCGCAATTCATCGAAAAATTTAGAATTCCTCATAAATGAAACGTGAGGGGGCCTATACATAACACAAATTAAATTAGGCTCAGAGGTAGGATACTGCACATAGCAGATTCAGTACTCGAACACCCCTGGTCTTCCAGGCCCTTCAGTCTTTGAGGCAGAGAGCACACTTACACGGATTTTCTTGTCGACATAAAGCGCAACTCCCCCACCGTTAATGCGATCTTGCCGAGCCACAGAGAATCCATTAATCCCAATGACTTCATCCATGATACTTGAACCCAACCAGGTTTCCGCTACACTGAGCATATGGTAGGTAGGATGATTATGTAGATGTTGACGGAGTCCCTCAATGTGAGCACCCTTAGTACCTCTAAGAGAGTTCACATTCATGAAGCCAGCCCTTAGGAATCTGCCACTCCCACCAGAATTCCCAGCCTTGTCATTATTGTTGTTAATTGTATTATTGTTTATATCGTTACCCCTCCCACTCCCGACTACCAACAACAGAGCATTTGTCCGATCTAGTCAAATGTGATCGGCTATTTTCCCACAATTTAAATGATCGTTCTCACAACCTTGAGTCAACTCTGCTGTAGCAAGAGGACTGCGGCTGGGTGAAGTCCTGGCCACGGAGCCGTTACGAGAAGCTCCCGACGAGTACATGCTCATAAATAAATTTATAATCTCATTCTCGGAGGCACCAGCATGAACCCTACTGCCCTCTCCCCATCTAATAAAGTAATTACCGCCCCGATGCCGAACGTACTTAAATCTGAGATCGCGTGCAGTGTCTTTGCACTGCATTCTTTGAGAGAGAGCCTCCACCGGTTAGCCAGAGGCCAGTTGCTATTATATATACATTCCCTGGGTATTCGGCTATGCTAACGTTGGTGCGAATACCAAATTCTCAGCGCCGTTATATTCAACTCGCTCGATCAGCGATAATATACGCTATTGTTCGAATCGTCTGTCGGACCGCGATTACCGACGGCAAATTTGATTTTCGGTTTAACTTGTTAACGCGTGCACCTTTGTTGTCGATATTAATAGACGGACAATTATAGGTGAATTAACAAATGACACCGTGGAACATAATTTGTTTAAACAAAATGGAGAAGAAAACGGGAAACGTGGACGTAAAAAGGCGATGTTTCGAGGTTAATACATAGACGCGATGGTCAATTTATGTAAATTGCGAAAGAGTTGCGCAATGATCCGGCGATTAATAATTTTAATTATACTCTCTCTATTAATTATAATACTCTCCAATTGCGAAGCGAATTGGCGCAGAAGAAGTTAAGCGGTCGCGGCGAGGCATATATATTGCGCGAATGAGTTTGGTGATAGAATTTGCGGGCACAAAGGTGGGCGAGTCATTCCATTAAAAGGTAGGTGAATCTCTTCCTATCTACCCTACTGCCCCTTTTCCCTCGTACTCACCAGCCTTTCTTTCTCGTAAGAACTCTGTCTTCAGAGAGGCTGGTAATCTGCTCTAAGACGAACAATTTTGATTAACGGCATGAAACACTAGTTCCTACTGTAATTCGGAACCTTGCCTTTATACATTTAAAACAAGAGAAACCAGGCTAACTTCATCTGTGCAGTAGTGCTTTTGCGTATCCCCATGACCGCTTGTTGATCTCCGGCCACCGGGCCGACGAAACCTCGGGTCCTTGTTTACCAACACGGCCGGCCGTGTGGCAGGCTACTCGAGGGCTTCGTTACAACTTCGACGATTTTTGGGAATGGTGGAAAGATGCGCGCGATTTATTGAGAACAACTCCAAGCTTAAACAGGCCGTCACTCTGAAGAGCCGGCGGCTCAGCAGAGCGTTTACAGAATCGCGTTCCAACACCTACACGCGGCTAATATTGGTATTCGATCGCGTAAGGTAGTTAACGGCTGGCGGATGCAAATTACTGATTAGAAACGGCCGGCGGACGCGAAGTCTCGTCAAGTCTCTCCGCGACAGGCCGTAGCGTGCTGGACAGCAGCTACCGTTGCCTTCTCTTGTATGCACGAGCGGACGCAGGGCGTCAGCTCTGAGCCAAGGCTAATCGGCGGAGCTCCTTTTGCCTGTGCGAAGGGCGCATTTGACGAGACAGTGAGACTCGATATCGACTTTTACCTCTCGGGAGGTCGATGCGAGCTGACTGCACGGAGCTCCGAACTGCGCTCCGGCGGCGCGTTCGCGTCGCTGCAGTTCCCCCACGCAGCGCGTTCATTGGCTGCTTAGCGTTTGAAGCGGGTCACGTGGCTGACCCCGCGACTCCAGTCCACACGATGCTTCCAACGGCTTTTGGTTACCGCGAATAGTCTCGCCAGAAAAAAGGCACTTCCGCGAGGTCGTGCGTAAGTCAATCAGTCGTTAGTAAAATTACTGAGGACGGGCGAGACGTGGCGGTGGGGTGAAGAGCAAGCGTGGGCATTTGAAAAGTTGAAGCATCAATGCTTACATGGCCCGATTTCTCGGCTGTTTACAATCTCATGTGACGCAAGCAGGAGTGCGATTGGAGCCTATTACTAGTGCTAATTACCTATCTTAGTCGAATTTTGATAAGTGCGGAGCGGGAATATATAACGACGGAACGCGAGTGCCTGGCTATTATCTGGACCATTCAAAAACTCTGACCGTATGTCGAAGAATACACTTTTTAAGTAATAACGGATCACAATGCTCATAAGTGGCTGCGTAACTTGAAAGAGCTGACCGAATGTGTTGCGAGATGGGCCTCGAGCTCCAATAGTCGTATTTTGAGGTTATCTTATGTAATGGCAATCTCCACCATGTACCCCACTCGCTTTCGCGTTTCTACGATGAAGAACCGAGTGTTGGAGCATTCGAGTCCATAAAAGATGAGTACTACATTATGCGTACCCATCGTGCGTATTATAGAACCAAAGCTTGGAATCGATCATTTCTAATTACTCGCTCATCAATTCTAAATTCAAATGATACCCCTAAGTTTTCCCTTGACAGCATCCTGAAGTTGAAATCTCCTTTTTTATGCTCTCTTTAAGAAGAATGAGGATGATTGAAATTAGTACTCTCTTTTTGTAATTCCTGCAACTATTGAAGCGTTCTTATTGCTTTCCTTAGTTTTCATCAGTAGACTTAGCTTAAATACCAGCTACTAATTATTATGTTCATTCTTTAATATTGTTTGATCCTCAACATATATTTCACGGTTTTGTATCTGATGGCTACTTGTGCCACAAGTATTGCAAGTCAACGGCACGCGAAGGAGCACCACCAATCGTTTGCGAGAGCGGCCGAGGCGCTAGTCTCTACCCCGAGTAGCCGCTAGAACAGTAGGAAAGGCCGATAACCGACGCGGAAAAGCACCGGATTGACGAAGCACGCTAGCAGCCCGCCCGGGCGCGAAGACGCCAGGTCTACGAGAGGCCGTGAAGCGGCTCATAATGCTCATAGGCAACCGCATAGGCTGCCGCACCAACGTCGTTGTTCGTCGAAGCTGCAGCAGTAGCACTGCAAAAGAAGAGGGGAAGCAGCAGGCAGCGATTGGTAATCGGACCGAGGGAAGCGGGACGGACGGGGTGGGGGAGCACTCTCGCGACGTGCGAAGGAACTCGCAAGTGAACGGATGGGATAGGGAGGAACAGTGGCGGACGAGACGCTCTCTCTCTCTCTCTCTCACGTCCCTTCCTTTGACGATACCAGTCGGACTTTCATGGCCAGTTCTTCGAACCAGCGACATGCCTTATGATGCCCGGACTTCTGAAGAAGAGGGACAACCCAGGCGAGTGACGAGGTGGAACCGCCATCAGCAACCTCATGCCCCAGGCCAAAACCGTTACCAACAAATTAGAGAGGGAGGTACAGACGGGACGGGCCGACGCGGAGAGACAGATGTGGGCGGAATCCAAGTGCCGCGTTAACGGACGAATTTGGAGGTCGCGAAGCGGATGTGCAGAGTTGTGAAAAGAGTGTACGTGGTGGTTTATTGAGATTCCAAGGAGGGGAATTATCAGAATAGGGCCGGTCAGTGGGCCGGGATCTTTATATATTATCTGGTCGATAATAAACCACACATTTTAAATATCAATCTATGCTCGTTTCTTTGGCGGCCTTTACCTTCTTTCTCCCCCTGATCCCATCTGAAGTGATAAAGCGCTGCGACGTTTTACACCTCTCATTTGTCTTTGTGAATTATGTTAGTTAATTATTAATACTATAATTTGTTTGTTACGCGGAATCAGATGAGGTTCTACCCCAAGGTTTAATGAACTCTTGAATTCAAAATCAAATCAAATCTTTTCTCTAAGGAGTATAACACCTATTGCACACCAACGATTCGTGAAGGCCTTAGAACGTCATCAGGATAGTTGAAGCTCCTTTATGCGCATTGGTCTTACGACGAGTACCTCGTAATGGTCGCCATGTACTGAGCGCAGCGCCTAATCAAGGAGAGAGGGAAATTAGGCTGGCGATCGGCCTTCGAACACGATCACACGAATTCAACGGCATGTCTCGGGATGCGGAAGGGCCCGAAACTTCTAGCTAGAGAGAGCGCGCCGCGCATAATTTTAGTTATTTTTAGAAAGAGAGAGTGAGAGATAAAAAGAACGTAAGAGGTAGAGATAGAGTACAGCTGAGCGATCGAGTTTTCTCCCGCCAAGCTGACAGTCGCCGCTGCTACAGTAAGTAGTTTTTTATTAGATTAATTTTAGCGTGCGATTAGCCTGCGTTACGAGTGTATATGTGTAGATAGAAAAAGATAGATAAATTGTGCGCGCATGTAAATATTGTCGGGTATTGAAAATTATATTGAATTATAATAAATATTTATTAAATATTTTAACATTCGCGTATATTTTATTTTACCGCCTTCTTTCCCTCATTTTCGTATTCCTTTAGCAGCAAGCGCCCAGGCTAGCTCTGCTGTGTCCACGGATTTTCCATGCGATGATTCCCGAGCAGATAAAGACGGAGAATCCTGAAGTCGCGTGGTGGCTGGAACGCGGGGCGGGATTAACCACTCGGTAACTGCCACGTGAGAAACTGGCAACCGTGACAGGACACCGCGGATAGGGACACACGAACCAAAAGTTTTAATTTCATGTGGCGAGGAAGGGGATGCGAAATTTATGCGACAATTTTTGTTTGCGTTCCAGTGTGAAAAAGATAGACTTGTGTCAGTGGAAGATGACGATTTTTACGGCTATACACGAGCGTAAACGCATAAGCGTTTCATGCTTATGGTTGTCCTGCTTAATCTAAATATCCCTTAGGTGAATGGTGTGACGTGGTGTGGCCTTTTCTGAGACCGACGGACCTCGAAGAAGCCTGGAGCACCGGCCACTTCCCGGTCCCGCCTGTCGGTCGTGCAGGTTTGCGGTCGCCTAGGAGGAGGCACGGTCAGGCTAGCCTCGGGAGGCTTGCCTCGCTGCGGTCGACACAGGTTGGGATAGCGGGAAAAGGGAGAATTCTTAATAATAGCTTGGGAGAATCTGGGGGAACACATATTTATTCGCGCCCGGGCGGACAGTACCCGTCTCGGTGGATTCTAACGACGAGCGCGCAGCGCCCCACAACTCACGGATATGCCGCCTGCAGAGGCTCTCACTGAGCCACGTTTGGGGCCCTCATACACTACTGGGTGCTCGTGCCCGTTCTTATCTTCCTGCGTCAAAACGGCACCGAAGGCAAATTTGCTGCGTCGCTTTGCACCGTGAAGGCTTTTGAGAAGTGAGGGCGCGCCAGCACTAGGGTCTCTCGTACAGCGGCCTTAAGCCTCTTAAAGGCTCTGCATTGGTCCTCTCCCAACTCCAGGCCTGCTTTTTCCTAAAGAGCTTCACTAGGGAAACCATAAGTTCCGACTCTATGGGAAAGAAACGGGAATAACATCCGATCATTTCCAAGAATATTTAATGCTCTACGTTGCGCGGGGCGGGATATTGGAGATCGAGGGTGACTCTCTCGGGGTCTGCCTGTAGTCCTTCGACATTCAAGCGAAATCCAAGTCAGTGTTCCTCAAACGTTTCGGTTACGACGATTAGATCGTCTAACCGAAAACGTGCGGTTCGATCTCCGGGCCGAAAAGGGCCCCGATCGTACGAATTACTACTGTCCCTGCATCGCGAAGGCAGTCTATTGTCGACTACATTCAGTGAGGAACACCTGGAAATAAGCCTTTTTCAGATCGACTTTCGAGATGTATTTGGCCCTCCTAAGTTTATCTAAAATGGAATCCATGTTGAGCAATGGATGCAGAAACGGTAGCTACCCTCCTCCTTGCAGATAATCACGGGCGCGCTACACCTTTCACTGGCGCTTGGTTCTATGGTGCCTTTCTCGAATATCTTTTGGACCTTCTGCTGAGCAAATTCCAAAATCTTTGGCGACATCCGCCGTGGCGCGTGCCTAATCGGTTTTGCCGTTTGAACATTGATATGGTGTTCAATGAGGGTAGTACAGCCGGGAGTTTTCCGGATTCTGGGATGAATGAGTTGACGAGGGCCCGTACGCGCTCGCGCTGCTCATCGGGGACCTCGACTATGCCGGCACCTTCGCCCGTGATGGCTGGTCCCTTCTCAGGCAGGTCCTTTTCTACAAAGCCCCGCCACACTCCGCCTGCGACACGCCATTACCCCCTATATAGCTGTACTTCGAAATCCCATCTCGAGAAGAAATCGATGCCGAGAATCATCGGGTGATCCATTTCTGGTACGACCCTCAACCCTATCATCCCTTTCCTATCCTTAACCAAGAAGATCACCCGAAGTATGCCCAGAATCTGCTGTACGGTCCCGAAGAAACTTCTCACGGCGAATTGTTCGGACAGCCAGCGGTCTCTAAAGGAATCGGCCGCATAGAATCAGATCAGCCATACCTGGGCTCCGGGGTCGAACAACGCCTGCAGGTTGCCTCCCCCCTGTGGACCGTGAAAAACCACCGATTGTCGGAAAAGACACCGGTAATTCCCTGATCTGTGGAGTCTCTGTGAGGTACCGGGTCTCCCTCCGCTGGACCGTCTCCCGGCCTTTCCACCAGGCCTTAGATCTTGGCAGTCTCATCTCCTATGCGATCTTCGTATGGAAAAACGGCTACTGGTTTTCTCTTTGGCCTCTCTCCGTTATCTCACCCCCCCCTCCCCCTCGGAGCCGCTCGTAGCCACTTGCGGGCACTCAACGGCGAGGTTCCCCGTATGTACGGGGCCACTGCAGCCATCTGGATAAGGTGCTGTCCGGCGTTACCCCCACCGCGACCCCGTCGGAACGTAGAGGAGCCACGCCGTTTCAGCATGACGCGGCTCGCCGTGCCCGGACCAACCGACGCCGCAGCCGATATACCCTCGAGGAAAACGAAAAGGAAAAGTCTACTTTGGCGCGAGATCGAGATCATTCATGAGTTGAGGGAGCACCAGACTTTATCCTTCTAACGGAACGGCCGAGTCTTGATGTTCCGTGGGTGAGATGCTACGACGATCTGGAAGCTGAAACTTTGGATGTTCCATTGGCCTATGCGAGTCTGTGGTCGATGCTCGTACCGATTGCCACGTTAGAGCGCTGAAGGGGGAAATACTCCTGCTGGAAGGGGGGCGATGGATACCGGCACTTTAGAATCTGAGGAGAGTTCGGATGGGACGGACCCGTCTAAAGTCGATTACTTAGGAGCTGACACCATTGAGAATCTTCCTACTGTGGCGAAATGGGGAGCAGAGTGGTGGTACAAATAATGGCCTGATCTTTGACAGTAGTGGAATCAGCTGCGACCAACATTGCAGTGGCTGGTGGGGCGGCGGGGACTGCGAATGCTGCAGTAGCAGTGCAGTGAGTTTTAGATCGCGTAATGTCTGGGATGAGTCGGAGGAAATGTCTTCTTCAAGTGAGGACGAATCTTCCGGCGGAACGGTAGAGATGTCTGATCGATCAGGGTACTGTTACGGGAGGGTGAAATGGAGGGATTCTGCTATTTCTGCCCTGTCTGCTGCAAATCAGTTGGTGCGAGAAGTTGAGGGATGCAGCGAAGGTAGTCGCGATAACTCGCATTGGGGAAACTTGAAATGATCGGAGAATGTACAGCGGTGCTCTAAAGCAATGCTGGACTGCGATATATCTATTTTCGGTGCCGAGCAAGAAGTACTAGGATTTTTAAAAGGACTCGAGATGTCCCGATTTTGAGCGGATGCTAAATTCACCCAATGTTGCATGGTTTTCGCCCTGCATGTTCCGACGTTGAGCAGATGCTAAATTCTTCCAATGTTGTATGATTCTCTTCTTGCATGTAGTCCTTAAATTCTAGGCTTGGGAGTGGTATCAGAATGTTGAGCGCACGTTTGTAGATTTTGACTCGTTTGTTAGATAATTCAAGGACCGTTTCTGAGAGCGAGTACGAGACTCTGATATCACGCGAGATGGGCAGAGTTTGACAGCGAGAGGGAGAAACATTAGCGCATTTTGTGAGTACTTCTTTGCGCAAGCAAATGCGTATGATTTTCGTGCAGAGCAGGTCAAATTATCTGCGATAATTGATGAATTTTAATGTCCCTAATATTCAGACCATCTTCGATCTAGGAATCCTTTTGGAGTACGTTAACGCGATTGACAGGCGTCTTCGGGCTGCCAACCCTAAGGTACCGTCGAAATGCATCATCGTTGGTACCATGAAGTGGGAGAGGAGAGTGGAGCCTGTTTGTGCAAAGGTGGAGACTGCATTTGCTGAAAGCACAACGGGGCCGGCCGAGTCGACCAAGAAGATTATGAGTGGGTACGCCCAGTGGAGAAATTCTAAAGCGAGAGGTTCGCCTATTACAGTTCCACCAGTACAATCTCAAGGAGCAATTCTCAAAAAGATCACAAGGGCGGTAACGCCAGCGATGGCAGGGCAATGGAATAGGATACCGCCTGCGCCATTACTCCAAAGTAGCAGTTCGCCTGTGCCAATTCCTGTGGCTACTGGTCCATTTTACGAACAGTGTCATGAATGTAAAGGCATTAGGCATAGAGCCTCTGAGTGCTCAAAGCGATTATGCTACAGGTATTGTCGTCCCGGTCACCTAATAGAAAATTGCCAATATACGGACCTCAGAATGGAGTGCCAGGTATGTGGAGTGAAGGGTGTGACCTTCAGGAACTGCTCGAACTATGTAGTTCGATTTTTGATAGATCCTAGAAAATGCTGTAGAGAAAATGTTGTAGAGAGAACTGATGAGAAATGGCTGAAAAAGAAAGGGAGTTGAGCAGTTCCGAGGCAAGCAGCTAAATCTTCCTCATCGAACTCTAGATTATGACTCGGAATCTGTGTGCGAGAGGGAATTGGGACATCTCGAGAAGACGTTGGATGTATCACAGAACTTTACGGAAGAGTTGGAGAGACTCTCTGTTGCCTGCAAATTATAGCGCCGATAAAAATAGGTTAATGGCTGGTCTTCAAACCGACAACCGGCTATATTTCGTGATTCGTTTGGGCGGCAGCGATATTCGAGCGTCGTGTGATATCGGTACTACAATTTCTCTTATGCGCGCTGTTGAGGCAAAAAAATAGAAGAATAAATGGCAACTAATATAGTTGGCTGTTAGCGACATTACGGGGTCCACTCAAAAAACATTGGGAGTACTCGAGGTTCTCTTCGATATAGACTATATAGCAGGAAAAATCTATCTCCGGATCATTGAAGGAATAGATCATGCGATAGTCCTGGGTATGGATTTCTTGCATAAGTGGGCCTCGTCCAAGTCCAACTTGGAAGTCGAATGCAACATGTTTGTGGTAGACACTGGCGCGAATTCGACAAGGGTGAAGAAGATGAGATACAACATAAGATTTTTGCTGATTGCGCTGGCATTGTTGACATTAAAGAGGAGGATCGTGAATAAGTAATACCTCTAGTTGTGAAGATTCTTCTTCAATCTGACATTATTCATGGTTACACGACCGTCATCAAACATCAAATCGATGCACAGGGTGCTCATCCAGTGAGACACGGACCTCGACATATGTCTCCGAGAGTCTTTGAGTTTGCCGATGAAGAAGTCCGAAAAATGCAAAAAAGGGCATTACAAAGCGTAGTGCGAGTGAGTAGTGCCTGAGTGCGCCTCACATTGTGTGACGAGACGAAGATAGTTATCGCTTCTACGTTAGCTACAGAGATGTTAACAAAGCGACTATGCGTGATAATTATCCGTTACCGAACAGAGATTCAATTCTCGATAAGTTACGCAAAGACCGTTATATCTCGAAGTTCGACCTCAAAAAGGATTATTATCAGCTGTTTTTAAGCGAAATCAGTAGACAATATACTTCCTTTGCCTGGTTCAGGATAGTGGCAGTTTTTGCGATTTCCTATTGGGTTGTCTAATGTGCCGATGACGTTTTGCCGACTTATCCGAGCATTATTGGGTCCAGAAGTTTGCCTTCACGTTTGTGGTTATTTGGACGATCTGATGGTTCTGACAGAAACGTTTGAAGAATACCTAAAATGGGTCGAGTATGTGTTAAATAAGATAGTTGAGGCAGATCTAGACGTTAATAGGGAGAAGTTATTAGTTCTATTGTTCGAGCGTTCGCTTTCTAGGTTACCAGCTGGACGCTGACGGACATAGATCGGACCCCGAGAGGATTCAGACAGTCCTAAAGTATCCAGCGCCTAAAAAGGCGTCCTTGGTGGAGTTGTTGAGAAAAGATAGAATGTGGGAGTGGGGCGAGGTACATCAGACGGCATTTGGAGTCTTGAAATCCGCTTTGTACGAGGCTCCTGTGCTCCCCTCTTCGGATTTTTCCAAGCGTTCCACAGTGTATGGAAAAGACGTGTTTTGCTCTTCTTTGAGTGATTAAGAAATTAAGATCATATTTGAGGGCCTATGAGTTTGTAGCAGTAATAGACCATAGCGCACTAAAATAATTAAAAAATCTTAAGGACCCGGCGGAAAGGTAGTGTTTTGGGCTCTTGAAATACAGCGATGAAATGCGGGGATTTTGAGATCGTATATAAAAGTGGTGCGCTCAATCCCGATGCTATTTTAAGAAGTATTGCGCGAAAGATAGAGATTACCGAGAGTTTTAAGTCAATAACCGACCCATGGTATCAGGAGGGGTTAAATGACGTGCAGCGCTTTCCTCACAAATTTTCTGTTTAGAAAGTTGAAGGAAGCATGCTTGTGATAGAGCCCTCGGGCAGCCTTCTACATGGCCAGCCATGTGAGTAAATAACGACCTGAGACTCCATCGGTGCAGCGCGAAAACAAAGCGCCGATGGCCGGGTGACCATCGGCCATGAATCAAAGTTTAGTTACCACGTAGCCTTGAACGCTTTCGGATGTCCACTACCTTAAAACCGGACCCAGCGAACGCCGCGCAGCCCACGAGGCCCTGCACACTTCCGCATGCCCCTAACCATCGAGACTCCCGGCGGTCTCCCATACCACCTGTAGACCGGAAGATCCACGAGCCAGGAACCCCATCGCTATCAACTGTCAGAGCCCCACCTGCAGAGGAGCGTACGAGCGCCCAACCTCTCCAATGTGACCGGGGAAAGAGACGGCCGGCACCCGACAATATCCACGGGCCGGTGGCGAGGCGCCGAGGCGATCGCTGCATACCCGGGCTAGAGCCCTCGTTGTACTACGAGCCATAATTTGAAATACGTCCGGACGGGGATTGTTCGTTCGGGCGCGAATAAGTTCGCATAACAGCTTTGCTTACTGTGTTTTAATGTATTTGGACATGAAGCGAACGTTTCTGGTTGCTTCGCTCTTTCTGAGAAGTGCTCCCACGGCGGGAAGTCGTCGGACAAGCTCTTTGAAATAATTTGCTAAAAAATTATGGGAAATGTTGGGGTTATAAAACTAATAGCTATGTTATGTTTCCAATATATTTTTATTACCTACCATCTATGTAGATCAGTTAGATTCCTTACACTAAGATCAACGTTCGGTAATCTCCTTGAGGTCGTTTTTGAAGTTTTGGAATTACTTCACGACTCAATGTTTCGACTCGAGAATCGCCAAAAGCCAATAATCTATATCGCGACTCTATCTGCCAGAATGCGATATTAGGGCTACGTTGATGAAGTACAATACCCGATCAATACACTCTTCTTTGCGTAGTCATTAACTGCCCGGATAGGCGAACACAGAGCCGGAGGGCCCTAGCCTCCGTTACAACGATAGCCAGGACCATTTCCATGCCCTGAACCTCCCCTCCCTCACCATAGTCTGGGCGTCATCTTCATCTACCTTGCGAACCTATTAAATTCATATTAAACATATTAAATTCTGCGACCCGTTGTAAGATTTCTAAGCAAAATATAATTTTAAAGTAATATCCATATCAGGACTTTAGATTATTAAAGGATATTTTCCTCAAATAGGAAAAGTAATATGTTAGAATATTTTTTAGTAAAAACTTTCAAATATTTAATAGCTATATTCTCTGTTATATTCTTTTAAAAGTATGATGTACGCCCGGCCGAGGGAAACGACGAGATCGTCTTTTCTTCCGAATCTGCGTGAGGGGCGGAGGAGAGGACCCCGGCAACCCTGGGCTCGCCGCACACTAGCTTCCGCCCTTCTTACGGTGCCGCCAATAGAGGCCGATCGCCAGCGGCCGACCGCCGGTGGCGACCGCGCCAGTCGCTTCCCGATCTGAGCTCGATCCGGAACCCGCCGACCCAACTCGCGGGGCCACGATCGCGGGGAATCCCGGACACTCTCAGGGTCACGAGGTTCCTCGACAGACCCGCCACCTCGCTGACGGCCCTTTACGCGTCCCGAGCAGAAAGGGGGAAGTGTCCCATTCGGTGGAGGCAAGCCTGAGGCGCTCGCGGCTGCCCTGAGCGGACCCGAGGGGACCCGAGCGTCACATTTGCGAACCGCGAAACTGTAAACCGTAGTGCTTGGCCGCGCATACTTTACATGGAAATACTAATTCATTCACTACTCCTCTTTCCGCCTCAAATCCTACCTCCTTCTGAGCTAACCTTCAGCAAGTACAGGAAGAATTTAATCTATAAGTTCCTTAATTTAAATGGGTAGAGCCAGAATATGCATAGGTTATATTGTAAGCATTTAAAAAGTAAGAAGATTTTATCAAAATTCTTAACTAATTACTTTTTAAATAAAATGAATCCTGTAGTTTTTAATTCATCAAGAAGCGGATTCAACTTTTTGGCTTGAGGTATGTGGTGGTATAATCCGGATACGATCGCTGTAGTTATTTTTAACTTATTTTTTATAAGTAGAAAGCCTACGCGATTTCAGTGTAGGAAACAAATGTATGACGGTAAGGCAAAATGTCATAAAGTAAATTGAGGGCCCATAAAGAATTCGGATATAGAGCAAGATTGCCAGACAAGTCAGACCATCGGCAATCGACAACAATATACCTAGACTTTTTTCTGGACGATTATCTTCCCACATTTTTAAAAAATGGACTATTACTATTTTTCTGTGGATGAACAATTAATCATTTAAATCGTTAACGATAAGTTTCGGTAATACTATATCCATAGCCATTCACGGAATTCTCACATATTCTGTTTACGTTTACCCTGCATATTCGAGCATAGATTCTGCGAACCTTCGATGGTGTACTATAAACTATTAATATAAAATATAATATTTATAAGGTGCTCACATTTTCTTCCGCTAATTCTAGAAAGTTTTGCAAAATTTGAGGATTTATTCACTCAGCCAGGCCATGTGCCATCGATCGGAACAAAAGGTAGTTGGAAGTAGCAACGTGAGGAGAGTTCAGTAGGTGGGTTAAAATTTTCTATTTTAGGGTTTCCAAAATACGCCTTGACTTTTTCTCTTTCGCTGCGATGCTGGTTCTTGAAATCAAAATCACCACTCTTAAAGCATTGAAACCATTCACGACACGTTTTTTCACTAAAGATATTTTCACCGTAAGACTTGAGAGCATTCGATAAGCCTCAAATGCAGTTTTCTTTACATGAAAGCAGAAAATAAATACTTCTCGCAAATAATGGGAATTTGGCTCGAAAATTGACATCTTCGATCGAGAATACACTTCTCATGTAAACACAAGTTCACTAATGTGGTGCTGTCGTTATGTTGATAAATGTCCAACCTTATTGTTTGAAATATTTGACCTACCTATTCCAACCAACACTCACTGCTGCAGCCATCTATCAAGTAAACTACTAATGGAAAATATAATATTTATCTTTATGCACAATATGATGTTATTGATTATATTATTTACTTGATAGTTCTACATATTTGCTTTCTAACTCCAGGTCTTTGATTGTCGTTGCGTTACAACAACAAGTGGAATGTTTGAAGCTTTATGTAATCATATTAAGTATAGTACAAATAAAGGCAACATAAGGTAAGTAATAATTCATATATACAAAAATTAATAACGTACCTTTAAGAATTTACTTTCAATGATGTTGCTATTTCTTCCGCCTTTTTCTCTTCATTTTCATTCTTTCTCACTTTATTTAGTAGAACTTACCTTGTATCCTTTCTCTCATATCATAATTGATAGGTTATATCGTAGTTTACGTTGTCGTTTATTAGAAATTATGAATTATTACATATTTAGTATTTGAATTTAGTATTGGATTTGACAGCACTCGAAAATAATTAATTTGAAATAAAAAAGAGCGGCGTACGATAGCGATACAGTGGAGACAGAGATTAATAACAACCAAAATGCATGAGTTGAGCGTTTATTTTATACAGTGGCCCCTCTGTGAGAGCTGTAGGTAGCAACGAGATACTTTTCTCTCTCTCTCTTTCTCTCTCTGCGATTCTTTTTGGAACTCGCACGTTCCTTTCTGACATTGAGTTGGCCGGGTTGAACTTTATTGAACTCTGGGAGGGGGCAGTCGTGTCTTTGTCTGAGACTGTAAAAAGCCTTTGTGTTGTGCTAGACGTGGGTCTTACCTGGAGACCACACATTGAATTGATTTGCAAAAGAATCAACAAGGTTCTATATAGCTTACGCTGTTTCCGTCAGTACACCACGGAGACTCTCCGCACCAAGCTGGCGCGTTCACTGGTTTTTCCACATTTCAATTATTGTTCGACTGTTTATTTGGATGCGTCCATCCAATTGAGGACAAGGCTAGAACGCTCACGGAATTCCTGTGTGAGGTATGTGATGGGTGCTAGGTGGGATGACCATATCACTCCCTTCAGGATCCGATTAGGCTGGATGGGAGTAGACGGTTGGAGGGAATTTTTTATGTATTTACAGATCTACAAGATCTTACGGATGCGTAAGCCGGAGTGCCTCGCTGATCTGTTCTCTCCTGATGCATCCGAGGATTATGAATGGACCTAAAGAGATTTCCGTTCCTCGGATGCGCACCGAGACGGGAACTAAATCTTAATCTGTTGAAGGCGCTCATCTGTGAAACCGACTACCATCCTGTATTAGAAAAGCGCCCTCTCTTTCTCGCTTCAGGGGGCTATTGATGGAGCATTTGAGGGGTCGGTATATCTCTATAGATTCCTCGAGTCAGTCGTCCTCTTGAACTTGTTTTGATTTTCTCCGTAAATTAGTTATATGTATCTATCTTGAGTATGTATGTATTATCCTTCATGTCATACTGTATATACATTCATCTGATTCATTGTACGTGAGAGTGTATGAGTGTGTACTGACTGATAGATAATGAATTATGAGAGAAATGTGACTTATTTGTAGAATTTTGTATAAAAATTATATATTTATTTATTTATTGCCATATTTATTTATTTATTTACTTATTTATTGATGATGCTGCGCTACATCTGTGATAATCTGTGGTAATGACGTATATGTAATATAATTTATATTTAAGCTGACTTAAGATGATTGCGTTTTCAAGTGTTATTTCTGCAATAATTTTGTAAATATTTCACAAATAAACTTCTATCTATCTATCTCTGTCTTTGTCTATCTTATTGGTTCTTGTTGAATACTAGGTAAATATTATAATCATTTACTTAAATCAACATTATACTGAAATGGATACATATCGCACCATCTCTAGTTTTCCTATGATTTTGTACAGAAAGACAAGCGCGACCGCGAGAACGCAAACATGAAAACATATAATATAATATGTGAACTGAGTGCACACACCTATACTGTAGTCGCACTCTATTTCGAACTCTCTCTCCTGTAAGTCTTCGATGGAGACCGTCTTGTTCGACGACGCATCACAAAATGTAAATAAATATTATTATAAACTAAATCTAAATTATTCAACCCACGACTCCAACAGTTCTTATGTGTTTTTCTCCTTTTTGTGACGGAGGCCTCGGGTCATCTGTAAAAGGGCGGCGTGTTGGTAAACAGGTGTTCGAGGCTCCGTCAGCGCAGCGCACGCGCTAATCACCCGGCAGTTTTGGCGCGTATGATTAGTGCCGATCGCGAGGTGATCGACCGGCACTTCGGTATACTGCACGGACTCGAGCGCTCTCGGTCCGTCGCTATCCCGGAGCCCGCGATCCGCCGAAACCCCAGGCCTTACATGTGCGGACGTGCAAATATTGGTATCTCGTGACCCTTGAGTGCGCTCTTTGCCATCCAGCACGATTTCCAGAGCAGGCACCCCATATGACCCGTGGTAGGCTGCCAGGGGCGAGCCTGTCCTGAGTGTGCGGCGGCATCAGGCGAAGGCCAGATTAAGGGCGACCTTAGCGGGAGGCCAGTTTCCCAGCATCACCAGGGGCGGCAGCTAGGCGCCCCAATTACGGCGGCAATCCCGGTCCGAGCGGACTGGGCAAAGAGGAAGGGGGAAAGGCCTCACCAGGTGGGTTTTGGGGAACCGTGCGAGAGAGAGAGTGCGCGCGACGCGGCGGATGCGGTGTAGCGGCCCCAACGACGTGTAGTCGGAGCCCCTAGTGTGGCCCGGTATAGCCTCCCCGGGTACCGTCATCGTGCGAGCGGCGAGGTGCAGGCCTCTAGTGCGGCCCGGTTACGCCTCACGGGCGGTATCGACCGCCAGGTTTGTTGTTGACGCTGCATGCCTGACGGATGTTAGCGACCAGGCGGGAATTGTCCACCCAGGCGCGAATAAATAGCTATTTTCCCCAACATCCCCGAGTTATTATTGTGTTCTTCTTGCTTCCGCGATCCTTACTGCGTCGACCACCGCGAGGTTAGCCGCCCGGCGCTAGGCCGGTCGGGTCCCCTCCGGCGCGACCACGAAACTGCGCGACAGGCAGGCGAGCGCGACAGGATGTCGGCGTGCTGGAGGTTGACGAGGTCGGTCGCCTTGGGGGAGGGACGGCCGAGGTGACCCTTCTGGTCATCTCAGTGGTACTTGGTCCCTTTTGCGCCAGGAATCAGCAGTGCGCGCGTAAGACTCGGCTGGCGTAGGCCGCGTCGAGGAGCGAGTGCGTACGCGCTAGGGAGGATCCGGGGCGCACCAGGTAACTGGGTGCGCGGGCCCGGCTGGGGGCAAATCAACGGCATCCACCAGTGTGTACCTGATCGGCGGTCTTTTGACTGCATGATAGAGGCGAGCACGAGGGCGATGACGCGGGCGTCCGGTCCCGCGCTTAGAGCGGCCCCAGGGCTGCACGCAGCGAGGATAGCGCGCGAGTGAGGAGAGCGTCGCGGCGGCGGGACGCTCGAGTTTTCACTCTGCCCAAGGCCCCCCCTCACCCCAGAATGTGATGGCAAGGAGCCCTCGCGGCACTAAGCGCCATATAATTCTTTTTCTTTTCTTTTGTGATGAGGTGAGAAGAGAGGGGAAGGAGAGAATTTTTTTTTATTTTTTAATTTTATTAAATTTAAATTGTAAAAGAAATTTTTTTTTGCTTTCTTTTTTTCTTAATTCAGTAAATTAAATCGGCTTGTCGACTTATTTATTTATTGATTTATTTCCTGATTTTTCCAATCCAGAAAATTATTCAATTACTATTAAAGTATAAGCATTTATATATTTAAATGTTTTATTATTGTAAGGTAATATTTAGTATGTATTATGGTAATAAATATTTAGTAATTAATTACTTATTGTTATATATTTATTGAGGTAAAATTTGTTGTTGTTGTGTTTTATTGAATTAAATTAGTTTCTTTAATGGAATTTTGGATTGGACTGGATTTGGAGTTTAATAAAATATTTTATTTAATTTTATTAAGTATGAAGCTGTTTGTATGGCAATGGAATATTGGAGAACAATTCAATATTTTATTGGATTCTCGATTTAGTTTTGTTTTAAGAACATGCAAGGGAGATTAATTTTATTTTTTTTTCTTTTTCTTTTTTCTCTCTTATGTCATTTTTCTCTCTTTCTTTTCTCTTTTTTGCAGAGGATTTGGATCCCTCATGTATCCCGGTAAGCAGAAAGGTTTCTTTTCCTTCTCTTAGCTTTTCCAGGCCTACTGATTTATACAACAGGAGGAGACAAGCTGATGTGCCTGGTCAGCGGTCTTTTGACCGTCTTGAGAGGTCTTTTGACCGTCGTTTAGGACCTGCGGTGTTAGGTTGCATCCTCGCCCCTAGGCGTGCGAGCCTGGTATATGTGTCCTTTCGGGGTCTATGAAGGCACGCGCGTGCTCTCGGTTTGCTTAGAGTGCAACCAAACCAGACTGGTGGAGTGGGAGCGGAGGATTGCATAGTTAGGTTAAAGCAAGGACGTACTAATAGCGTGTCTTGGGGACATACAAAGGCTAACCTTGTAGCTTTTATTTTTTGTTAATTGTACGTTGAGGGAATGGGCCCGAAATTAGTGTAGGATCTCCGTAGGGAGCCAGCCCGGATTATCTCTGGCGTCGCGAAATACAACACGCTGTGCAAGAGCCCTACGAGACGCCTCGCTCACCTTTCAGGGGGAGGAGAGTGGCTGAAAAGGCTACAAGACCCCACTGGGCATCTGGCGAGATGGACGCACTCTCGAGGGGGTACATTATCGACGAAGCCGAGGTCACAGCATTTGATACGATATATACCGCAGTCCACTCCAGCACGAAGTTGTCACCAGCTGTCCTGAATTTTGGCAGGATTCCACGACCCGTAGGATTCTCCGGAGGGAGGTGCAGAAAAAAGGCCCAGTGATCCCCATTGACCCCGAGCTCTGAACGAATCTTATGGAACGGTTAACGCTGATCCGCGATTTGGTCCCTCTTTTTAATGACGAAGCCCGGGAGAGACGCAGCGGGGTTTATAACTGAAATCGGCGTACAGTCACGTTCCTACCGGGCGATATGGTATTCCGACACGAGCATACCTTGTCCGAAGCCGCGAAGGGAGTTTCCGGCAAACTAGCCGCTAAGTACGCTGGGCTATTTGAGATTAAGCAGGTGAGATACTGGTCCTCCTGGAAGACTCAGGTCGAAAAATTAATAAGGTGCACGTACAGCAGTTTAAGAGATACGTGCCACCTCGGACAGGGACTCACGACGGTGTATAAAGCGGGGATAGGGTCAGCCTAGATTGGGCCCGGGGGTTTTTAAGCGGAGGGGGGGTCTAACGCGTTCTCCACTAATCTCTTCTGATTTATTTGTAGATAATGGCGAAAGAAGGAGCAGATTCTAGAGGATCCGCCCGCGGCGATTCAACGTCCCCGGGCCGTATGTAGCCTCTGGCATCAGAGGAAGATGATCGGTTACTGAGGGAGGAGGATGACCTCATGGACCTCAGTAGCGCGTTCCTCCAAATGGTGCATTTGGCCTGTACGCAGCCTACCGACTCCGTCGAGGCACGAGCGGTCGAGAGATCGATTCTCCCGTCCCCGCCTCCGAAGCCAATAGAGGTAGAGGCGTTGTGGGCCTCCCCGTCTACCTAGCGCCTCCCTCCTTCACACTATGTGGAGGAATTGAAGAGGAAGCGGCGGTTGCAGGATCACCAACGGCGGAAGTACCATCCCAACCGCCGCCGCCTAGCCCAGCTGACCCTGGATGACTTCGAGTCGTCTGTCAGTCTAGTCAGCTCGGAGCCGGTGAGCGGCGGTATCTCTTCCGGAGGTACTCCAGTCGCCGAATCTCTCTCCACCAGCGCAGCCATCGTCTCCCCACCGATACTGATGCCGCTTCTTCAGCGGATGGGCGATATCCCAGATGCCGTTTCAACAACTCGCGAGGGACAGAAGAGTGCACTCCATCCACCGGTGGGAAATCCGAGACGACGCTCCAGCAAGGGATGAGCGACGCCACAGGGCCGACGGGAGACTTCCCCAGGTCGCTCCTTCCTAGAGGCAGAGAGCAGCTGACGCTACAAGGCCGATGGACAACATCAACACCAGCACCAATACCATCTCTAACATCCGACGGGAGGCCTTAGCAGAAGCCGCTCTACAATCTAGTGAGCGAAGGGTCATTAGAGTCGTCACCAGTGAGTACGCGCGGAGTGTTTGCTCGCGGACGGGACGCGTTGCGTCGGACCGAATAGTTCTTCTACCGCGCTGGTCATAGGCAGCAGTGGAGGTCGAACTATGGTTGCGCAAGTGGTGATCAAGCGCGATCACCACCGACGGATTCCCACGTGTCTCGACAACGTGATCGGGACGCCACTCGCTGCCGAGAGCGGAAAGTATCATAGGGAAATTGTGTGTACACTTTAGACAATAAAAAAATAAAATTTTCCCATAAAGTGAGTCCTTTATTATGTTTCCTCCTTTTCCCCCATTGTAGTTATTAAACTGAGAGAAGCTCGTGCCGGTGCCTTCCCGGTAAATTTTAGCGAGCACGTCGGAAGGCCACAGGGCGTCTCCTACGTGGTGCAGGAAAGTGATTCGTTACAGGAGAGGAATGGTTTCGACGCCCAATGCAAAGGCAGATTAATTTTCGACGCTCCTCAGGAGAGAAGCAGAGTCAATAGTCAATACAAAAGGTGGAATTGTTTCACGTTCCTCGAGAGAGGAACCCTAAGAGGTGAGACTTAATTCAATGTCCTTACTAAAGGATGAATTGGGGAAAATATGTACGACGTTTCTCTTCTGAAGATAAACGGAGATTAACGCCCTTGCTAATGGACAGATGAGTGAAGTGCTTTAACGTTTTTCTTCTCAAAATAAGTAAAATGAAAAGATAAACTTTTTATTTTGAAAGAGAGACTAAAGTTCAGCTTTGTTCGCTGAACTTAGTCTCTAAGTATATATTTTTTTATGAACTTGTCGCCGTGAAGATTAAAGTAAGCGGAGAGGCGGCTGATCCATTCGTGGGCTCACAGTCTGTGTACCGCGATTAGGTTTCACAACACCTTTTAAGGGCCGATTTCCGAAAGAATCATCGCCACCGATTTTCCGGAAATACGTCAGAGCGGATTGGTCCAGCGGCAAATCAGCGAGTCGGGAAAACGAAAAGTCTTCCCGTATTGGTGTGCGTGTCCCCAAGAATAGGAAAAGAGGTGACCTGGAGGTAAGTGGGAGTATTCTCGAGAGAGGGAAAACCTCGCATTGCTCCAGTTAGAGAAATTAAGCTGTTTTCCCTTTCTTTTACAATCAGTGCCTAAAAATTAATTGTACAATAATTTTAACATGAAATTTGTATGGGTCATAATATTCTAAATCGATACATTTTTTATGGCGAATGAATCGGATAAAATTAAGGCTTATTATACATAAGCTGGATGGCTCACACGGGTGAAGATGAGAAAGTACTCGTGCGAAAGCCGCACCGAACTACTGGGCTATTCCTTCCCGGTAATCATCTGTCTTCTTTCGGTACCGAACGCTTGCTGACCGCCATCTGACGGTGCCGCGGAGCTTCGTACCTTTGCTTATCAACACGGCCCGGTCGCGTGCAAGGGTACTCCGAGGCTCCGTCACAAAACATTTTTTCGGCTAATATTCGTTCTACTTTGCCTTTACCTAACCTACAATTACCAAATGTGTTTGAATATATTAGACTTTAGTAGTGTGCTGTTTGAGTTCAGCATTACCACACATGAGTGTTTGAGGTAAATTTGCCTTCAGTGCGCTTCCGCCCAATTTCATATTTTTTTCTGAGATTTATCTCTACTGCATCTAAAAATTTAAAAATTGATTTTATATGTATATTATATTAATTATGGAGCGAATAGTATTTAATATATTTTTTTGTAAATAATCGTTCATAAAAATTTAGAACATTTCTAATACAGATCAGCTATTACTATTTTCCCACAAAGAACTGATGGCCGACACGATTATCGTGTATGGAACCAGCAATTAATCAGTTATGCTGGATACAGAAATGATGATGGTTCTATCATTGGAGATGCTGGAAATTTAGAGTTTACTGAAGTAAGTTAGATACATCTCAAATATCGATATTCTTAATATTTCTTAATGTATAGATACATATTTTATCCATTTCAGATTTATACATTTAAATTTCATTACTTGTATTACGTATTATGTTAAGATCTTTTATGCTGTATATTCTTAGATGATGTTTAGACAGATTTAAAGAACACAGTTTGATGTGAGGAGGAGCGTGAATGAAATATAAACTTTATAACACATCCTTCATTTGCTTATATTATTGAAGATAAACAAAAGCAGAAGACAGACGTAAGGAGGGGTGATATGGGTGAGTGGGTGAGTGGGTTCACGTGGGTGAAAGTCGTATACGGTTAAATGCTGTTAATTTTATTATTCCTAACTAGAGTGCCCCTCAGACCATTGGCGGGAAGAACGTGTCATGCATTAAATAAAAATTGTTAAATAAAAATTGTTAAATAAAATTGTCTAGGAAGAGACTCCTAGCCTCGTTGAAGAAAAAATGATGCGAGAACCAGAGGTTGGGTAGTGAGGCGAATAGGAAAGTAGTAGGACAAATACAAAGGGTGAGGGCTCACTCAGTCAGATAAGAGTGGAGACCTAGACCTTAACCTGGGTCGCCGAAATTGGCAACGCTCTGAGAAAGGTTGGACTGTCGTGGATAGGGGGAGAAACAAAAATGCGTGGGATATCCACTCCGGACTCTGGACTCCTTTAACTCCGGACTCTGTCTCGCTTATTAAGTCAGCAAGTGGTTCCGTTTTGGACTCTTTCTTTTCCTCCCCAACAAACCGAAACTAATAGACATACAGCTGATGTTGGGTGTATTTTGAGTCATTTTCTTCGTAGGAGAGAAGGAAAGGTTTGTAGAGTTGAAGGTCATACCAGATATGGATCACACGATGATTCTTAGTATTAACTTCTTCCAGCGCGGCGGGGAACAATGACGCATCCTGGGTGAAGATTGGACTTTCGTGGAAGGAAACCTGTCTGAGCAAAGGCGGCAGGGATTATGGGTGAATATGCCGACATAGTCGAGATGCCCGATTAACTCATACATGTCTAAGGGCATTGGTAGATAGTATTATTCCAGAGCATTAAAAGTTGTATGGTTACACCACGCTCATCGTACACCATATTGATGTTCAAACGGCACAACCGATTCGACATGTACCCAGGCGTATATCATCCAAAAAAATTGTTATTTGCTCAGATGGAGGTTCAGAAAATGTTCGATAAAGGCATCATTGAACAAAGTTTATCATTCGGTCTCTCGAATGCACCCGCAACGTAAACCCACTCGTTTAGGACCTAAGGTCGAACTACACATATTTAATTATTTAAATGATATAATCATCGTACACGAGTCCTTTGAGGAGCACTTAAAGTAGTTGGAATATGTGTTTTAAATGATCACTGAAGTTTTGTTACTCTAACGTAGTTTTTCTTGGACTTCCACTAGATGCCGAAGGAGTTTAGTGCTTGCGCACGACAGACCAAGCGGCAACGCCAAGTGCGCGACGCGATGCGAACGACGACCTACCATGGCATCCTAATGCCGTGAGAGCAATCGGCTCTCCATCAAGAGGCGGCCGAAGCAGTGGCATAGCGCTCTCACGGCCCTACATTTGTCTCCCAGGATAGCCTCGCGACCCTTTGTAAAATGAGGTGCTGTGCGCCCCAACGAGAGTCCTCGCCCGAGTAGGTACTTTCCTCCCGAGTCGAATAAATATTAGTACCCGGAGCCCCGAGTATTATGCGACTGAGCTAAAAACTTCCTGCGCGATCTTCTACCGCGTCGACCGTCATGGGGCTAGCCGTTTGCGCTAACCCCGGCCGGGTACCCTTCGGGACGACCACAAACCTGCTAGAAGGCATTAAATATCATATAGTAGCGCAGTTCTTCTTACAATTATAATTTTAATTAATATTTATCAGGTTAATTTTTGTTTAAACACGCCTAATGTGTCAATCATATGTATTGAATGAGAAAATACTAAGGAGATATGGCAATTTCCGCAGCTGCGAATCTTGTAAATATATAAACAAAGAAAACTTACATTCCATCTGTTAATTTTTCTGTCACCAAGCCGATGGTCATATTCTCCAGATATTGGTTTTTCCGACTACCGTTTATTCCGATCGATGGCACATAGCCTAGCTGAGCAACAGTTTCACTTTTATGAAGATGTTAAAGAATGGATCGATTTGTGGATCACCTCAAAAGATGCATCGTTTTTCGAAATGGTATCCGACGATTGCCCAATAGATGGCAAAAAGTAGCGTCTAGTGACGAACAATACTTTCAATCATAAGCAAGTAATTACTTTTTAAGAATACATGCTGAAATTTTAGAAAAAAATTGATAAAAGCAAAGTTGCGAACGCAAAAATCAGCACGCAAATTCACTCGCAAAAAATATTAGGGGTCACGAACGCCGTCCGAGATGATTGCGGGCTTGGTGAAGGTAGGTTAGCGGAGCAAATGCTCAAGAAGAGTCGCGTTAGGCTTATCCAACCGAACTTTGTCTTCGACAAAATCTGAATACCCACGACGCTCCTTAATCGCGAAGGCTGTTACTCTGATTCCCTTGTATCCCGCACGGGTACTATAGCCAATTGTTCCGTGGCTGTTAGGGTGACTGAAAACATCAAATTATTCCTTTATTTTATTTATTAAAAAGAAATAATAATAATAATAATAATAAACAAAATAATTAATAGGCATCTAGTGATAGTGGTGGTGGTTTGCTCTGTTGGGGCACCTTTTCGACTGATATACTTCGGGGTGTTTGCATACATAACACAATTTCAGTGTTGACGTTGCCCCCGAAGTTGGACCAATCTTAACTCTGTCTACTTGGCATTGCGCAGGGCTTTGGCCGTTTGTAGCTTCTCATGGCTGGCCCTGCGCTCAGCCATTTCGGTTATCCTCCTAACCCGACTCAATTCGGCCTTCGCCTACCTGCGCTCCTCGTGCATATTTCGGAGGGTAGCGCGCTTTTTCTAGAACTCGGCTACCGCCTCTCGCTCCTCTTTTCTCCTGTTCAACATCCTTGCATCCTGTCGCCTCCTTCGTAAGTTCTTCTTTGGCGGCTTCGCCGAACTCGGCGACAGACTCGCCAGATCTGTATCGCATCTTTTTTCTAGCGACTCCGCTCGCTTTGAGGCGGCCATCGCCTCATTCATAAGGAGGCGGAAAGCCTGCGCCTTCTACTTGAGGGTTACCTCCCTCGGCTCTTCGGAGACGTCTGCCCACAACGCGCCTTATTTGCGCCTGGCGCTTCAATTTGCGCGGCACCGGACGGCGCGACCTCCAGCACTGCCTCGGCTTGTACGGGAGCACTATTGGCGCTTATAGGCACTGCCTCCATAGCGAGCGCCGTCGCATCTGTCTGTCTCTCTACCATGCGTGAAACGGGCGCCAGCTCAATTGGCGCTGAATTGCGCCATCAGACCAATTGTCAGATAGGTCATTAATGTAAAGACAGAAAAGCAATGGTCCTAACACAGAACCATGAAGAACACCAAATATGGTAGAGAGCCAAGAAGATTTTATTGCCCTATCAGAGTTGAAAAGTTGCTATCTCCTAGACAGGTATGCCCATATCCATACCAGCACCCCTCGCGAGAAGCTCATACGCTTCATACAGTTTAATAGACGAGTGGGACATATAGTGTGGAACGCATTGCTAAAGTTAAACAATAACAGTAACGTCACCTGTCTTTTATCAATAGCATTGCGTACGTTTTCAGTCAATCTTGACAGAGCAGTCTCAGTTGAACTGTGCCGTCGATATCCAGTTTGGAGTGCGTCGACGAAGTTATGAGACACCAAATACTCCATAAACTAATCATAAATAAATCTTTTAAGCATCTTTGGAAGAAAGCAGCTCCGACGATGCGTCTTTAACTAAATTTAACGCCCGCTTTAACTTGTTATTAATATTAATAAAGCCATTACTAAGTACAGTTTTAAGTTGTCGCTGCTGAAATGTTTCTAGAGAATTCCTAGTGAAAGATGGTGTCCGTTCTCGAAGGTGGGTGAGTACAGACCCAAGAATTTTCGAGTACTATGGATTGAGAACAAGTCAGGCTGTAGAGCCTGAGCCTGGAGCCGTCGACGTTTGTGGTGGAAGAAGCAGCGAGTCAGCCGCCCATTGGGCGACTGTCGTGGAGATTGTGGTAGCCGACCCGGCAAGTTCCGATGTCGAACCGATACAAATGCTAAAAGGTACCAAATGCGCAAAAGCCTTAACAACCAAGCACGATAGTTAAATGTGCTATGAAGCAGTGTAACTGAAAATTGTCCCGCGGCCGTTCAACCCACGAAGTATAGTAATTGGCTGGCCGCTCAGTTGATAGAGTTAAATATAATTCCTGCGGAGGCTGCGTGACTCCTTCAGACAGTTTGCTAGTCTTGGCTACGATAAAGAAAGGGACGAAGGGAGAAGGTGGAGACAATTCATGACATCTACCTGCCGAATAAATAATACTTTATTATCGACTTCGTGCCAGCAATTTCGAAATATATTTATTACAAATTATATTATGCATGACGCGCGCTTACAAGAGCATTCGATAATTTACGACGCGCAAACAGATCTCCTTGCGTAGTCCAGTTTCAGCTTCTAATTTTAATTTGCGCGGAATTCATTTTATCCAATGCGCATGTGTACGATTGCGCCGAAATAGCGTTACTTCACTGTAACAGAGCTCTTGTCTTTACTTTATTTATGTTTCATTACAATACCTAAGTTAAAATTTTGCATTTTACAAAATCACTACATATTCTGCTTGATTAATCTTTTGCTATTTTTATATTAATGTTTTTGATTAAAATATTTGATAAAAAAATTATTTTTTTAAATAAATTATTCCATTTTTTAAAGTCTTTTTAAAAAAACAAATTTTTTTGTTTCTGCTACAAAAAAATGGGTTTTAATTATATATATATGTCAACTGTTAAAAAAAGATCCATGAGATTCAAATTCAGTAGGCCAAAATACATAAAAAACATGTTCAGCCTCCTCGGCATACCTTCCCCATCAAAAACCATAAATCAAAACTAGTTTCATTTTCTCAAACTGGCTAATTTCAACGAATTTTATGGCCAAGCAAGATATTAATTATTATTGTAAGGGAAACGGATCCTTATAGCTTAGGTCGAGACAAACATTCTCGATTTAGAATCATCCAAATCGGTGGAAAACTCGAGGGAAGCAGGAAAATGACCAGGTAGCATCCCAGTAATCATGAACTGAGGCAATCGCTCCACGTGTTACTGTACTGAAGTATATGGAACAAGTTGTAGGCCTCGTAAAAGTATGTCAGACGGAAATCGTTTTCCCGGTGCGAATAAATATATATTTTACTAGCAGAGTCTCGACTATTTATTACAAGTAGCGTCCACACCTCTCTCTCTCTCTGATTACCCTTCTCGAGGACCTCCAAGAGGCTAACAGCTCGGACTATCCCGGATTAATCTACTTCAAGACGATTATGATCCTGTAATAAACAGGCATGCAATAGTGGGGTTCGTGTTAAGTATTCCGCAACCCTTGGGGACATTTCGGCCTTGGAGAGGAAATACCTCGTCATATCTGTCATCTCGGTAGTTAAATTAAACGATATTCTGTGTAACAAATAATTTTATAGTAAAGTTATTCAGAACGAATTTTTGTATCGAAATTTTTTTATATTTATTCTCATATTTAAGAATAGAATTCATATAACAATTTTATATAAATATTAAAAAATAATAAACATCTGATAAAAATAAATGTTAAAGTTCCTAATTGTTTCTATTGATTAAAATAATTTCCTAATATTACCTAATAAACCACGTACTAACATTTGTAACGCGTAGTAGCTAAACTAAACGTATCTACGGATATCTTTGACTAATATTAGATATGCTTGGGTTCAGCTTACTATTTAATTCTTTCTGTATACGGAAAAGCAGTTTTTGATTAAAGACATTTATGTACACTGTTAGATTGCATGTAAAAATATTATTAATTACGTGAATTCATCTTGATTACGTTCTGGAACATTGACAGAAATATAAATTACTATTATGTAAATCGTTTTAAAAGTTCAGTGACATAAAATCTTTCCTGACGCATTTGGAAATAAATTAAAAGAACTTTATTTACAGATATGCTGCCAATTGGGATGGAAAGGAAAGAGATCTACGTTTGATATATTACCACTTGTTCTATCAGCAAATGGTCATGATCCAGATTACTTTGATATTCCAAAGGATCTTGTATTAGAAGTTCCATTAATTCATCCTATGTAAGAAATTTAAAATGTTACTCCTATATTTTCTTAGTTATAGATTTCTTTGTTGTATCAATCTTTATTATTTTCATAAACATTCACCGATGCTGATTATTTTTATAATATGCAGGATGTAATAAAAAAAATTTGAGGATTAGCAGTAATTGTTTTAAAGATTGGTTTTAAATAGTATTAAATGATTACTGAATCTGAATTGCTTGCTTTTATTAAAGAATAATTTATTTTTAAGCGCTTGGATATAATTTACAATTATAGAAACAATTTAAAATTTCTACATAAAACATTCTATGTATAAAAATTCTATTCAAAAAAGTAGCTGTACACCTCAGCTTTTACAGTTAAGTTTCTATAAGTTTAATTTTATGTAAAAAATTTACAAAATAACGAAAATCTTTTAGCAATTTCTTAAAAACTATTTCTCTTAAAGTTGCCCTCACATGATATTTCATCAAACAACCCTCAGTTATTTTCTAAAAAAACTATTTATTCAAACATATTGCTAAATATATGATACTTAATTTTATTAATAAAATAAATGACATACATACTTTTAAAAATACTTGTTTCTACTTCAAATACAAAAGCCTAGAAGCTTAACGAAAAACAAGAAATCAGTGAGATCCACAAATGCAGTCAAGTACTAGTATTTTTAATATTTAATTATTGATTTGTGATAAATATTCAGCTGTTATGTATCTCTAATCTTGAGTAAAATTAATTTTCTTAGAAGCTTATTATTTAAAAGAGATTTAAAAGCAAAACTTAACAACATTATACTTGTGCAAGCGTACGAGTTCCGTACGTTGCTATTTAAGCGTGTGGTCGCAGCTCTTCCGAGCTCGATGCGGTGTCGAAGGAAACTTGGATTGGGCTGGTGTTACGGCTCAGATTGAGCTTGTTGAAAAATAGCGGTTTCTTTACCACCGAAAACGTGGACCTCGAAGAGAGCAGGTTCAGAATAGACGTCGTGCGTATAGGCTCTTGGATAAAACGACGTGAACATAAGCAACAGTTCAAGATTATTGAATATGGTTTAAAACACTGTAGGCATAACTTGTAAGACGTTGAAATCAGTGCAGCTATCTTAATGCTCGTTTGAATCGAAAATAAATTGAGGACTCGAAAAATTTAAAGCTATCGCATATTTTATTGAATCCTTGTAACATCTTGAAACTTTCTCTCAATGACAGGTTTTTGCTAAAGCTTTAATTTATTTATATAAAAAATAGGAAAGAGGTATTTTCAGTATTATTACGTAAAATTTCGAGAATTAAAAGGGTTAAAACCTAAAAAAGAAGTGCACTACTAATTTATAATAGTTTCCCTATTCCATTGTCTCCGCTATCGGCGACGCATCGCGTCCCATTTCACTATGCATAAACTTCTCGTATCATCCATCGTCGGCTCATTTACCGTGTGTGTCGGTCGTGCTCAACCGCCACCCGCGCAACTGCGGTCCGATCTCTGTCGCTTGCTACTCGACTACCGTCGTTGTTCTCCAGTCCGATTATCGGCATCGCGTCCCGTCCACGTCCGACATTTTCAGACTTTCTACGGTTAAAGTATAAAGAAATTTCGTAAAAAAGATTTTAAATCGTTATTCATACAAGAGAATTTTAATGAATTCTACGCAAAGAGCAGCAGTGAAATTTATTACCGGGCTTGAGGAAAATGTCAAAAGTAAGAAAGTACCATAAATTATATATCAGTGTTAGCGCGAGAATCTTGCGGAAGTTCGCTTTATATCCTTTGCGCCTAAATACCTCATTTGTATGCATGCACGATTTAATCTCGAAGCGGCAGCGACAGGCGGCTATCCATGCCACCACTTCCTGCTGTAGTTATCTATGCAACTCCGAGCATTCGACTGACGCGCTGATGTACCGCAGCATGTTGCCAGCGAACAGTTGTAATTCTGTAGTGGTTGGAATAAATTCTTCGTTTGGCATTGTATATAAAATCTTGAGCTCTTGAAGCGGTGCGAGATTTTAGGAGCCTTATCCCTCTGATATCTTCCCCTCTGGAAGGTGACAGAAAGTCTGTTGCAGCTACTAGAAACGTCCAAGGAACGGATCTGGGCCCAAAATAAGCACTTTCTTTCTTTCTTCTTGCTACCAGTAGCTATGGTTCTGCAATTTCTTGGGACCGTTGTTCGAATCTTCAGACACTCCACTACCTTTACTCACCTTTTCCTATTTCTACGAGGTTTGTAGCTATTGCCTTGTTTGGCCATCTTGCTCTCGTAGCGTTCGTTTCGTTCTATCACATGTTCTTTACCTTTATTCAAATATACCATTTCGTCCAAAGTTTGAGTATCCTTATGTAGCAGGAAGTTCCGAAATTCAGACCTGATGCATTCGAAGGCCATGTTTATGAAATGCTGCTCCGAAAAAAGCAATTTGTTGCCAATTATTGCAATCTTGTGACGTTATTACTTGAGAGAGAGAGTACGTGTGAGAAAGTACGAGAAAGTAAGCGTGAGCGCGAGTGCGAGAGAGCGATAGATAGATAGATGAATAAATTTTATTTGTAAATGACTTATAAATGTAATTGCACAATAACATAGCTTTAGAAAAATCGCAGATGTAGTGCAGTTTTGGAATATATATTGCTGGCATTTTCCTTATTATCTATCAATCGAGTCGCACACGTACACACATTCACACAATGAATACATATGCATACATATACTTGCATATGCAAATCATATGCAAGCATATGACTTGCATACATATTTTTTACAAATGTTAATTTATTTTGTAACAAATTTATTGTTAGGTAGTATTTATTATAGCACGCCGAGCAGGCGCATATTCTTCTTCATCCCCTCCAGCGCCTTCTATTTAAAACTGTGCGCGAGCTCTCCGCCTACCAGCGCATAGGCGCTCTGTGCAGGCGCGAAAAGTCTTGGTTTTCTGGCATCACTGGTCCCGACTTCTAAAATGCTCCATCACTCGCCCCCTCAAGCGAGAAAGAGAGGAAACCATCCTTATACAGGATGGCAGTCTGTTCCACAGATAAGCGACTTGAATATAGAAAGATCGAATCCCCGTCTTAGTGCGCATCCAAGGAACAGAAATCTCTTTAGATTCACCCCTGACCGGCCGATCGGATGCATCAGGAGAGAATAGATCGGCGAGGTACTCCGGCTTACGCTGCCGTAAGATTTTGTAGATCTGCAAATACGTAAAATATTCCCTCCAGCCGTCTACTCCCATCTAGCCTAATCAGATGCTGAAGGGATCAGTGTGTATACCACACACAGGAATTCTACGAGCGTTATAGCCTTGTCCTTAACTCAAGAGACGTATTGAACAGCAATGTTTCTAAGACAGAATCCTGTCGAACACCAAGTGTGGTGGAGAGCCAAGAAGCTTTTTTGTTCTATCCGAGTTGACGAGTTGCTCTCTCCAGACAAGTATGCCCATATCCACATTAGCACCCCTCGTGAGAAGAACATTCGCACCATACTGTTCAATAAACGAGTAGGATATATAGTGTTGAACGCCTTGCTAATTTAAACAGTAACAGTAACGTCACCTGCCTTTTGTCTATAGCATTGCGTACGTTTTCAGTCAATCTTGACAGAGCAGTCTCAGTTGAACTGTGCCGTCGATATCCAGTTTGGAGTGGGACAAGAATGTTATGAGACACGAAATACTCCATAAACTGGTTATAAACAATTCTCTCATGCACTTTTGAAAGAAAGCACAGCAGTGAAATCGGCCGAAAATCATCTCGTCTATCGTATCATTGATTATGTTGTACTTACTATGAAAAGGAGCATGTATATTGGCAGCGGAGATTACCGTATCATAGTTCTCCACGAGAATGACGTCAATCCAAGTGGGGAATATGGGTACAATATACGTAGAACCGTGTTGAATAATCTGCAAGGACAGCTGAGCCGCGAGTCTGCAGAGAAACGCAGCATCATCACTGACAGTGCATAGATGAGCATTTATACCACCAAAAATGATTTTCTATCTGTAATTCGGCGATAATCGCCGCAATTTATTCAAAACTTTTGAGTTCTTCGTAAATGTAACATGAAGGGGCCTGTACACGATACAAATTACCGCGTCAATGCCAAACGTACTTAAAGACGAGGTCGTGCGCAGTGTCATTGCACTGCAAGAACGCACCATATTGATCATTTAACCACGAATTTATAAAAATAGTACGTTGTCTGGCATCAGATGCCGCCACACGTGAGCGAGAAAAAACAACATCTTGAGTAGAGAAGACAGTAGAGGACTGACTCACCTCCAAGATCAGATTAGCAGCTTCCATTGTTCGAAGGTGCATCCGAATTGGTGGGCTTGATGGTTGGAGTTTATCACCAACCCCTCCATGTGAACTCGCAGTTCACGCCCCGAGCTGCATCGCCGAGACCAGGTCATCAGGTACGAAGGAGGGGAGTACAGAAGTGATGATAACGAGCGCAACATCAGAGGGCAAGACTCTTGCGCTAGCACAGTCGACCACCCCCGTGACTACCAGCTCAACCGCACCATCCAGTGCCTAGACCTCCTTCAAATCATCCCGATAATTGCTGGAAATATGTTCGGGAACCACTTGAGCAGATTCGTTAAGATAAATATTTCTATCGTTATTTCTATTATTTTTGTTATGATTTCTGTTGTGTTTATTGTTATGATTATTTATTAGTCTAATATTGCTCATTTTAGTGTAGGTAATGGTTTTGCTTTTGGTGTCAAAATTTTGAGTTGAACTATTATTAATGTCGTCAGCTCCCCAGCTCCCGGTAGTAGTTCAGCCCCGATAATACGTCCTCCTCTAAATTTAATGGCCCGCCTTAAATCATCTTTATCCATTCGGATAAAGTCCGAACTGTCTATATTTATATTATTTACGCTATTTTTATTAATAAATTACGCACTTAATTTTAATAGGTTGTTGGTCATCTCGGCTATTCCATCGTTGGTCATTGGCTATTCCATCGACCTTTTCCTGAATTACTCCCCCCATTTTCTTCATTAAATTTTCTAGATTACTTATCTCACTGAAGAGCAGTGAACGATCTTCGCGCAGGGCAGCCAGCTCAGCTAATTACGCTTTATTGATACTTTCCAGCTCAGAGACCCGATTCATAAGAGCCACCATCGTCTCTTCCGCTGCTGGTGCGGATCGATTCAATTCAGGGTGTCCTGAGCCGAGACTGCTCGCAAGAACAGAATTAAGATCAGCCACCGCTCGATCAATGAGATCGAATCTGTTACAGTGTGACAAGTGTCACGTACAGAGAATGCGCAGAGACCGATGCGACCGATTGCGCGCGGAGAGCGAGCGAGAGGAAAGATACCGGTTAAAATAAGCGTGTAAATTGTAACGCGCGACCGCTGCCACCCCCGGGCGACCCGCCGTCAGCCACCAACCGTCCTCCCGTGGAAGCCATTAGGGTGTGGAGGAATACCCCAGCAGAGCAAGCAGCCTATCCGGGGAGGAAGACAACGACTTGCGGAGGAGACAGTCCCGCGATGCCGGTGGGAAGGACCTGCAGGTTCCCCAGCCGAGGGGCCAGCGAAGCCGCCGCAACCTTGTGACGTGGGCGAAGTGGCCAGCGAGGCCACTGCGGAATTGTGACGCGAGAGAAGCGGCCCGCGTATCCACTACGTTTACCCGAATTGCGAGAAGCGGCAGACGCGCTGCCGCTGATACTGTAGAGCCCGGACTAAGCGTAGTAAGAGTCGTGAATAAAGCGTCGGAAACTAATCAACCTCTATTGATTTTTATTTGCGGCACCTAAAACGGAGGAGGAGGCGGAACCTCCTCTGAGAGAGACAGAGTCCGCACGCGCTAGCCAGGGTAGCTTACCTGGCGCCCAACAACTTAACAAATTATTGGTGAGCTACGCCATTTTTGGACCGTCGCGGGGCGGAAGGGGTCTTTCCGATTTACTAAAAAAAGCGACGTGTTACAACAGAAAAGATCAATAGTGGAGGGCAGGAGCTGTCCTACAGGCCACTCAGAAGATGCCGACAGAATACATCGACGCGGGGCTGAGGCACTTCAGCACGGCACGTGCCTCGTGGGCTCTGCTCGCCATTGCCGCGAGAAGGTCCATAGGGGAGGTCCCGCGCCCCTTTACCTCAGCGTACCGCGACAGATTACTTTCTGCAGTCGTCATGAGCGATCGCAGGGAAAGATCACTTTCCGCGGTTGTCGCGTGTAGACGAAAATTTGTTTAGGCAGTCGTCGTTCGCAGTCGTAGTCGAGAGTCGCTTTGTGTAGAAGAAGCACGCCATTGTGCAACCCTCATAAGGCGGAAGGGACTCTCCTGTGTGGTACAGCAAAGCGATGCGCTATAATCTGTTGCCTTAGAGTAAAATTGGCTTACGAACTATCCTAGGGATTATTTCGCTTTATAGCATGTCCTTTAGATCTCACCAGCGATCGAATTCTAGGATTCGATCTTAGTTTAGAAAGCTCTTTCGAACGCGAATGAGTCAATGAAGGTATCCTCAATGTCTTCGTTGCACTCTCGTGCGCTTGAAGCCTGTTGCCCCCTGGGAGAATCTGAGTTTGGTGTCCCGGATAGGTGGTGCAACAAACTTCGTCATCTAACAGTATATTCGCGCTTGACACCGCTTCCTAGTCCTTCTCGCGACTACTTCTATGCATACGCCTAGAATAATGACCTTCTTGGGCTTTGACCTTGTACGTGGCCATGGCTCATAGGCTGGTTCCCTTCCTGTCGGTCGCACTGGAATAGTTCCCTCCTGCGTAGGAGTAAGGAACTGTGAAGGGTCAATGTGTCTAATGGGAGCGCCTAATCCTGTATCCAGCTCCTATCCAGGAACGCTTTTATGTGGGAGCAATACGCCGCACGTAGTAGGCACTCTTTACCAATATTGACCTGTCCTGCCGAGCGCGCCGCCTTTTGAAGCCACTCTTCACTGGCAGCTCCATTGAGTCTCACTCCTTTTACTTCCTCTCCTTTGATCTACTAATCCCTGGACGACACGTCCATATACAGGCCTACTGGTCAAAGTCGAGTCTCCTTTTTGCAGACAAAGTCTGGCTCTTCCCCAATCAGCCCCTAAAGTTATCAACCATCCAACCGATCGATTTTCGGGTTCAGCTTTGAAATGGCACCAATCTCGCTCTCTCAGGTCAATCTGGTCTCACTGATTTAGGTAATTTACTGTAATAATGTAAGAAAACAAACAACAAATTAAATAGATAGGTAGATTCCATACCCTTTACCTTCTTCCACCTTCTGCCTTTCTTTACCCGATCGAATTTCGTCAAACGTTATCCTGGCCAGAAAATTCGCGCGAGCCTAAATATATGGCCTAGAGGACCCAAGGGGACTAGTTTCGGTAATGCGATCGCCACAACTGAGAATAATTTTTTTTTTTCTTCTTTCTGTAAATTATAAAGTAGTAAAATATATACTGTCCTAAGATATTCACAAAGTGATTTCTGGGTAAATATTTAAGTATTTCACCACGGCGCATTCGTGCCTTAACGCAAAAATATACGCAATCGAGAGGGCCACATAAAAGCAGGCTGACTAACACAATCCATGCTTCCATCAAGAAACCGCGTTCTGGTGCAATTATATGAACTTTAAATTTCCCACGAAGCCGTGCTCACTAATCGGTTTAATTAAGTCCTTGACTCATACGATTACTAGACATTCTACCCACAGTGAGGTAGCTCGCGTGTATTGACATCCGCCCGATATAGGGCCGCGCGTATACAGACTCGTTCAACCTTTTAGGATCAGGCCTTATCCATCAGCAAGCAGTTAATAACCTAAAGAACGGATACTCGAACGATAAAACCCATATTTTTCAGGGTTCACTTCAAATCCGGATTCCACGATCGTACGCTTCGAACATTTGCGTAGTCACTATTATATCGTTTAAATGCATGAAAATGTAAGGTTCTACATTGGGTAACAAGGGCTCTATTAGTTTACAAAATATCATTGGCGCGTTTTTCAATCCAAAGGTTAAACGAATGAATAGTCTTTAACAATTTGCCCCGTAACACGACTCTACTGCGGCTTATGTAGCTACTTCGCTATCTCTTCTAGCAAAGCAATCTTACCACCATCACGACTTCCGCAACCACTCGTTGAAGCGTGAGGTATACTAGCAGCTGTAAATGTAGGACTTACACTAGAACATCCACCCTTTTCTATCCTTTCATCTTGCCCTATTACGAGTCATCGTTTGCACACCCGACACATCCTTATTTATAAGATATCGCCGATAAGCTGATAAGATCTGGTCAAAGATCATTTTTTTTTATGACGTTCCGACGGATGGTAACGCATAAAGGTCGTTTTCATTTAGAAAACGGTGCAAACACTGAGGTTTTCTGAACAGAGTCAAATCACTAATCCTAGTGCAGCATTTTTTTGGACGGATCGCAAGAAAGATTCTCAAGCAACAAACATCTAGCGAACGCGATTGTGTCACTTCCAAGCATCGTCTACGAAGACCGTCTGCATAGAGGCAACTAAATATCTTTTAGAGAATTAGTGCTGCTCCTTGAACTCTTCCAGACCCTTAAGAAAGTCCACCGGATCCTCCTTATTTGTAGCTGTAATAGAGTGAGATGCATCTTGCAAGACACGACAGGCAACTCCTGTTTAATACTATTAAAACCTACTAGTAATACGTACTATTTTAAACCTTTTCAGCTTCATTCAATATAGATAATGTTTTATAAATATAGCATATACGAATATATTCTTTAAATAAATATAAACAAACATGATATTTATACATATAAGTAAAATTGAATTTAAGTACTGAAATAATTCATTATCGTTATCGTCAGTTACAAGAATAACATTAATCTAAATAATGAACGAAGATGTCATGTGAATATAAGGTAGAACCGTGTTATATAATCTACAAAGAAAGTTTCGATGTAGCTTGATAAAAAAATGCAGGATTATTATAATCAGATATAGATCCATATTTAGCTTGCCTAGAATGATCATCCATCTGTAATTCAAAGTAAACATCGTAATTGGTATGGTAAATGGTATGGTATTTGATAATTTCACACATGAATACAAACTAATTTGTGCTCAAAATTTCCATTCGTCAGGTAATGTAATAGAATATATCAAGTATTTTTGTACCCATGACCCTTCATAAACTTTAATATCGAAGGATAAGAATACAGTGGTCTGTAATTGCTTACTTACGTAAAAAGTTCAGACTCATAAACACCATTCTCAAAAACTAATTAACCAAATATAGCTATATTTGATTGTACCTTCCGTGAATATTAGTAACGTCATTGATTCCAGCATCAAGATTACATTTATGAAATTCAAGAAGAAGATAAGAAGATCAGCTTCTCATGATCTGATATAAATATAGCACATTGTCTTAATGTCAATACCTGAATCATGACTTCAACTTCAATTTATTACTAGTTTTCTGTACCCTTTCAAATGATATCCTCTAAGATATTTGCATTAGATTGTTAATATTATCTTGTACTCCGATATAGTCCCAATCTATACTAGATTACCAAATTATAAATTTTATTTTCATTTCTACATGCAAAATAAATTGGGTTTTTCAGATTCGAGTGGTTTGCAGATTTAAAACTAAAATGGTATGCAGTACCAGCAGTATCTAATATGGTTTTTGACTGTGGAGGCTTAGAATTTACAGCAGCACCTTTTAACGGTTGGTATATGGGTACGGAAATAGGATCACGAGATTTATGTGACATAAATCGGTACAACATGCTGGAGGTAACCTACTTCTAAATGTGTATACATAAAAGTATAAATAATGATACTATAGCTGACCAGCCTAGCCTATACTGACTCACAGCTATGCACCGGGTCACCCGGTTTTTTTTCCTCGTACTCTCAACTACGTCCCAGCCTAAAATGACAGCCGCATCGACCCGACTTACCCACGACGAACTTCCCCTATACCGCTCGAAGAATATCTCGGACTAATATCGTCCACTTTACGTTATGCGGGCTTCTGAGAATAATTTTCCTAATTTCCCATTTCCGTAATTTCCATTTTGTGTTTTAGGAAAATTTAATATGCGCTTGTGATGTGGTACATCCGCTCCGAGGCCGACGTGCGTCGGAGAAGCGCGGAGTATCCGCCACTCTCCGGTCGAACCCACTTGTCCATTGCACAGGTTCGAGGTCGCCTCTGAGAGGACCTGGCCGGGCTAACCCCGGGGCGGTTAGCTTCGCAGTGGTCGATGCGGTTGGGATCGCGGAAGGAGAGAGATCACGCAATAACTACAACTCGGGGAAGCTTTTTGTCAATTACTTATTTATTCGCGCCCGGGCGGACAATCTCCGCGCGCGCGCGTGCGTGTGCGTGCGTGTGTATGTGTGTGTGTGCGTGTGTGTGTGTGTGTGTGTGTGTAAGACATACATTAACGTTTTAAAACACTTATAAACGCAACGTCTTAAGTCTACTTATAAATATAATTACACACTATCACAGCATTCGTCCAATCACAGATGTAGCGCAGTTTCGGCAAAAATATTGCTTGCATTTTCCTTATGAATCAATCGAGTCTCACACGTACACGCATTGACACAATGAATACAAGTATAGTTACATGTACACATGATAAATGAAATTAAATCCTGCATACCCACGTATAATGAGTGAAATGAATATATTTACGATATGAAGTGAAAGGATTAATACAAACACACTCATGGCATACGCATACAACTAATTGTGGGCGCAAATTAAACTAAGATTAAGCGGATGACTAACTAGAAAAATCTATTGTGATGTCCCGACCTCTAAAATGCTCCATCATTAGCCCCCTGAAGCAAGAAAGACAGGAAGCCATTCTTATGCAGGATGGTAGTCCGTTCCACAGATAAGTTCCTTAAACAGAGAAAGATCTAATTCCCGTCTCAGAGCGCATCCGAGGAACAGAGATCTCTTTAGGCTCACCCCTGACTAGCCGATCGGATGCATCAAGAGAGAACAGATCGGCGAGGTACTCCGGCTAACGCAGCCGTAAGATCTTGTAGATCTGCAAATACGTAAGATATTCCCTCCAACCGTGTACTCCCATCTAGCCTAATCAGATGCTCAAGGGATCCGTGTGCCTACCACACATAGTAATTCTACGAGCGTTGTAGCCTTGTCCTTAACTCAAGAGACGTATCGAACAGCAATGTTCCTAAGACAGAATCCTGACGAACACCAAGTGTGGTGGAGAGCCAAGAAGATTTTATTGTTCTATCCGAGTTGACGAGTTGCTATCTCCCAGACAAGTATGCTCATATCCACATTAGCACCCCTCGTGAAAAGACCATTCGCATCATACTGCTTAATAAACGAGTAGGACATATAGTGTCGAACGCCTTGCTAATTTAAACAGTAACAGTTATGTCACCTGTCTTTTCTCTATAGCATTGCGTACGTCTTCAGTCAATCTTAACAGAGCAGTCTCAGTCGCACTGTGTCGTCTATACCCAGTTTGGAGAAGGTCAAGGATGTTGTGAGACCCTAAATACTTTATAAACTGGTCATAAACAATTGTCTCAAGCCCCTTTGAAAAAAAACAAAGTAGTGAAATAAGCCGAAAATCATCTGGTCCAGAAGGTGTTTTTGATTTAGCTAATGGCTCCACAAGAGCCTTCTTCCAAGTCTCGGGGAAGCATCTACTTTCAAGCGAGCTATTGTACAAGCGCCTCGCCTCCAGGACCAGATTAGCAGCTTCCATTGTCCTAAGTTCCATCCTAATTGATGGGATTGATGGTTGGAGTTTATCACCAACCCCTCCATGTGAACTCGCAGTTCACGCCCCGAGCTGCATCGCCGAGACCAGGTCATCAGGTACGAAGGAGGTGATCATAGTAGTGATGACGTCAAGCGCGACATCAGGGGGCAAGACTCTCGTACTAGGACAGTCAACCATCCCCGTGACGACGAGCTGAACCGCATTACCCTTGTCGAGACCTGCCTCACATCATCCCGATAATCGTCGAAATATGTCCGGGAACGATGAAAGTAGATTCGTTAAGATGAATATTTCTATTGTTATTTCTATTATTTTTGTTATGATTTCTGTTGTGTTTATTGTTATTAGTATTTATTAGTTTAATGCTGCTCGTTTTAGTGCAGGTAATGGTTTTGCTTTTGGTATCAAAATTTTGCGTTAAACTATTATTCATTGCGGCAGCTCCTGAGCTCCCGGTAGTAGTCCGCAATCCTGATGATACGTCCTTCTCTAAATTTAACGCCCGCGTTAAATCATCTTAATTCATTCGGATAAAGTCAGAACTGTCTATATTTCTATTATTTACGCTATTATTATAAATTGCGCACTTAATATTGATAGATTGTTAGATATCTCTGTGGTTAGTCCATCGACCTTCTCCTTAATTATTCCCTCCATATCATTCAATAAATTTTTTAATTCACTGATCTCATTGATGAGCAGTGAGCGATCATCATGCAGGGCTGCCAGCTCGGCGTACTGCGCTTTGTTGAAACTTTCTAGCTCAGAAACCTGACTCAGATGAGCCACAATCGTGTCTTCCGCTGCTGGTGCGGATCGATTCAATTCAGGGTGTCTTGAGCCGAGACTCCTAGCAAGAACAAAATTAAGATTGGCCACCGCACGATCAATGAGATCGAATCTGTTACAGAAAAAGTCAATAGTGGACACAAAGAAGTCCGATCTCGCCTTTAGTGCTCTGAATATGACCTACAACGAAGAGTCTAATGACGCTGGTGTAGATGCAGTCTTCTGGTTTATCTTGCAAATCTCAGCGAGGCACGTGGAAATCGTTTGACTAAATGGCGCCTGCCGCACGGTGTCCTACTCCGCATTTGTGTGGCGTCTCTCTTCGTCTGCTCTGCTACAGACGATGATGAGTGCGTAGATGGGAGAAGACTTGCTGGACTCATTCTGGCAGTGCGGGGGCCAGGGCGCTTCGTCCCACTCAGTTGACTGGCGGAGTGACGAAGCGGGAGAGTAGCGCTTTCTTTCACTCCGCTGGTGTTGTCTATCTCTCTCTCTCTCTCTCTTTCGGATATGTAGGTGGCACTAGTCGATGCGCACTTTGGTGGCACACAGTCATGTCACGTGTATATATGTACCACGCGCGACGCTGCCATGGAGCACGCTGGGCGTCAATGCAGCCCACATTTGCTGCATTTCATCAGGGCTCTAATACTTATAAAAAAACATATAAAAAATTATGACAGATTATAACAGTTTCAGCATTATCAGATATATAGCAATAAATAAATACACAAAAATAAATAAATGATAAATCACATTTTTCTTATTGTCTATCAGTCAAGTCACAATCATATAGATAAACACAATGAGTGAAATGTAAATATTTACAGTGAATGAAGTTGAGATTTAATCGTACACACATGTACTCATTATCCATATATTAAAACACACAAAACATAATTTAGGACGCAATTAAAAACACAACCATGAGGACTTCTGAGCAGAATAATTATATTGTTATGTCCCGTCTCCTCAGATGCTCCATCTCCAGCCCTCTGAAGCGATAGTGGGAGGGCGCATTACTAGTCTATCAGATGCATCAAAAGAGAACAGATCAGCGAGGTACTCCGGCTTATGCAGCCATAAGATCTTGTAGATCTTATGTAAATAAAATATTCCCTAAATGAACAATAGAAGAATAATTAAAATGAAAAAAGACTAGAGAAAGTATCAGCTTAGCTCGAAGAGCCTCCATGCTGTACTGACGGAGAAAGCCGGTAAAACGATAAGCTATATAACACCTGGTTGATTCTTTTACAAATCAAGATTAATTTAATATGCGGTATCGAGGTAAGATCCGCGTCTTGTACAACACCAAAACTCTTTACCGTTCCAAACAAAGGTACAACAATCTCCTCTTCAAGTTCAATAGAATTGAACCCTATCGACTCAATGTCAAAAGAAACCTACGTATTACAAAAAATTGCAAATATCTTTTCGACATTTAGTCTGAAGAACACTGACGACGTCCAGTCCGAGACAGCTCGCATTGCAGCCGACACATATCTAGCTCCAACCTCTAGGTTATCCCTAGAAAAGCTAAGGTAAACCTGGAGATCATTAGCATATAAAATATATCTTACAGCAATGGAGTTCAGGTCAAGACCTAAGTCATTAAAGTAAAGACAAAGCAGTAAGCAGTAAAGTTCAATAATTCATTATATTTGGTGCCCGGCTAGAGGGATGCGAGTGATCAATCGATAATATTTTTAAGAAAATTTAAAATTATAAATTTTTTAGTTAATTTAAATACAAATTAAGAATATTACATTTAGTTTAAATTAAGAATAAGAGCGTTAGGGTTTAGTTATGTAGATATAGTTAGATAATAAGAATAGAAAAATGGCGCGGAAAATTTCTTTACCCGATATATGGTGGACTCCGTTGGAACATCGTCTCGAACATGAGATACAAATGTTAAATTTACGTATTCAATCATTACAATTATATAATAAGCGATTAATAAGACAAATGAATAGGGTAATGGAAGAAATGCATTGTTTGCATGAAAATAAATGGTCTAATGATTTTAAAAAAGAATTAGTTTTGATGCTATTAGTTAAGATGCATCGGAATTTTTACGCGATTTAGAGCAGTATATTGTTATTAAAAGAATTCCCGAATTTCATCAGTCATAAGTGATTAATAATGTCTTAAAAGGAAGAGCAAGAATGTAGTTTAATGCAATACGTCAAGGTATAAATGATTTCGGTGAATTTTGTCAATTATTCAAAGAGGAATTCTTAAATGAAGAGATAATAGAATGAGCAAAAGAAGCTTAGAGGGCTAAGAAATACGTCGATGGTAATTTATTAAATTATTATTATGATAGATTGGGAGAAGTGAGTAAATTTTAACCTTCTATAAGCGATTATAAAGTAAATAAAACTATCATTTCTCAGTTTCCCCGTGATATACAATTGGTATTTGCGGGTATTAATATAAATAATATGCAAGGAGTAGTTCGAGCTGTTGCGCGTATTGATGAAGCCCAATTAAATGATAATAGTAGATTAAGTAACAGAGGTGCTTATGTTTATTTAAATAGTTATTATAATAATACTGCGCAAAAGTAGCAATTCGAAAGAAATTAAGCACGAAATAATCTAATATCAAACTATAATTATAACGCGACAAAATGGAATAATGCAATACAGTAAAACAATTTAAATAAAAAATACAATAATAAGAAATTTCATAAGAGCGATTGGCGAGATATGAATTTTGATTGAAATTATAAAGTAAATATAAATAGTGCGCGATCTTCGGGACCCGCAAATCAAGTCGTATCAATTATAGACGCGAATAATGAGGAACGTTGTGACAACAATATCGAGCCTGTAGACAATAATAATTATGATGTAATAGCCGAGGTACGTAAACCGGTGTCGGGTTACTCAATAATAATAAATACCGAGGATCTTTCATTTGATATAGACGACTGGGAAGGAAACAATCTTATAAAAAATAAAAGACCTACATGCCCGCGATTCGTCATTAGGTTCGGAAATACAAATATTGAATGTTTAGTTGATACAAGCAGTAATGTCACCTGTATGTCAGACACTAGCTGCGGCCGTATTTTGAATATGAATGGAATAAAGGTTTTGCCTGTAACTAACTTATTTGTGACAGGGATCTTCGGGAAGAAGTCATGCCGAATTAAAAATCAAATATTTCTTGCTATTCACATTAAAAATATCGAGATCGACAGGGTTTTTATTTTTTCTCGAAAGGTAACTACTATAGAGGCCTACGGCTCTCAGGGACTTGATTGTTGTTTTCCATATCGAAACGAGATAGCCGATCGATCTTTTGAGGCGGAGGATGATGGGCGCTCTTTTAATCAATTTTCGGATGAGTTTATTCGTGCTCTAGATGAAAAATCAGGACCAATCGAGGTTCTAAGTATAAAGGTTAGAAAACATGTTAAAGATGCAGATAATAGAGCGTGCTAGTAGTCCCTACTGCAATCCTATACGGGTAGTGATAAAAAAAGACGGCTCAGTCAGACTTTGTTTAGACGCGCGCCAATGCAACAAATACATTGAATCGGATAAGGAATCACGCCTGGGAAACGAAGACTCAAGATATTAAGAACTGGATTGATTCGTGCGAAAATTGTCGTAACGAAGAAACAAAAAAACGATTAAGAGCCCCAGGCACACTTTTCGATGCACCTTCAGATGTAAATGAAATTTGGTATATCGATCACGCGCAACCACGCAATTATTTGTATTTATTCATAATTGAATAAATACAAATATGTATTTATAAAAATGTCGAATGTCAAATATGTTTTTACAAAATGTCAAACATTTCACTCAAAGTCATTCCAAAAACTATTAGAGCAATACGGAGTATGTCATTATCCTGTCACGCCTTTACACCCTCAATCAAATGGAATTTGCGAAAGGGTCATCGGTACACTCAAAGACAAAGTCACTCGAGCATTAGAAAATAATCGATCGCACATACCTGTAGTCATGAGCTACAATAATACAATACATCCAAGCACAGGATTCTCACCATACGAACTCTTCTATGCACGCACACCACAAGAAATCACGACTGGACCTTTGTTAAGAGATATTATCGAAGGAAGATTTAATAAAGCTGCTCGAGATAAGCTTACAGCAAAAGCAAAGATCAACGAAAACAAAGAGAAAAACAAAAAGTTGGTAGACTCACAACAATCGTTAAAGTTTAGACCAGAGCTACAGCAACAGGTAATGTTCAAGCTAGGAAATGAATATCAAGGACCGGCAACAATACTCACAATCAATCGTAATGCTAATACTGCACAAATATTGTATAATAACGCTATATTCAGACAACACTTCAATCAATTAAAACCACTGCCTGATGTATTTATTACGGATGAAGGAACTCTTCATGCTACTCGCCATAATTGTTAGTGCCCAAGGGAAGATTAACATCGTGCATCAGTCTATACCATTGTTGAGACAAAGCTTCGGTACCGCCTATCTGTACGAAGATACTTGGACTATAATCAACCATATAAACCTATCTGCACTTTTAGAAAACGGAAAAGAAATCGATCAGCGCTTAGACCGCATAGTCGACACCTGTACACATGCCTTATGTCGAGCGAAAGATTTCATCACACATTAGAAACGCAGAATAAATAATCTCATGCAGAGAACGATGCTCTTTCAACCACATAGCGCAGAATCCGACAACAGACAGAAGAGAGGCTTATTTAATTTTATTGGATCAGCTAGTAAATTCCTTTTCGGGACGATGGACGTAAATGACGCAGATTACTATAACCAGGAAATACATAAACTATACAAACACACAGGCAAAGCTTTAGTGGCAGTCAAAAATCAGACTATATTTATGCAAGAAACTCTCGATATTTTCTCGAAAGAATTCCAGATGTTTAAAAAGAATGAAGATGAATTGATGAATTGGAATTTTCACGCTAGATCCGCATTGAATGATTATCAGGCAAACGCAATTATATGTATGTCACTTGAAGAAATCGATGTCTCAATAGAAGAATATGAAAACTATATGACAGAATTATTTACAGCTATAAATATAGCCAGGAACGGTATATTATCGTCAGTACTTATGAAGCCAGAAACACTTATGCAGGGTTTACAAGAAGCATATCAACAAAATTTATATATTGATATACTTCTACCACCTCATATAAATAACTATTTTTCCATCATACAGTCCATGACCTTCTCGTCATACATATCCAAATCAGGACTTACTATAGTCACGAGATATCCAATTGCGCACGCAGAGCCATACGAAATAATAAAACTACAAGCTTTACCCTTTGAAAGTCGCGTAAATGTGCTTGGACTTCTCGAAATCACACAGCAATATATACTCATATCCAAAGACAATACTAAATATACAACTATCGACAGCATAAACACCTGCTCACACAACGATCAAGGAAGACTTTGTAAGATTCAATTATTTCCAAAACGCCTAGGATCATTGGATAACTGCGAAAGACTGCTTCTAAATGACGCAACAAAATGCCCACCAAAATATTTCGCATCATCACAACACTTTATACAAAGGTTAAATAATACAAGCTTTTATATATTGCCTACCAGTGAATTGCAACTCAGCCTTTTCTGTCACTCCTACGTGATGGACTTGCGAATAGAGCAACCAACAATTATACAATTATCTGATGGATGTTTTCTTACTAACGTTGACTACAGACTAGAAATAACTCATGACGTACGTATCTTTACAGAAATATACCCAAAAATAGACATTCCATCGCCCCCTAAGAATACCTCATTTGTGATCCCTACATTAACTCTACAGACACACCATTTAGAAAATCTACACACAAAAGCAGCAAACTTGAAAGAAATAGAATACGAGCTTGAAATATTGTCTAACCAACAATGCAATCACTCTTATATCACTACTGCTATAGACTACTTACATTACGCCGGATATATAGCACTTGCATTGATAGCCACTGTTATTAGCTATAAAATAAAATTATTTAGCGCCATAGCTACGCTTATAGAATACATTTTTATAAGATCAACGAGATATTGTTGTTGTCATAATCGCGCAACTACTTCAAACGTAGTTACGTATACCCACTGTGCCAATGTTAATGCCGCCGGTACTTCAATTGATACAGACACTACTCACGTGCCTTCAGCACCATTACAGAAACCAGCCCTATCACAGTGCACTAGCATAATTCCGCCACAATACTCAAACAATTCTCGAATCAAACAATCCTGACAAAATAATTGGGCATTACAATCGAATTGACCTAAAGTTATATAAAGTTGACAACTAATAAAACGTTTTATTATTTTGTATTCTTATCTACATTTTGTATTTTAACATTGTATTTTAAGTTTATTTTTTTATTATGTCCGGTCTTGCGTTGTAGTCTTTATGCGACCCTAATAATTAGCATTATATGGTTTGGCTGACCTATGCGTGTGTGTTTGTATGTGTGTACGGTAGTTTGCATACTCTTGCGATTTATTAATAAAAAATCAAGATGGAATCTATCAAGTATTAAGAGGAGGCGATTTTATGGGACGTTATTATTGCTAATAGTTCCAGAAAAGGGGGATCCTGTAATGGATAATTTGTATCAGTGTGCCTCTCTTCTCGGCACCAATAGAAGCGCCGATTTCCCATAAGAGAGGCTTCAACATTACGGTCGCAACGACAATATCGTCAACAAGAAGACGTGAGGAGCGAGGGAATGCGAAGCATTATAATTTTATCGATTTCTCCTCGTCTGTAACCCCGTCTATCCATGTAGTATTCCGTATATGAAACTTTAATAGTTTATTATAAACCTCTCTTGAACGCATTTGCGGAGATCGAGGAATTCCTCAAGGAATCGTCGCTCACCATACCCTGCCGAGACTCCCCTCACTTCATTCTGATTGTTAATTACAAAAGGACGTATCATACAGGCAAATAAGTAAACACACACTTTATATTGTTGATGTAATATAACTATAGTGAAGTTTTTTTTATTATTTATTTATTTAACGACAGAATACCACAAAGGGTTCGATTACAAACAAAGTACGCAAGCGCAAACGTAACGTCGAGTGCACTGTGTGAACAGTCGAAAGCAAGTCCTGGCGTGCTCGCCTTCGCGTGCAATCATACCTAGCGCAACCCCACTCCCGGATCCCTACGGGCTTACCGCTTTGGCCGGAAAAGCGAGGAAGGGCAATGTGCGGGAAATACCGCACCTTTGGCGGGAAAAAACATCCTAATATCTCGCGTGCGCGTGAAAACGCCCAGTGCGCATCTGCCAATTACTGCGACTCTCCGAGGTATACCGGACGTCCGCGAGACTCGCGCCTTGCCTTTGGGTCGTACCGCCCTGGAGGAGCCTTCCGGACCCCCGCGCAAGACTACACGGCCACGGCTAGCCAAGCGATATCGTGCCTAGTCTGCGCTGCTACAGACAATGATGAGTGTGTAGACGTAGAGCGCTTGCTGGAATTAGTCCCACGGTGCGAAGAGCAAGCCGCTCCGCCCCACTCGGTGGACTGATAGAGCGGCCAAGTAGGAGAGTAGTGCTCTCTCTCACTACACACATGTTGTCTCTCTTTCTCTGGAGGAGTTGGTGAAAAACTGCAACCATCAATCCCATCAATTAGAGTGCAGCTTAGGACAATGGAAGCTGCTAATCTGGTATTGGAGACGAGGCAGTCCTTTACTGCCTCCTCAACTCACGATGTTATATTTTCTCGCTCACATGTGGCGGTGTCTGATGTCAAACAGCGTAGCATTTTTATAAATTGGTGGTTAAGTCGAGGTCAATATGGTGCGTTCTTGCAGTGCAAAGCCACTGCACGCGATCTCGGCTTTAAGTACGTTTGGTATAGGCGCGGTAACTAATTTATTAAATGGAGAGAAGGCAGTAGGGTTCATGCTGTTGCCTCCGAGAATGAGATTATAAATTTATTTATGAGCATGTACTCGTCGGGAGCTTCTCATGGCGGCTCTGTGGCCAGGACTTCACTAAGCCACAGTCCTCTTGCTACGTGGGAATTGACTCAGGGTTGTGAGGACGGATGATCAAATTGCGGGAAAATGGTCGATCACATTTGACTAGATCGGACAAATGCTCAGTTGCTGGTCCTCGGGAGTGGAAGGGGTAACGATAAAAACAATAAAATTAACAGCAATAATGATAAGGCTGTGGGTTTTAGTACCGATGGCAGATTCCTAAGGGCGGGCTTCATGAATGTGAACTCTCTTAGAGTTACTAAGGGTGTTCACATTGACGGACTCCGTCAACATCTATATAATTATCCTACCATCTAGTCGGTGTAGCGGAAACCTGGTTGGGTTCTAGTATCATGGATGAAGTCATTGGGATTGATGGATTGATCAATTTCCATGTATCATCCTTATCATACACGTTTTTTCCTATTTTCATTCTTGTCTTATAAACGCAGCGAAGATTACTAATTATTATGTAAAATCAATTTTTGGAAAAAGACGGTGTTTAAATCGATGTTCTAGTCGTACGACTATACAACATTTCATAAAAGTATTTAATCTACTTAATATACCAAGATATTCAATAAATTTCTCTAATCAGTCTAATAAATACTAATAAATTATATAAAATTGAATTAAAAATTATTTATAATGAATAAAAAAAAATCAGTAATAAATTATGCCATACAACTATCTCTCTCTACTCACTTGTCATCTCGATCATATGAATACTGTATTTGTAGTGTGCGATGATGTCACTTATAAGAGTGAGTACAGCCTACGCAAGGGCGCAACAGAGATAATGCAGACTTGGTATGAAGGGAGATAGATAGACAGATATTGCACAAATAACACTTGAAAACGCAATCATCTTAAGTCAGCTTAAATATAAATTATATTACATATACGTCATTATCACAGATTATCACAGATGTAACGCAGCATATGGCAATAAATAAATAAATATAATTTTTATACAAAATTCTACAAATAAGTCTCATTTCTCTAATAATTGATTATCTATCAGTCAGTACACACTCATACACTCTTACGTACAATGAATCAGATGAATGTATATACAGTATGACATGAAGAATAATACATACATACTCAAGATAGATACATATAACTAATTTACGGAGAAAATCAAAACAAGTTCAAGAGGACGGCTTGCTCGAGGATTCTATAGTGATATACCGACCCCTTAAATGCTCCATCACTAGCCCCCTGAAGCGAGAAAGAGAGGGCACGTTTCTAATACAGGATGGTAGTCCGTTTCACAGATGAGCGCCTTCAACAGATTAAGATTTAATTCCCGTCTCGGTGCGCATCCGAGGAACAGAAATCTCTTTAGGTCCATCCATAATCCTCGGATGCATCAGGAGAGAACAGATCAGCGAGGCACTCCGACTTACGCATCCGTAAGATCTTGTAGATCTGTAAATACATAAAAAATTCCCTCCAACCGTCTACTCCCATCTAGCCTAATCGGATCCTGAAGGGGGTGATATGGTCATCCCACCTAGCACCCATCACATACCTCACACAGGAATTCTGTGAGCGTTGTAGCCTTGTCCTCAACTTAAGGGACGCATCTAAGTATATAGTGGAACCATAGTTGAAATGTGGAAAGACCAGAGAACGCACCAGCTTGGCACGAAAAGCCTCCGTGGTGTACTGACGGAAAAACATAGACTATATATAACCTAGTTGATTCTTTTGTAAGTCAATTCAATGTGTGGTCTCCAGGTAACACTCGCGTCTAGCACAACGTCAAGACTTTTTACAGCCTCAGACAAAGATACGACTGCCTCTTCCCATAGTTCAATAGAGTTGAACCCGGCCGACTCAATCTCAGAAAAGAACCTGCGAGTTCCAAAAAGAATCGCAGACGTCTTTCCAACATTGAGCTTCTAGGAGGCAAATAAGGCCCAGTCCGAGATCGCACGGGCCGCAGCTGTTATATGTCTGACTCCTGCCTCGAGGTTATCCCTAGAAAATTACTATGGTAAACCGAGAGGTCATCAGCATATAGAATATATCTCACACCCATAGAGTCGAGGGTAAGACCAAGGTCGTTAATATATAGGCAAAACAGCAGTGGTACTAAGACAGAACCCTGAGGAACGCCTAGTGTGGTGAAGAGCCAAGAAGATTTTATTGTTCTATCGGAGATGACGAGTTATTCTTTTCCAGACAAGTATGCCCATATCCACATTGGTACCACTCGCGAAAAGCCCATTCGCATCATACAATTCAATAAATCAGTGGAACATATAGTGTCGAACGCCTTGCTAATTTAAACAGTAACAGTAATGTCACCTGTCTTTTGTCTATAGCATTGCGTACGTCTTCAGTCAACCTTAACAGAGCAGTCTCAGTCGCACTGTGCCGTCGATACCCAGTTTGGAGTGGGTCGAGAATGCTGCGAGACCGTAAATACCGTAATTCATACACAATTCTCTCAAGCAGTTTTGCAAGAACGCAAAGTAGTGAAATAGGCCAAAAATCATCTGGTCCAGAATCATCTTGTGCCTCACTCTTACGCTGCAGGTCACAAAGCTCAACCCCAATCAAAGGAAGGCGATTTTTATTTAGATACATAATTTTCACCGGGGCAAGTTCATCTTTCGCCATCATTAAATTGTAGTTGAGCCTCACGACTGCTGACTCAACGTCGAAATCCTCCGCCAAGAATAGCCCCCCATCACAGCCCGCCAACAACTGCACAAGCCCCTCGCTATCGATGCTCTTATAATTCCTGCATTGAAAAGAGCAACAGATAGTTTCGGGGACAGGTACCTCTATTGTAACATTAATTATGTTGTGCTTACTGTGAAAAGGAGTAGGTGTATTGGCGGCGGAAATTACTGTTCCATTGTCCTCCACGAGAATGACGTCAATGCAGGTGCGGAATGTCGGTGCAATATGCGTAAAATCGTGTTGGATAATCTGCAAGGACAGCTCAGCTACGAGTCTACGAAGAAACGCAGCATCATCACTGACACTGCATAGATGAGCATTTATATCACGGTTAATGATTTTGTGACTGTAACCCGGCAATTATCGCCGCAATTCATAAAAAAATTTAGAATTCCTCATAAATGAAACGTTAGAGGGCCTATACACAACACAAATTAATGTAGGCTCAGAGATAGGATACTGCACAGAACAGATCCAGTACTGGAGCATCCCTGTTCTTCCAGACCCCTCAGTGTTTGAAGCAGAGAGCACATTGCTTGTCGACATAAAGTGCAACTCCCACACCGTTAATATTGCGATATTGCCGAACCACAGAGAATTTATGAATCCCAATGACTTTATCCATGATACTAGAACCCCACCAGGTTTCCGCTACACCGACTAGATGGTAGGATAATCATATAGATGTTGACGGAGTCCCTCAATGTGAACACCCTTAGTAACTCTAAGAGAGTTCACATTCATGAAGCCCGCCCTTAGGAATCTGCCATCGGTACTAAAACCCACAGCCTTATCATTATTGCTGTTAATTTTATTGTTTTTATCGTTACCCTTTCCACTCCCGAGGACCAGCAGCGGAGCATTTGTCCGATCTAGTCAAATGTGATCGACCATTTTCCCGCAATTTGATCATCCGTCCTTACAACCCTGAGTCAATTCCCACGTAGCAAGAGGACTGTGGCTTAGTGAAGTCCTGGCCACAGAGCCGCCGTGAGAAGCTCCCGACGAGTACATGCTCATAAATAAATTTATAATCTCATTCTCGGAGGCAACAGCATGAACCCTACTGCCTTCTCTCCATCTAATAAATTAGTTACCGCGCCTATACCAAACGTACTTAAAGCCGAGATCGCGTGCAATGGCTTTGCACTACAAGAACGCACCATATTGACCTCGACTTAACCACCAATTTATAAAAATACTACGCTGTTTGACATCAGACACCGCCACATGTGAGCGAGAAAATATAACATCGTGAGTTGAGGAGGCAGTAAAGGACTGCCTCGTCTCCAATACCAGATTAGCAGCTTCCATTGTCCTAAGCTGCACCCTAATTGATGGGATTGACGGTTGGTGTTTATCACCAACCCCTCCATGTGAACTCGCAGTTCACGCCCCGAGCTGCATCGCCGAGACCAGGTCATCAGATACGAAGGAGGGGAGCACAGAAGTGATGATGTCGAGCGCGATATCAGAGGGCAAGACCACCCCCGTATCTACCATCTCAACCGCACCACCCACTGCTGAAATGTCCCTCACATCATCCCGATGATTGCTCCAAATATGTCCGGGAACCTCTAGAGCAGATATATTAAAATAGCTATTACTATTGCATTTACGATTATTTTTGTTGTGTTTTTTGATGTGTTGAATGTTATTTTTATGTCTAAATTTCCTATTGACGATTTTAGTTGGTTTCCTATTGCACGTCTGATTGTTGTTGATGTCGTCTGCTCCCGAGCTCCCAGCAGTAGTCTGCAGCCCCGATGATACGTCTTACCCTAATTAGTTAATCCCCAGTATTATTTGCGCTATGATTATTTATATTATTATTAATGAATTGAGAGCTTAATTTTAATAGACTGTCGAACATCTCAGTGGCCAATCCATCGATCTTCACCTTAACTCAGCCCCCCATTTCCTTCATTAAATATTCCAGATTACTTATCTCACTGAGGAGCAGTGAGCGATTCGTGCAGGGCAGCCAGCTCAGCTAACTGCGCTTTATTGATATTTTCCAGTTCAGAGACTAGACTTATAAGAGCCACTATCGTCTCTTCTGCTGCTGGTGCGGATCGGTTCGATTCAAGGTGGCTTGAGCCGAGACTCCTTGCCAGAAATGAGTTCCGATCGGCCAACGCTCGACCAATGAGATCGAATCTGTTGCAAAAAAGATCAATGGTGGACACCGAGAAGTCCGATCTCGCCTTTAATGCAACGGATAGGACCCGCAATGATGAGTCCAATGACGTTGGTGTAGATGCAGTCTTCTGGCTTATCTTGCAAATCTCAGCGAAGCACGTGGAAGCCGTTTGACTAAACGGCGCCTGCCGCACGGTATCCCGCTCCGCATCCGTATGGGCGTCTCTCTTCGTCTGCTCTGCTACAGACGATGATGAGTGCGTAGATGGGAGAACACTTGCTGGACTCAGTCTGGCAGTGCGGGGGGCAGGGCGCTTCGCCCCACTCGGTTGACTGGCGGAGTGACGAAGCGGGAGAGTAGCGCTTTCTTTCACTCCGCTGGTGTTGTCTATCTCTCTCTCTCTCTCTCTCTCTCTTTCGGATATGTAGGTGGCACTAGTCGATGTGCACTTTGGTGACACACAGTCGTGTCACGTGTATATATGTACCACGCGCGACGCTGCCGTGGAGCATGCTGGATGTCAATGCAGCCCACATTTGCTGCATTTCATCAGGGCTCTAATACTTATGCTCGTCTGCGCACAGACAGCGGTGATGCCTTCCATAAGTGCGGATGGAGCTGCAATGTTGGTAGATAGATGGACAGACCGCTGTTAATGTAAAGTGGTGTGTATCTGCGCGCAAAATAGGCGGGAGATTTCGTGCCACAAGTTCCCACCGATGAGGCACATATAAGCACTACACAGTCACTTACCTGTGTGTGCGCTACTTAGCCAAGCCGTCCTCTAAGCACGAAAGAAACGAATCTTAAAAATCGAACTCCTCAGCTCCTAATTGAAGCCACGCAGTTAATGCTCCGGTGGCATGGAGCTTGCAGGAGTCCTCGTGCCTCTGGAAAATATATAAACTCCACACCAAATATTAGTATTGCTAAATGCAATTTGCAATTGCTAAAACCAAATTTAAAAAACACACGTGATACCTTTGTACTCAATCGAATAGTCGTGTTTATAACAAATCTTAATTTATAGACATGCAATTTAATGTTCATCCTTAGCAAATATTGATCGTTTTCAGTATCCTGTTCCTCCATTCTACGGGAGTAGTCTGAGGATGATAGGATAGTGTCAGCATATAATTAATTCCAAACTCCCTTAACATTTCGGCTAAATGTTTATTTATGAATTCTTTTCCATTATCTATTAGGAAATAATCCGGAGCTTCCCATCCAAAAATTACTAATTCTTCCAGCACTGCACCTATACTTTCCATCTGCGAATCTTCAAGGTTTCATTTCAGCACAACAGGAAAATCAATCTTGAAATTCAACCAAATATTTAAATTGGCCTTTATTTTTGGGAAATTCCATCAAATCAGATGCCATTATACTTACAAGGGTGTTCTATTACTTGTTACGCATAGTACTCACAAAATATATAGTTAAAACATGCAAGGCGAAATAAAAACACAGAAATAATTAAGAATAATTTGAGTTAACTTAAATTTTAGCCGATAGATATAATAGTCTATATACTAAATAAAAATTGTGACGTGGTGCTTCCGCTCCGAGGCCGATGTGTCTCGGAGGAGTCCGAAGCATCCGCCACTCTCTGGTCGCGCCTGCCTGCTCGTCGCGTAGGTTCGTGGTTGCCCCGCAGGGGACCCGTTGGGCTAGCCTCGAGCGGCTAGCCTCGCGGCGGTCGATGCGGGTTGGTATCGCGGAGGGAAGGAGAATGCTAAATAATCACTCGGGAGGGCTCTGGGGAATACATATTGTTTATTCGCGCCCGGGCGGACAGTCCCAATTTCATATACAAATTCAAATTAACAATTGAAATTTTTCACTATTAAACAATAATTCCTTGAAATAATTATCTTAATTTTCACGTCAATCTCTATGAAATATCATAAAATTGACACCACACCCGAAATCTCGACACTCACAAAAATCCTTAGATTCGGAAATCTCGATAATCACTCAACACTCGCGAATATTTTGATAAATTCAGTAAAGAAATTTTGCTAATTAATCTAATCTTCTGAGTATTCTTTACAATCTCTAATATTCTTTAATTAATAGTACGAGATAACAAATAACAATAGTGAATAGTAATAGTTCGTAATAACAAATTTCTCTTGAATTTAGATTATTTATTGCAAGAAACTTAACTACTGCCTAATATGGCCGAATGTATATAATAAACGAGAGGGAGAAAGATTCTTTTATAGAACGTTTACAGTTTTTCCGCATGTATCTAACTCTAACAATGATAAACAGATTAATGCTATTTTTGCTTCTGCTGGTGATGAAGGTTTTTCTTTTTAGAAAATAAATATTAATGATGTAATTTTGTCCATTTCCAGGTTTCCACCCCAAACAGTTGGTAAAGATGACATCCCGCATAATTTGGTTATGAAGGGTCTTCCGGTGATTGATCCTCTCATAGTGTGCCTGTACAACGATTCGCTTGAAAGCGGTTGCTTCATAGATGCTTGGAGGATGATACATGTACTACTTTTGGCCAAATCAAAGAATACCATCTGGACCAAAGGATTTTCAGTCAATTGCAATGCTGTGCTTTCTTTTAAAAGTTGTGGAAATAATTGTGTAAAACCAATTAAGTGTCTTACCTCACCCTTGACCCTCTTCAGGCTGGTTATTTGACAGTACAGTTCAACTGAAACCGCCTTGATAACTAAGACTGACTGTAGACGTACGAATGGCTATTGCCAAGAAACAGGTTACGTTACTGTTACTTTCAGCTTTATCAAAGTGTTTGACACAATCTGTCCTATTAGACTGATAAGCTGTATTAAACGCATGGATTTTTCTTGGGAGATACTGAAGTTCATTTATATTGTCCATTCTGTGTATTTGTTCGGACAGCCCAATTTTCATGGCTCTCTACTACACTTAGTGTCTTTAAGGGCTCTTTTTTAGAGCCTCTGCTATTCTGCATTTTTATATGACCTTGGTCTGACCCTGGAATCCATGGGTGTAAGACTTTAATGATAACCTGGGGAATGGAGTTAAGTGCGACTCTGCTGCTACACAAGCAGTGTCGGACTGAACGACCGCTGCGCTCTCCAGTTTCAATGTTGGCAAGATATTTGCGATTCGATTTAAATTTAACCCATGTGATGGCCCACGCACCTTATCTAATGATTATTCGGAGTATATTTTCTTATTTCTAACTACCAAAATTAGTCCAAAATGAGTGGGTAAGTTGTAACGCGAACCCACCGATCGTCCTCTATGAGCTCACGCGAGGGCAAGACCAAGACATCGCAGATCCAAGATATTCTTTCTTTCTTCATTAGCTGATATTTTCCAATATTATCCTCAAAAAACTAATAGCAATTTTAATTAATTGATGATTAATAATAACTAAATCAACTTAATTCAGCTCGTAATAATGCAATTCCGTATTCTATTCATCATCCGATTTACAAAATTTAATTAACAATTATATTTCCTAGTACTTTTAAATAATTCTTTATTTAAAGTTTAATTTTAATTATAATAGGTATATTTTCCTCCTAACCTACTAATTAATTATCATTTACTAATATCTTTTGGCAACGATTTCACTACAACTAATCTACATTAATGCTTTTAATGCTAATTAAAGTGATAAACATGTATCCTTGTGCAGTTTGTCACATAAATCCAACCCAAATCTTTTAACTCCATTCTTTTTTCAACATATCCTTCAATTTATTTTCTACATATTTATATAATTTTTATAAGAATTAAATAATTAATAAAAACTTTTTACCAAAATAAGTTGTAATTTAAGATTCATTCGATTAAGATTTATTCGACCAACACATTTTATTTTTTTACAAATTAAGCTTTCTCTCAAAAGAAAATATACTAAAAAAGATTATCAGTATCATCAAGTAAACAGATGGGAACCATAAGATTTGGTGACCTTCACATTTGATAAGATAGGGGTTATTTAGTTTTCGTGAAAAGAAAATAGCTTGAGGCTTTGTGTAGTAGATGGATAAATGACACTTACAGTACCACGTGAATAAGAAAGAAAGGAATTTGTTGATGTGATTAGCACAAGTGTCGATTTGAAGTGTTAACAAGCTCAATATCGTCCGTATAAAGGACGGTCATAATGCGCTTGTGCATAGGGATCCCTATTCACCTCGGAGAACGGAGTGAGTCCCGGAAAGCTCAAGCGCAACTAACCTCATCATCCAACAGTTTTGTAGCACTTTCCACCTTCCTCCCTGACCTCCTAGCGGTTTCCTTTATGTGTATATCCGTTGACTAATAGTTGGCTAATAGATGAGTCAGTAATTCTCAAAAGTTTAAAGTGAATGAAAATTTAAAAAATAATCTAATGTGACCTTTTAAAATTAACTTTTCCTCAATGCATAAATTTTTTCTATTAGACTTATAGATGTATATATTAAATATATTAATATAATGAATTTACATATACATTTTATGAAACACATTTAAGGAATAGATGTCTGTTTCGTTCAAATTTTGCTGCACTTCGTATGGAAAGTCGTAAGTAAGATCTGTAGTAACAACAAAAGGTACTGTTAAAACCCAGCTATGTTTGTAAAAAGATATAGAAACAAGGGCGTTTGAAAGTACATGTACTTTAATAGCCTCCAACAATTATTACGTGAAAATTATAGATAAATAGTTAAATGGAGAACTAACAGAGAAATTAACTTTAATTGTCGTTTCTCTAATCACAGTTATTGTAAATATTGTGTAAACTACTGTATTATAAATGAAACTAAAACTTTCGTTACAGAGCAACGGTTTGAGGTTATTTCTTTGAAAATCCTCAATACCTTGTCACTCGATGCTTCCTCAGGTGTCTAATTTCGCTACGATTATAAGGGCATCGCAATAGAAGAAGAGGTCAGCGGGGGTCGGCGGTCACTTATTTGTTAAAGCGTAGGTTACTTCATGATTGGAGAAGTGCAACCTGGGTTCCTGCTGGAGGAAGCGCCAATTGGTTTGACGACAATAATTATGGTCCGGTTCGAGCGCTTTGAAGATGGATGAGTGTGACAAAGGCTGGTATTAAGATGGATCGAGGTGCCTTGTCAAAGTATCGACCATCTAGGATGGAGGTTTAGATGAAATTGTGTCCCTACAAATGAGCGTGTATTGCCTTTTAAACATGTGGTCAAAATTACCCCTAACTCGGCAGGTTGTTGGAGGAAGCTTCGTTCGGGTCGGTGACGGCGTCATCAATTTTAATAGCGTATTCGCGATCTATAAATCGTTGTATCTCTCTATAATATAGAGATACATAATGGTCTTCTCAATCGAGTCATTTTTCTAAAGATAAAAACCGCTTCAAAGCCGTCGACTGGCTATCCACCAGCGGAGATGTTTTGCTCGCCCATAATAGACCGATCTCCTATATGTTATTGTTGCAACGAACGGTGCCCTTTAAAATTTTGAGTATGTGCGCATGGCTCATGTGGGGTTTTGTAAATTCATTTACGGTCAGAGTGTCGATCAAAAAATACTCGCGAACTAGATCGTTTATATAGTTTATTTATCTCTTCTACTGCGCATATGCAAATTAGCATGCAGGGTTTGAGTTAAGCATCGCTCCGCACATAATCTTGTCTTGGGACCGTGTACGATCCTGCACAATGGCGACTTACAGTTAAGTCGGTGTTGTGTACGCGTCGCCTCTCGAGGTTTGCCAGTACTTGCCAATTATCTTGGCTGATCAAAATCGCAGGGGTTGCCCTCTCATACGGTTGAATGAAAATTCCGTGTGTTTTGCGATGTATTGCATCAATTCGGGAGAGATGGTTTGCGAAGGGAGCCGCAAATTGGGAATTGCATTCGCGTCATTTATGTGGAGCATATTGCAGGTCACGTTCAGCTCGAAAGCGACTTTCTCGCACATCGGTTATTCCCTTATATTTATGCTCTCAGCTTTGCCACATAAACCTACATCAGACGCCACTTGATTGTTTACTAAGATCGTAGTTGACCCGTCATCGAGAAAGGGGAGAATTTTTAAAGTTCACGACTGCCCGACTATTTTGATGGGTAAAATTTTCAATAATATCTGTTTTTCGTCTAGTCATGTCGGATCTCGCGCCGCGGTACTTGATTTTGCGTTTGATGTAATGTATCCGTAAATAACTTTGTGCATGATCCTGTTTCAAACATTTGAAACATAAGCATAGAAGCTTCGCGAGAAACCATCGACGCAGTAACGAATCTCGCGCAAAGGACGTGCAATTGTCGGCTCCGTGGTTTCTCTAGCTGCAAACTGCGCACACTCTCGCGCGATCATTGCTTGATGTCATCGGTGCTTTATTGCTGCCTTTCCCCAATACTGCATAGAAGGCGGCCGAGCAATGTTCTAGAGTGGACTTATTTGTATTGGCGGATTGCGGGTACGGTAGCTCGTTAGTCAATTCAAAAATCTCCCCTGCGACCACGGGCTCTGCCTCGCGAACTAAGAAATCGGCAAGCTTTTCCAAGTTTGTTTTCTTCTTAACATTCTCGGAAGCGTATCAGTTGTAGCATATTGCAGGGCTGCGGGGAGCTTGCTTCCGACACCTTGAGCTAACTTCGAACCATACAAATATTCTACCAAATTAAGCAAGAGCAATCTAACCACTGCGTTCATCGATTTCAACGCGAACTTAGATATGCTAATTTTTCCTAGGGACAGGTTGGGTAGCCCCTGAATGTCCTTGGCGAGCTTGCGCGCTAGGACTTGAAGTTTCTTTCCAAGGATTTCACAATGGCGCCCTCGTTTTGTCCAGATAAGATTTACCGCCTTTGAAATCTCGCATTCTCAAATTTGGAGGTTTGTTTAAAATGCGTCCACTCGAGTGGATCATCCGAACATGACTGTAAATTTTTCCCATAAGACAGCCTATTTAACAATTGCGCTTGTACATTAGAGCACGGCGCTTCGCGGACCGCGTGAGGAGTTGTCTCTAAAACTAACGCCAAGCGCAAAATGGAATCGTTGATGCGAGTCTCTTCGCTGAGAGCCGCATTAGAATTTACACTTCCGCGAGAAATATGTGTCTAAGCTGTACTTATCGCTCTCGGATCTTGGTAACTGTTCATGTCTTTTTGTCCCTCAAGGTTGTGCGATTTATAGGTGGCGTCCTTTTCGGAATAGATAGTCGGCCTCTCCTCATCAGCGATCGATTTCGTTGTATCTGGCTGCCGTTGCTGGTCCGTGTCCCGCTCGCTGATGACTTGAACTGTTGGAAACAATGGTGCGGGATGTTGATCGAACAGTCCTGGAGTGCATTGCTCGGTCGACGTCGATGCTGACGATGGTGCTTTTTCTCCAGCAGTAGGTACTCCTCTGCATGTAATTCTTGTCCCGCTCTTGCCTTTGACGCTACTCCGCGTGATCCTGGGAGATTTTATCGCCTTGGAGGGCATGATGCGTGGTCTCTTTGCTTGTGGCTGTCCATGCGCACTTTCCTTGGCCTTAACTTTTTCCGTGCGCCATATCTCTTTGAAATTCACTCCAATTTCCACTTTCCTCCAATTTTACCTGTTGATGTAGTCCTGGGTTTCGGCACCAATTTTTTATGGAGCAAGTTCTTGTTGGTGATGTGTAGAAATAAAGACACTGATGATCGTGTTTGGTTGTGGTTTATTTAGAGTAAAGTTTCACAGAAAACGAATTGCGCTCGTATAAAAGGTGTACTATGTGAGGAATCATGTGTTGATTTGTACACAACCTTCTCGTAAGGCAAGTAGTTCAAGAGTGCCGGCTATAAGCGCGCGTCGGTCGACTATTTCGAGCGGACCGCGAAATTCGCATTTTGCCCTTGAGTCAAGAAACGGCTTCAAGGAGCCTGAGGGCCCCTCGAGTTGCAGAATCCAACACTACCTCGAGATTCCTCTTATGAGGGATTCGAAGCAGCCTGGGTACAATTTCTTGTCCCCAGCTGACGGCTAACACGGCCGCGACGTCGCCTGAACGATGCCGCGCCAGGCCTCGTGCTAATCTGCGCCACTCACGGAGTCTTTTTTCTTACTCAAACGCGCCCGTTCTTTCTTTCTACTACATTAGCAAATAATAAGAAAACTATAAAGAGACGAGCACCGCATCTATTGCGTCGGTCAAGCCATTCTACTTATTCTTCCAAATAAAAAAAATACAATACATATATTTGTTATATATGTATGTGCGTATCGTTAACAATTATAGTTTTAGTTTATTTTCACTAGCTGAGCTTTTTTCTAATTTTGCATTTAACAGTACTATCTTAGATACTGTTCTTATTTAATCTTTATATTACTTTACGAATTAATCACCGTATTATTCTTTTAGTCTTATAGCCTCACAGCTCTCCAACTAATACGAAAATCTATCTACACAATTTATATTAGGTGATTTTAAAACTTCGATTGCTTGCAAAGACATTGCTCCACACCGTCTACCAGAACTGTATGAAAGTTCCTTCCAGTTTTCTATCTCATCCCTCTGACTCTACTCCAGTACCTGCATCAGTCTCAACACCAATATATGATATTAATACCTAACCCTATTTTTGTTGCCATTCCTATCGCCCTCTTTATGCTTCATTCGCAATGGAAGAATTTCAATTTTTGAATTTCCAAACAAAGAATGTACTTGTATTGTACTTAATGTAAAATAGCGGAACTTTTAAATAAAAATCCAATTAACTAAAAAATATACTCCTTTTTATCTACTGTGTGTATTTCTAATGAAAATAAAAATATTAATAATTTATATCAACAATTAAAAACATACAAGTTTTTAACATAACTTTTAATTTATTTACGAGCATTTTGAATGTATCCAATTTATAAATCTATGTGAAATTATATTTTAAATAAATTTGAAACTTTTTAAAATATTATCAAAGATTACGATAATTTAAATTACAGATAATTGCAAAAAAAATGGGATTAGACATTCGAATTGCGTCATCACTTTGGAAAGACAAGGCTATAGTAGAGACAAATATAGCTGTTTTACATAGTTTTCAGGTAAACATATTTCTTGTGATACAAAACTAATGTAGATATTAAAAATATCACGGCATGTAGTAATAATAATGACTTTATAATATATAATTTGAGATATTATCAATTACCATGATTAATAAGTTACAATGATTAATAGTTCATACTTTGGTATATCTTGAACTATAGTATACAGCTATAAAGAAGCTGAGATTAGGACACATGCAGCACTTTAAGCAACGTTTAGCACAACTTTTAGCACGTATAAGCAACAGTTCAATGCCCCACTACGGACATTTTAATAATCGTAGAAATCCATAAAATCAGTTTAAATAATCGGCATTACAATTTGCTTAAAGACAAAGTATATGCTGCTTTGATAAAGTAAATATCCTTAGAAGTTGAGATGAATCATTTTACAATATGCGAGTGAGAAGATCAGTGCATATTACATCGGGTGCTAGGCACTGGGCCTGTCAAGGCCCACGCGAAACGAACTAAGTTTACCTGTAAAGGTAAATAGAAAAAAGGCGAGGAGTTCGCGAATCTTTCGGATACGAATCAATCAAACTTTAGTGTTCTCTCGGTGCCAGAAAGAAACGATCGCCGCGAAACCGATACGCGCGTTCTGTTTCCCGAGAATCTCCCATATATCAGTGTACGGATACGCGGGGATTATTGCGCCGGCCGCGGTATTTGTGTACCGCGCGATGCGCCGATGATTGTTCGTGATAAATAAAGATGTTTTGAGTCGATGGCATGAGGCCAATAAATAAATCTCTTATTTATTTACCACGTTTGTAGCACGAACCGGCATTTACAATCTCCCGCTCTTTTCCTAATTTTCTACGGAACGAGCGGTTTAATGGACCACACCGCCTCCGCGGAAGTTGATTCACTCAACTCAATAGCTGAGTGGACAGCCAGCCGCCGTACTGCATAGGGTGCGTGGCCGCGGAGCAAGTGTCGAAAATACTACCCCATTGCATGTAGAAATGAGTGATTAGCTTCTGGTTACATTGCGCTCGACCGGGTCGGAGATATTTTCCTCCAGGATTTCCCCGTTACAGTATATAACAGTAATTTCAAAATTCCAGAAAAATCGTAAATTTTCAGAATGTGTTCTTTTGCAACCTTACCTTTCTTGCTACACATCGACTTTGCTCTGAACTCGTTTACATAAGAGGCGTAACTTTGCTTCCATGAATTATTTTTCAAAATTTGAGGCTTTATACTTTAAAAGCGATTACCTGTTTATGATTCAAAATACTGTCCGTCATTAGCTACTACTTTTTGTCAACTGTTGGCCACTTACCATTTTGGAAAAATGATGCATCTTTTGAGGTGATTCACGAATCGATTCATTCTTTGACTAGACAAATAAATTTTGGTAGACAATTGTTTATAAACTACATTGTTTTTTTATATTATTACGGTACTGTCAAATGTCGATTATGGCGATGCGGATGTTTTTCGAATCGAAAGACTCTGTTCTTGAGGATTCTGCAGTTATTCATCATGTAGAGCTACATTTTTACAACATTTGTATCCTTAAATACTGAATATATTGTGGCGTTCATCAATTTTCTTTGTTCATATTTTGCTCATATTTTGGAATATATTTTCAACCAATTATTTCTTACAAAAGAACCCAAACTTAGTGATTTCTGATGATTCAAAGTGGCGATTTCTACCCACTGGTCCTATTGACTATTTTAAGTAATATCACGTACACACTTTCGGCAGTCGCGAAGTCAGCGGCTCCGATATCCGTCGCCATGGAAAGACCCGATGGTCCCACGCTCGTAAAGCAGGGTCACCTTCAGCGAAGACACGCGGCGTCGCTTCAGCGGCTCAAGTATCTGCTCATCGAGAAGGGCACGAATTAGCTTATATAGGTTCGTTGCACATAAAATACGGATAAAAAATATATATAACGACCGACAGAAACGTTCAACACTTCACATGTAGTAGGAAATTTTGTTCACCACTAGTGATTCTTGGAAAACATGCACAGCAGAGATAGGGTGACTAGACGTCAGTGCATCTCAGGATGATCACACAACTCTCGCTGTTCCCGCGATCAGGCCGGGCGTATGCCGGTAGCGAAGCTTGAGTCGAATTCACGGCATCAAATGTTCGCTGCTTCAAGATGACTCATGGCCCGCGAGATCGCGCCGGGCCTATGCCGTAGACGTTGTGTCAAGAGGAACAGCGATAAAAGAAAAACGAGACAATGAGATAGAGGGGGGTCACTCGGCCAGTCAGTCAGTCAACCGATAAGCAATAAGCAGGGAGCGGACGCAGAAATAACGCGATTAAAGTCTCTTCACCCCGACGTACTGTTTCAACGTCAATAAAGAACAGTTATCTACCAAGAATTAGAGCCGTGAGTTACTTTAATCTAGAGGTCTCCCACCCCATTGAACGCTCGACTGCCTCCCACGTACATAAAACTAGCATATTGTTTTAATAATTCTTTTAGAGCGTTATTAGAGCATACTTAAAGCTCGTCGTGGCTCGAAAAATACACGTAAACTACTTAAAAAATGCTTTCGCTACATTATTGGCCAAGGCGTTTGGTAATGAGTGATAGAGGATCGACTGTATTCAAAGCACTTATATCTAATATAGTTACAGGAATGAATGTGATAACCATGGATTTCGTTTACAGCCTTACTTATTTTTTAAGTTTTTTTAACATGCGCTCAGTAGTACTCTCTGCGTATTCGTTGGAAAGTTACTATTACCTACAGAAATTAATAGGTTGATTTGTATGTGTGAGATTTTATGTGTAAAACACGTATGCGATCGAATTGATGTGTAATTTATTGTAACCTTTGTTTAGAGTAAATAAATTGGCTTGGCGAAATGTGCTGGCTGCGCGCGCAATCGGTGCGAGTTCGATACCCGAGCAAGGAGTGCTATAAGGGACGCCAGAATTTGAAGCGGGGCTACTACGAGGGTGCGGGGTGGGACACACCCGCGACACACAGCCGACACGACTCCTTGGGAGGGGATACCTCCTGGGTCATGGAGTCAGTGAGTTGAGGCGCGTTGCGAAAGAAAACCTCAGCTCACTTGATACCGGGAACTGAGACAAAGGGTCTCGAGGCGCAAGCCTACCGGGGCCAGCGATGATGCAAAAAGCTCTCGACGCGGCGCTCGCATCGGGGCGCCGTCGGACTCGGGCCGGAGCGGCCGACGGCACGATGGGCGCGACACTCTCGCTGAAGCTTTCACAGCCGACGCACGTCCCAAGTTATACATATATTTTCATTGTTATTTATTGTAATTCGTTGTTATTCACCTGTTATTGTTTTGTTATTTGTTCATTTATTTGTTATTGTTATTTACTTGTCCCTCTCACGCTTTTTTCCTATAAAAATACCCTACCTTCGCCTGGTTCAACAACAGTTACAAAAACTCGAAGATATCTACCGATGGGAGGGCTATGTAGTTCGTGAAAAATCTCTTTCCGGTTCGGGTATACATTTTATTGTGCTATTACAGATAATAAGAAGTGATAGAAACAAAACATATATATAATATATCTATTACTTTTCCCCACTCGAGGTACATGATTTTGGCAGTGTTAACTACACTTTTCCTTGATTTTTCTCTTTTAATAAAATTAGAATTAGTGTGCATTTTCTTTTATTGCAAAATCGATTTTTAACTTGAACATTAAATAAGTTATAGGCATCCCGGCTATTATGCGAGCGACTGTGACAGTATGACGTCTGACGGACACAAACGGGTGCCCACGGTAAAGTCTCCTTCTTTCACGAATGAGGGCGCCAGAGGCTAGCAACCCGCATAGAGCATAGGTCGATGATTTTTAAGCTCTTAGAGTAGTTGGACAAAGAAACGGCGACTTATTAAATTATCGCGCGTATTACTTTTCTGCTTTTTTCACTTTTTACATTCCCTATAGCAGTAATCGCCTGGGCTTGCTCTGCTGTATCCGAAAATTTTCCATGTTATAATCACCGAATGGCAAAGAATAAAAAGTCCTTAAGTTGCGTCGTGACTGGGACCCGGGGCGGGATTATCTATCGGGTAACTGCCGCGTGATAAATCTTAACCCCCCCCCCACCGCCTCCACCTGACCCGAATGATGAAGGAGAGCTGCGACCTTACAGATGTACCTGGCATAGAACAGTACCGCTAGGGATGTGTCGAAAACTGTTCAAAATATAAAAAATATTTTTAAATATAGTAATGTCGTTCAAAATCTTCCTGCTTCCGTCAAAAACGCTATACTTAGGAAGCGTGCACGCAAACGAAGCCGAGAATCAAAAGTGTGGGTTTCACCTTCGACCCAGCCCCCGTAGCCCGGCAAAATTCGACGCTGACCGCTGACCCTTGTCTAATGGTATCTTTTTTTTATCACCCACGCTTTCTCTCGTTTTTTTGCGCTTCTAGAATTTTCTAGAACATTTCCCAGAAGTGGAAATATTTTAACATTAAACTTAGAAAATAATTAATTAGAAATAACATAAAATTTAGCCGCGCGGCATTCAAAAAGATGATGGCCCTCCCTACTCGACAGAAAGAAGATTTTATCCCAATGCTTCATTTTACCCGTATATTTTTCTGTTTTTCTATCGAAAAATTTATGTATATATAATTATATATTATTAAATAAACTTTATTTCCTACCGACTAGCAATTATCCAATTATCGAATATTTATACGCACTGTTACATCATACTATCAGTCGGTAGCCAATAAAACGTGTATTAATAAGAAAGGAATCGGTAGCATTCCCGTTACTTTCTTTACCACCTAACGAATCCACAGGTGTGATAAAACGTATTCCTTCCCCCTTTTGCCTCACCTTTAATCACCTGCATCTACAATCAAAAACTGCACCCCAAGCAGGCGTTGACGACGACGATGACCCCACAGCTACCGGACGTTATACCCGCACACCGGCAGCCGAACAATTACAACACAGGCGGAAGCTCTTATAGGAACCATACCCTCCCAGCCAAAAACAAATCCCAAATGATTATTTAAAATAAATTAATAATTCCAAGAAAACAATACCTTATCCACTCAACTGTCAGAAAAACCTCCAAAATGAATGTATTAGATAATCAAAAAAAACGGAACGAATTTGTACAATGTGTGTGTGTGTGTGTGTGTGTGTGTGTGTGTGTGTGTGTGTGTGTGTGTGTGTGTGTAAATATGCAACTAATGTTATTGAGTAAAAATTAATATTTATACAAATCTAATAATTACATTTTACATAAACCTGTAAAGATAAAATAACCAAGGCGTATACAAATAAGAGAAAAATCTTACAAATTTGCAAACGCTTTAAAAGTTATTTCATTTAAATAAAAATAAATTTTTAAATAATAAAGACAGTTTGAATAATACTGAAATGCCGATGAGCTGGTTCCGTAGTATCCATTGCGTGCCGTTCTGAGTGGAGTAGTGACAATACATCGGAGGAAGCAGTAACTGTTTGAGAAGAAAGTCGATTTCTCTTACGGAGACACTGTTACAACGTGAGTCGGTGCAAGAGATAGATAGATAAACTAATTTTTATTTGTAAATAATTTATAAAATATTTCACAAAGTACACATTTATAAACGCAACATTTTATATTTACTTATAAATATAATTACACATGATCACGGCATTAATCAAATAACAGATGAAGAGCAGTTTTCCATCAGTTGAGTTACACACGTATACACATTGAGACACTGAATACAAAAAATGGTTTCATGTACACATGATAAATGAAATCAAAACATACACACTTACATATAATGAATGTGATGAATATATGTACAATATGTAGTGAAGGATGAATACACCCATACTCATGAATATGTTATTCATACACACACATACTACTAAATTTAGCGAACAAATTTAGAACAAGATTATGAGCACGACTGACTAGAATAATCCAATCCACTAGAATAGCCACAATCCATCAATCTATCAATTTTTAAGCTAAGCTTTGGCACCTAATCTTGATACATTTAATATGATGTAAGAGAATATATACGAATATTATGGATATTCATACCCGACAAATCTCTGTCACAATATATATTGAAATTAGCGCCGTTCTTGCTCGAACACTTGTTCGCGAGATCGAGGTCGGACCTCCGCTTATCTACTTCAAAATAATAGCGGACAGCACCCTTAACTGGTTATGCAACCTGAAACAGCTGACGGGATTATTCAAAAGATAGGCCATCGAATGTCAATAATGAGACTTCGAAGTGGTCCACCTCAAAGACACCCTTGAATGTGTACTTGATGTGTCTACCGCGAATTGTTGAGTAAGAGATAAGCGTCATGCATTCGCATCTGTAATAGACGATTGTTACTGGAGGCGAAAGCAAGAAGTGGACGTTATACTGCAGAAGTTTTCTTCATGACGAGTAGAGGATAGCCGCCTATACCATTGTAGTGATTATATTATTATGAGAGCGACCGTACGAGGAGGCTTGTTAATGAAATCTTTTTATTCACAGATGAACTAGCGATGAACCTGACGCTGATACAAATTCTTTGAAATTAGACATCAACTGTTTCCAGAATTAAGTTGTTGCAAGGGTGGGTAAATAATTTGTTATTAAAAAGCTCCGCACTAGGACATATGAGAGACTACCGGTGTAGAGCAATGAGAGTTGACTAGAGGCTTACAGATTACCAACATGAGAGCGACATCAACGATAACAATGTAGAAGACGTACACTACATTGAGGTTCATAGAAGTTTCCCCTTTAGAAGAGATTTTACACAATAATGTGTAAAACGTCACGATCTCTCCTCAAAGGAGATCAGAGGCCTTCCCTCCCTCGCGCGGCTCAACTCGAGTCCGCCGAATTTGTAATAACTGTGGTAGCCTCGATGGCTCCTGCGTCGGGGACGAGGTCGCCTCTCGTTGTCTTCCCTCCTGCTCGTGAGTTCTCTTCTTATCTCTCGTCTGCTCAGTCTTCTCGAAGACAGAGGTCGTCCAAACGGCTCAGTCCAGCGTCTGGCGTCTGGTGCAGAAGAACGAGCGCGCCGCTGCGCTCGTGTGTTACCTTCCTCTTAGTTTCTTCCGCGACCGCGGGAGTGCTCGCTTGTGGCCCGCCGAACTTCAAAACCGCGTCCGAGTCACCCTGATCCCACGGCTCGAGTCCCTACGTCGCGTCACATTGTAGATTCCCCCCGATCTGCGCTCGCATCCTCCGGCTTCTATCTTGAATGATGTCCCGTACTGTCATGTGCCTGGTGGTCGACGGCGTCGGCGTACTTCGCCGTCCGCGAGGAGTAAGCCTGCTGGTCGTTGGCGCTGTCGGCAGTCGGTACGGCCGCTCTACGATTCGTGCCATGGCGATGCAGCAGTTGGCGCATGACTCCAGCCTCAAAATGGCTGCCCTTGGCTGTACCCGGCGTGTGGTGATTTCGGCGTCGGTTGCGGACGCCGTATCAGCAATCTTCCAAGCCGCGAATATTCCGTAATGTTTCTCACCAGCCCTGGAGGCCCTCGAGGTCGACGCCTTGTGGTGGAAGTAATGCCTCTCAACGGTTGCAGCGGCCAGACGCGTCAGCGGCAAGTCGTCTCTGGCTTGCAATCACGGTTGAGTACGGTCGGCGGCAGTGACAGCAGCGGCGCGCTGCTCCTGCTGCAGCGGTTTCGCCTCTTCCCTTAGGCTTCAGAGGAAATTGGACCTCGTTGTCCCCATGGTGCTGGTGCCATACTGCAGTGCCCCTCAAGTAACACAGAAGGAATACGGTAAGTGTTTGTATTATTTTATGGTTGCCCAAAGTGCGATCCTGGAGGTCGTCCGGTCGCGGTTAAATCGAATTCTTACTTCCCTCATAAAGTGCGCGCCCACGCCTCGTTCGATGCTTCCCTCTACTTTTCCTCCTTCCTAACCTGGTCCAGCCTCCTCTGTTTTCATCCGGCTCGAACTCCTCCCTTATTCTCTGGGTCTCTTGTCCCCTCCCTCTTGATATTTTCTTCGACGTCAGCTTCATTCTTCTTCAATCTTGATGGGCTACTAGAGTTGCTTCGCCTCCGGCTGCGCGGCTGTCAAAGGCGTATCGCCCTGTCCTATGGTCCCCTACAGCAAGGACCGACCCCTCGCCTGAGTCACCTTGACTGCCTGAGGAGGTCATGGACTCTGCACCTACATGATTGCCTTGTATGCAAGGTAAGCCCTTGCTTAACTAGCTACTTCCCTTCCCCCTTCACCATAGTCCCTAGTCTGATGTTCATTTTCTGTTTGCTCTGTTCTAGGTGCCATGGGCCTGGTGCAGGCCTGTGACTACGCCATACATGTAAGTCATGAAGTAGCACTAGAAGCATTAGTGATTTTACGATGGGAAGCTTAGAATTATTTCGTAATAGATATCGATAAAGAGTTTATGAACAAACATTTATCAAAAGTATTGATTATTATTATTATTATTATTATTATTATTATTAATATTATTATTGTTGTTGTTGTTATTATTGTTATTATACTTACCGTATATGTCAATATTCCATTAAGATAACACATTTCCAAAGAAAAAGACTAAGCGTTTCTTCTTCATCTTCATACCATGTACAAACTTTACTACATCCCTTAATTTTGTGGGTTTTTTCCGTTGGTGCTAGGGCCACTGGGCTTCGGGTTCGTTGCGGCGGGTGCCTTGCTCGTGCTCCGGGAGGCGGACGTATCTCAACAGTTTCGATGTAGTGGAGATGCGACGTCGAGACGTGTGGGCCGTTTTCACACCTTTGCAATACTGACCCAGAGGAGTGCTGCGACCAGCGCCGTGTCGGCAGCATTACGAGAGAAGGCGATCCGAGCGGGCCCACGCCCGCTGGGTCTGAGACGGTGTTCAAAGTTAGCCAACATACCGCCCGCCTCGTCCCTGGAACAATCGAGAGCAGTCTTAGTTAGCCAGGGCTGGCCGCTGCGGGGGTGGGCCGACGATCGGCAGCGGGCTAGCTTGGAAATCGGTCTGACGTAGGAGCCGCTGGCAGTTTTGATGGGGGCCACGTGTACGAGGTCGTCCGGGCCCTGCCGAACCTCGAGGATGCGTCCGAATAGCCACGTCCCGTGGGCGGTCTCAAGAGTCGGATCGATGACGAGCACGAGGTCTCCGTTGCTGAGTTATGAAGGCCGATGGATCCACTTGACCCTCTGTTGCAGAGTCTTGAGGTACTCACGACTCCAAAGGATCCATAAGTGATCCAGAGGATGCGCTTGAGGTGTATGTGGTTCAGGCATATTCAGATCTGGTGAAACATCATTTGGATGTCTCTACAGAAGGTGATCCGATGTCTGCGCCAGCGAGCGATAACTGTTGCCAGGTCACTTTGCAGTTTGGGATCAACATAGAAATCGTTGGTTAAGCTGCGCTCAGATGTCGTGAGCCGCGAGGCATTGAAGACTACACGAAGCTTCTGGCCGCCATCCCATCGATGGCATATGCCGTGGTGCGGCAGGTTGTTGACCAGCGGGTCGCGGTCTCGACTGTCGCATGGTCCTTGGGATCTCTTCTGTAGCTCAGAAGCGCTGGACAAGTCGGAGATCGTCCTGTATGCAGGTGGCACCATCGTGGATATGGTAATTCTCTATAATTCAGTAGGATCGCAATGATAATAGCAATATATTGATCAGCAATTCCCTGTTAGTGTACTGTCAATCTCAAATACTGTGGGACCTGGAAGGTCAGGGGTGTTGGAGTACTTGATCTGCACCATCCAGAATCGTGCATCTAAGCCTACATTACTTTGTGTCCTGTTCAGGCGCCCTCATGTTTGATTTATGAAGTATTCAAAATTTTTAGACAAATTACGGCCAATAACTCCGGATTACAGTCATAAAATCATTCTTGGTGATCTGAACGCTGATCTCTTATTCAATAGTGTGACGCGTTCAGCACCCACCTTCAGCACCTGAATTGATGTCATTCTTGTGGAGGGAAATGTTATGGCGATCTCTGCTGCCAATATACCTGCTCCTTTTCATAGCAAGCACAACATAACTAATGTTGCAGTAGAGGTAACTGTCCATAAACCAATCTGTTGTTCTTATCATTTCTCTTAGAAAATTGATCGTATTCGGCTTGTACAGTTATTAGTGAACTGTCTTTAGAAGCCGTTAATGGCGGAGGATTTTAACGTTGAGTCCGCAATCGTATGGCTCAATTTAAAGGTGGCAATAAATGAATTAGCCTCCGAGAAAATTATGAAATTTAATAAGTATCATTTCCTTAAGGACTTCCTTGATTTCTGCAAACACATTCAGGTGAGGACTCAATATGTTTATAATCGCCTTTTCAACTCTTAAAACTCTAGCACAATCTGGCGTAAGTTGCGAAACCTATGGTTGCTGCCACGAGCAAGCCGGTTATTGTATGGATCATGCTGGATGAGCTTAATACTCAATTTGCGTGAGTATCTGTGTTAAATACCAGCTCTGTCACTGATGGAGGTTTTCGGTTTAAAGTGATAAATATTAGCAATATTGTTCTATTAGTATCTAAGTTTACATCGCAGGCAGTTGGTGAGGATGGCATCCTGCATAGTGTAGTTGAAGGTTCTTACGGTAATTCGTCCGTTTTTAATACGCCTGTATAGTCGCTTGAGAGTATAGGCTTCCCAGAGATGTGGAAGAGGGCTCATCTATTACCATTGATCAAATCAAAAACACCTTTTTGATGATTTTCAGCCAATTTTAGTGCTCTACTTTCTCTCAAAGTTGCGTCAGAGAATTGTTGATGACCAGTTCATGTACTACTGGGTGTCACATACCATTCTTGACCCACTGAATCTAGGCATACTAACCTGGGAGAGAGCAACTTGTCATTTTCTATAGGGCAATAAAATCTTTTTGGCTCTCCACCACGCATGGCGTTCTGTTACTGTTTTGTCTTTACATTAATGCCCTTGGTCTTGCCCTGAACTACAAGGGTGTTAGACATATTTTATATGTCAATAAACTCCAAGCTTACTAAAGTTTTTCTAGGAATAATCTTGAGGCAGGAGCCAGACACGTAACAGCTGCGGCCCGTGCTGTCACGGATTGGGCCTCGTCTGCCTCCTTGAAGCTCAATGTTGGAAAGACGTTTGCGATTCTTTTTGGAACTCTCAGGTTTCTTTCCGATACTGAGTTTGCTGGGTTCAATCCTACTGAAATTTGGGAGTGTGTAGGAAGGGTGTAGTAAGGGTGTATTAAGTAGTGCAGGTTTTATGTAGTTAGTTGTTATTGTTCTGCCCAAGAACCTTGCACACGGGCACGCGAAAGGGAAACATTTTTTACGGACTCTCTTCCAGGTCCGCACTCCCAGATATACCCCGGATCGGCATCCGAGCCGATCATTCCGGGCCGGAACGCTGGCCCGAGAAGAGCCCGCCCCCCACTACCGCGCTGCGCCGTTACGAGCTCCCCTTCACCACCACGCTGGCGTCAGCGCCACCGCCGCCGACCGCATATAAACTGGCGAAGCCCGCCGGTGAAGGGGACTCCTGTCCGACCGTCCGGGATGATAGGACCTCGGCTCTCGCGTGAGAAACGCCTGAGCAGAGAGTTTTGGCGACCCTCGCGTGGAAACGCCCGGGCGAGGCTACCGTCGACCCCAACCCACCGGTAACAAGAGAAGCGGCGGACGACCGGACTAAGGCCACAGCAAATATACTACATCTGAAACAGAAGCACAAAGCCTCTTCTTCTCCCGGCAGTGATCCTACAAATCCTGGGCCCCGAGAAACAAAGAGCGACGGCCGCCTGAGATGCGGTGGTCCCGAATAGCGCGCGACAAGCGCGACTACTTAAGGCTGCCGCGGACTCAGCGTTCCCCCGAGCAGGGTCGTGCGCGACAAGGGCACACCCTCAGAGCCGCCTGTCGGGATAGTCGCCGGTAGTCATGCCGGCCGGCACGACCCGGGAAGTGCCGGACAACAGCACTCCCGGAGTGTGCCCAAGGGCCACTTGCCACGCGTAATCCACGGCCGGGACCCGGGCCGTCGCTCCCTTCCCCGGAGCCCCGTAAGAAGTCCTCCGACTCCGAAAATACTACCGGCCCTTCTCAGGGCCACTCGTAACGTGAGAACAATAATAAGTGCGATCGTCCTCCATCCTCCTCGCCCCCACTCCTTAACCCCATTCCTGTCATCTATAAAATGGGGACGCCAACCGAGGACCGAACACAGTCCGCCGCTAGCCATGGAGCGGAAACCATCTCGTCGGCGCCACGGATTGGGCTCGGCCCAGCCGAGGAAGGCCCGACGGATTGCCGCTGCCCGCGCTATTGAAGCCGCCCTTGAAGCCGCGGCTCCCACCACCGGAGGGACCACGCCACCCGTCGCCCCGACGTCGACTTGCACTCCCCGGAAGCCACGCCCCCAGACCCCGCCAGTCTCACCGATCCCGGCCTGGGAGACCGGGGTCCCAACACCCAGTGGACCCCTACGCATCCCAGCCCCGGATGGACTGGAGCTAGTGACCTCGTACGCCGTCGCCCCGCCCGCACCACGACCGGGTCTCGAGCTCGCCGGAGAGCACGCCATCATCTTCCGGAAGCCTACGCGCGCGGCTCCGGTGAGGATCCCGCGGACGCCAATCCGGGCAGAGAGCATCGAGGCGCAAAACCGAGAACACGCGCCCGCCATCCTGGCGCTACGCGATTCTCGCAGGCTCTCGGCCCTCCGACGACGACTGGCATACGCCCCAGCTGCGGCAGGCCCCGTCCCGCCAAGGATTGATCTCCCGCTCAATCACCGCTCCAGGAGCCGCAGCCGCTGGCGGGAGCTCCGGAGACTACGAGCGCGTTAAAACACAAGAGCTATCAAATCGGCCCTTTTCAGGGCCATCAACTCGGGATACGTTAGGGCCAGCTTTCCGGCTCCTCCCTCACCCATCCGGGCTTGTTCCGATGGAACCGAGAGCGGAACATAGTTATATATAGTTAACGGTTTATCTGTCAGTATACCACAGAGGCTTTTCTTATCGAACTGCTAGGTTCTCTGATCTTTCCTCATTTTAGTTGTATAGTTTACTTAGATACGTCCCTGAAGTTCATGACATGGCTGCAACTCTCACTAAATTCTTGTGTGCGGTATGGACGGGTGCTAAGTAAGATGATCATCTCCTTTAGGATTCGATTAGGTTGGATACGAGTGAACAGTTGGAGAGATTATTTTATGTACTTGCGGATCTACAAGATATTACGGCCGTGTAAGCCGAAGTATCTCGCTAATCTATTCTCTTCTAGTACATCCGATCGGCCAATTAGGGGTGATCCTAAAGAGGTTTCTTTTCCGCGGTTATGTACCGAGAGGGAAAGTAGATCTTTCTATGTTCAAAGTGCTCATCTTTGAAATAAACTACTATCCGACATAAAGAATGCATCCTACCTTTCTCGCTTCGGGTGGTGTATGATGAGTTCGGAACATCACAATTACAGATAATTCTATTCAGTCGTCCTCACAATCGTGCTTTCAATTTGCGCCCTCAATTTAGTTGTTTGTATGCATCACGAATATGTGTGTTTTTAGTATTCATTCTTCACTTCATACTACTTCATAAATACATTCATTTAACTCATCGTCTAAAAGTATGTATACGAATGAGTCGACTGATAGACATTGTAGTCTATGAGAAATCTGACTTATTCGTATCATTTGATATACCTATCTATTTATTTATAGCCTGATACTGTGCTATATATGTGATATTGACGAATATGTGATAGAATTTAACAACATTAATATGTATAGTTAATGTATAGCATTAATATGTAGACTTAATGTTGCATGTTCTGAATGTTAATTTTGTACAATAATTTTGTAAAAATCGACAAATAGATTATTATCTATGTATCTATTTACCTCTCTTCTAGCACACTTGGATGACTGTTAGCGCGCACCTCCGCGAATTGAAACCGCTCCGTAGGAGATCCACTCCTTGGCTGCCTCAAGCTGTCGAAGACTTAGGTAGGTTCTCAACCGACGCCAAGATGAACTCGCTCAAATCCTACACCATCTGTTGCACAATCCGTAAGCACTCACCAATGAACACAATAACTCTCGGGGATTCTGGGCGATACAACGTTTATTCGCGCCCGGGCGGACAATCCTCGCCCGGATGCGCACTCACGTGTGGAAGGCTGCCCGAGGACTCCGTCACAACCAGTATGAACTGAGCGTCAAGATACAAATGACTTGAATGACAGAATGTGACGATTGCGGAAAGCATTCCGAAGCAACATGTAAAAATACTTTCAATGATAAAATAAACTTTCCCGCGTTAATGTCATCTATTCGAGATGAGTATTTCACGCGATGGTAGCAGATTGGTCGAGGGTCGAGTTGAAGGCGCGTGTGAGTATTTGCAGGAATCTTGGCGTCAGGGAAGGCAGAAAATGAATATTGGACAAAGATATATTCGTCTGATCTTTATTGCAATATAGTGACAGAGCTCCTGAGAGATGTACTTACACGATGAATTTAACTATATTACTGAACCGCTGGTCCCTTATAGGCTCACGTATTTATAGGCATCGCAGCTCTTATTATCTAGTGCTATCTGTATGCTGTTTTATCTTTCTATATAAGATTAGTTTGCAAGAAGTAACTTAGATATCTGTGTGACAGACCAAAATTCTATGCGTTATGTATGTGTATAAGAGTCGCTCGCATGACCTATCCTGGGAGATAACTCACATATCGGCGTGAGAAACAGCTCCTAATGAGAATATTTTACTTGACACTATCTTGGGAGATGACTTACATGCCTACGTGAGAAACGGCTACAAATAAGATTATTCTACTTGACATTAAAGAAAATATATTTTCATATGATGCTCTGAGCTGAACGAACATAGCAAGATCTTCGATAAGCCTGATGTTTCATGAGTAGCTCGAAGTCGTTCGACACTGTTGGCGATGATGGCAAATTACGGTGTAAAATGTCGGTGGTCACTTAGATAGGTGTCGGCTCAAGGGCAGATAAATGATGATAGAGTCGGTCTGCACTGAACGGTATGCATGTGCTCTCTCTCTCTCTCTCTCTGCCAATATACCTGCACCTTTTTATAGTAAGCACAACATAATTAGTGTTACAATAGAGGTACCTGTCCCTGCATCTATCTTTTGAATACAGGGATTATAAGAGCACCTATGGCGGGGAGCTTGTGCAATTGTTGGCGGACCATGATTGCGGACCGATGTCGGCGGAGGATTTCGACGTTGAGTCAGCAGTCGTGAGGCTCAACTACAATTTAATGATGGCGATAGATGAACTCGCCCCAGTGAAAATTATGAAACTAAATAAAAATCGCCTTCCTTGGATTGGAGTTGAGCTTCGTTACCTGCAGAGCAAGAGTGAGGCACTATACAGATGGTACAGACGAATAGGACGAAGGCAATTCCTTAAGAACTACCCCGATCTCCGCAAACACGTTCAGGAGAAAATTGATCAGGCGAGGACTGAATACGTTTATAATCGCCTGTTCGATGCTCAAAATTCCAGCGCAATCTGGCGCGAGTTGCGGAACCTGGGTTTGCTACCACGAGTAAGTGGGGGGTCTTTGCATGGGCTCATGCCGGATGAGCTTAACACTCAATTTGCGCGGGTGTCTATGTCAAACACCATCAATGACAATCGGATACATATCATGCTCAACTCTGCTGCTGATGGTGTTTTTCGGTTTAAAGACATAAATATTAATGATATTGTACTGTCAATATCTAAGTTCACATCGCAAGCAGTTGGTGAGGATGGTATTCCGCATAGTGTAGTTGTAAAGGCTCTTTCGGTTATAGGTCCGTTTTTAGTGCGCCTGTACAACGGCTCGCTTGAAAGTGGATGCTTCCCAGAGGTGTGGAAGAAGGCTCTTGTGGTGCCATTAGCCAAATTAAAAATAGCTTCTGGACCAGATGATTTTCGGCCTATTTCACTACTTTGCGTTCTTGCAAAAATGCTTGAGAGAATTGTGTATAACCGGTATTTATGGTCTCACAGCATTCTCGACCCACTCCAAACTGGGTATCTATAGTACAGTTCGTCTAAGACTGCTCTGCTGAGACTGACGCAATGCTATGAACAAAATACAGGTGACGTTACTGTTATTGTTTGACTTCAGTAAGGCGTTCGATACTATATGTCCTTATCGGTTATTGAACTGCGTGATGCGAATGGGCTTCTCGCGAAGGATGCTAATGTGGATATGGGCATACTTGCCTGGGAGAGAGCAACTTGTCATCTCGGATAGAACAATAAAATCTTCTTGGCTCTTCACCACCCTTGGTGTTCCTTAGGGTTCTGTCTTAGGACCATTGCTGTTTTGCCTTTACATTAATGGTCTTGCCCTCGACTCTATGGGTGTGAGACATATTCTATATGCTGACGTCCTCCAGATTTACCATAGTTTTTCTAAGGATAACCTCGACGAAGGAGCCAGGCACGTAACAGCTGCGTCCCGTGCAATCTCGGACTGGGCCTCGTCTGCGATTCTTTTTAGAACTCGCAGGTTCCTTTCTGACATTGAGTTAGCCGGGTTCAATTTTATTGAACTCTGGGAGGGGACAGTCGTGTCTTTGTCTGAGACTATGAAAAGCCTTGGTATTGTGCTAGACGCGGGTTCTACCTGCATACCACACATTGAATTGATTTGCAAAAAAATCAACCAGGTTTTTATAGTCTACGTTTTTGCATCAGTATACCTCGGAGACTCTTCGTGCCAAACTGGTGCGTTCACTGGACTTTCCGCATTTTAACTATTACTCTATTGTTTACTTAGATGCGTACTTTGAGTTAAGAACAAGAATACAACGCTTACAGAATTCTTGTGTGCAGTATGTGACGGATGCTAAGTGGGATGATCATATCGCCCCCTTCAGGATTCGATTGGGCTGGATGGAAGTAGACGGTTAGAGGGAATATTTTATGTATTTGCAGATCTACAAGATCTTACGGCTGCGTAAGCCGGAGTACCTCGTCAATCTGTTCTGTCCCGATGCATCCGACCGGCCGGTCAGGGTTGAACCTAAAGATGTTTCGGTTCCTCGGATGCGCACCACGGTGGGAATTAGATCTGTCTCTTCAAGGTACTTATTTATGTAACAGACTGCCATCCTGCATAAGAAATGCATTCTGTCTTTTTCGCTTCAGGGGGCTAGTGATGGAGTATTTGAGGCTTTGGGATATCACAATAAATTTTTCTAATCAGTCATCCTCATAATTTTGTTTTAATTTGCGTTCTTAATTAATTGTATGGGTGTATCATGAGTATGTGTGTATTCATCGTTCACTTTATATTGTAAATATATTCATTGCACTCATCATATGTGGGTGTGCGTGATTTCATTTCATTCCTCATATGAATATACAACCATACTTGTATTCATGGTGTGAATGTATGTACGCGTGTGACTCGACTGATAGATAATTAGGAAAATACAAGTAATATATATGGTAAAACTGCACTTCATCTATGATTTGAATAAAGCTGTGATACTGTACAATTATGTTTATAAGTAGACTTAAGATGTTGCGTTTATAAATGTGTGTTTTGTGCAAAATTTTTAAGCTATTTACATATAAAAATTTATCTATCTATCTATCTCCAATTCTCTCTTGTAAGTTGGATTGACGGGTTTTTCTTCGCTTCGTAGGAAAGCCATCGATAAAGTATCTGCTGCACTCCTTAGAGTGATTTTGCTATTATCACGCACTGGGTGGTCCTGTTGGCTCTTGCGCTCACACGAGATTTTTCCATGGAGTCTTTTTTTTTAAACCAAGGATCATCTTTTGTCCGGTGAGAAAAGCGAGGTTATCGAGAAGCAAGTTCATCAGTTGGAAAGTGATTTAGGTGACAGTGAGTCTGACCGTCAAATTCGACAGTTCTTCATAGCGCCTGACACACCATCTTTCTCATGAGGGTTTACTAACATTTATGCTGCAACAGGTCTATTCGACAAAATTGCTGCCTAGTCAGTCTTTGATCAGCCCGACACCATCAAAATCACCATAAAAAATGACGAGAAACATAACATATGAAGATTTCGTTTTTTCCCGATAGAATACGGGTATTAGTATTGTATACTTACATTTAGTTATTTGTGTTTTATGTGTGTTGAGAATCGTGGAAAGGGTCGAGGTTTGGGAATAAACAACACAGAGAAGCTAGCAATCGTTTTAGTTTGTTCGCGTGTGCGCGTCGTGTACACCATTTGCGGAGCGGCTCGTCGGTGTTTCCTTGATCGAGGCGTCGATCGGACTGTCATTTTTCTGCGGCCTCCGGGCGTCCGTGCCTCCGTTCTCCTTGTGTTCTTTCCCGTTATGGGGAAGCTCGGACACCGTCGCGCCGTCCGCCGTCCGGGCCTTTACTACCCTACCTGGTTATGGCGGCTCGGGGCCCTCGGACCGCCTATTCGTGACCGGGGGGTCTCTTTAGGCCTCCCGTGCAAAGCCTGCCGCAGGCCGCCACATGTGTTTGTTAAAACTAAAACGTATTTGCGTCTAAGGTTATTGAAAGTGTGTTTTTATTATTTAATTCAGTATCGTAGTGCTTTTTTACTGTTAACTGGCAATTTTTTTACTAACTCGACTAAGTTATAGAGTCCTTACTTTATAACATAGGTGAACTGTTTCTCGTTTAAGGCTGTAGAAAATTTTTTTTTTCTTGCAAGTATTTATAAAATTGAACTCTAATTAGGACATTTGTCATATGCAATATCACCCCAATAAGCTTCTTGTCTGATTTTTTTCTTGTCTGAGTTAACATTTATATAAACCATTTAAAAAGTGGTGGAAAAGACATGGAATTAGAAAAAGAAATGGAATTACTTTACGGATGTCTGAACATTTTTGAACTTTTTCGATGAACGTTGATCGATCTCCACACTCCTCGCGGAGTGAGAGAGAACGGAGCAATTATTAAGTAAAATAATTAAAATAGTGAAGTGGGGGTAAAACCAGCGCGAATCACTGTGGGTTCGTGGCTTCAGCCGTTTACTCAGGTAGACACAAGATCTACTTGTGGTGTAAAGAGCCTCGCGGAGCTGGCTCCTTGTTTATGAAGGCCACCTCCTGTGCATAAGACGTGAAATTCCTCGTGGCCGTTAGGCATAGTAGCCCCGCAACACTCGTAGATTTTCGGGCCAAACCGCGAGTTTTCGGAGCGTCGGGCTTCACGCGGCACGACAGCTCGCACTTCCCGCGTTACTGGAGGGGGGGGGGGGGATAGCGATCGGCGACGACGGGTCCTTTCGCAGACAAAGGGTCAGTTTCGATTGAGACAGCAAACAAATGGCTAAGCGCTGTGGCACCTGCCCCTTTTCTTTTTATTGTACTGTGCGATTTCCTTTATTTTGTCTGTAATTCAAAATAAACGAATTACGTTATTAAATCTAAAAGACCTCGTACATTTTTGTGTCAAACTGTAACCTGCTCCTAGTCCTGTCCCTCACACCGACTTTATTACTAAAGCGTCGAAGTCCGAGTCGCAAAGCAATCAGAAGCGTCTGCTTTCGCATTAATCGTTAACGGTTGTCCCTACTGCAAAATCATATTGTCTTGCAGCATCTAAATTTATATTCCCTCTATTATTGAGGACGCGTGTGGGATCTTCAAATCAGGCATTAACGAACTGACTGCTGTGCACATTAACGTAAATCAATTAGCTACTCATTTTAATTTAATTGAAGAGCGTTGCAGTAATTATCACTACGACAGTCTAGCTATAACTGAAACGTTTCTTATCAACAACCTTTTTAGATCTGATTGTGAAAGGCAAACTGACAGTGGAGTCGGAGTTTACATCCAAGATAGTTTTACAGTGAAAGAAATTGATCGTTCTTCGTATAATGCCCTCAAATTTTTAGTCCTTGAAACACTTCATGAGAAGTCACGCAATAATATTGCTGTAGTTTATTGCAAGCCATCTTCACCCTATCCGGTTCTACTATTTGAAGCTAATGCTGCTCACTTGGCTCAGAATGCAAACGTCATCATTACGGGTGACTTTACCATTTATATGACTATTGAATTCCCTAGTGCTATCAACTTTCGAAGTCTCGTTTAATCGCATGATCCTGCTCTTGTACCGTCTAATCCCACACATTTATTTTTTCGTGTTGTATTTATGGTAAAATAATTATTTAATGTAATTGATACTAGGAAATCAGAATCGCTTTTTATAGCAGGCCATATATTCATCGAAACGGATTATTGCTATCCTAAATCTAATGTTTGCAGCAAGGTTATTAAATCCCATTGCCTAAGAAAAGTAAATATTAATACATTGTTCGCTGTGCTCAAAATATGAGTTTTATTCTCGACCCAAAATAACGGAGGTACATACCGATAACTTGGAGCCCTATAGATAGTCTACGTCCTATCGTCATCAATGCTTCCATTAGCTAGGCCCACTCCGCCGGTTCCGCATTCCATGTGGTTTGAAAGAAGAGCCTCGCCTCGTAAAGAATGCGGACAATTCCGTTGCATTCCACCATATCAGTATCCGCAATAGCATCCGAGACAGAATCTTCCCCAGAAAATTCTTCTGGGACCAGGAGGATAATACCATCATCGGTGTCGTTTAACTCACTAGTAGGGAACCCAATGGTTTCCAAAAAGTTGCGGGTGCCTCTAAAATACCCGCAGTCACGCTCTCCATGGTGAGAATCTAGGACAACGTAGCCGGCTTCACCGAAGCTGCGGCCTATCTAACGCTAGGAGGCATGTTTGCGGACCTATTGTCTTTCTGGATTCGCCGCTGTATCCGTTGAGCGGTGGATTCAGTCGTCGTTTGCTCACTAGGTCGCAACTTCTTCGCTGCGGGAACATCTACTGGCGTAACTACTGAGGGCTTCACATTCTTCATTACATACGTCGTGAAGCCCCTCGCGTCTGCAGCTTCGGATACTTTTCCGCCACTCGCCCTAACGCTGCTCGTGGGTTGGTGATTTTTGATTTACTGTCCAACGGGAACTGAGAATGTCACAGTACATAAATCGTCTTACTAATCCATTCCATCTCCATCTTGCTCTCAATCAGCGCTCCTCGCTTTCCCAAACGATCCTGGATCGAGCACTGCACCTACTTCTTGCACTGACTCTCGCTTACCACGAGGGTTTGTGTGCTCACCATGATAAAGAGGGTGGCAGATTTGGCTACCTTTCTCCATCTGCCCACCTCTACCTAACATTCTGCGCATGCAGTGTCTTCTTACTCTTCTTATTTCTTCTTTTCTTTTTCTCCCATTGGGAGAGCTTGTGACGATGTCACTTGAGAGAGAGAGAGAGAGAGAGAGAGAGAGAGAGAGAGAGAGAGAGAGAGAGAGCGAGACAGAAAGAGTGGGTGTAAGAGAGAAAGCGTGGATGCGAGACGGGAGATAGAACGCGGATCCGCTGACCAACATTCAAGTGCTTACAGGAGGCGTGATAGGCGGTAATAATTAATGTGAATAATACACATATTATTAAATATTAAAAATAAATGTTATTGAATTTTGTCTATTAAATATTAATTCAATAATTAACAGGTAATGAATGTAACCATTGTTGATCATCATACAGCATCTGAGTCATTCATGAAGCATTACGAAAATGAAATTCGTTTAAGAAGTGGATGCCCAGCTGATTGGGTATGGATTGTTCCACCATTATCTGGATCATCGACCTCCGTATTTCACCAAGAAATGGCGCTTTATTATTTAAAGCCTTCATACGATGTGCAAGTAAATAACTTTTTCTATAAATGTTCAAATGTTAAATATACTATACATATTTATTTATTATGTATTTTACGATTATTCAATAGTTATTAACTAAAATACGTATCTTTATTCGTTTGATCAATGTGTTTGTTTTGATAAGGACTTCAACAACGAATTCAATCGAAATATTTACAAAAGTGTTATTCACCTTCGTCCGGAATTAGTAGGTGGTATCGCTCTTCTAGAATGGGTCATCAATTCAACTTCATTGCTGACTATATCTGAACGATGGATGTCGCACCGTTTAAGTCTTTCTCGCGCTTCTTGTAGTGTAAGCTAATTACAAAGCTAGTAGCCAAAGGGGGGTATACCTAAGGGGGGTCAACTCGAGGATTGGCATTCTCTGATGAGAATCCTGATACAGATCCCTGAACTGGTGCACGATACTGTAGAGAACTGCAAACTTAGAAGGGCGAAAGGGGAGACAGAACGTTTAATATATCTGGGAAGAAGGGAAGGAGTGACTCGGCTCTGAACTCGCCCAAGCAGTCGTCATGACTGAATCCAAAAAATACAAAGAGATTTTTTTTCTAATAGAAAACCATTTTTTATTGTCAATATAAAACAAGTTAATTGACTAAAGAAAAAATAACTTTTCAGAAAGCTACCATCATGTTCTGTATCAGCTTATAAAAATTCATAGAAAATACCTAAGACCTCCTTTGTTTATCTCCAACATCAGAAACTATAAGCAGTGATTAATTTTATATTCATACTCAGGTCAACCTTTCATATAAGTAATGATTTTTTTATCTTATTGACCTCGGAAACCAAAACTGGGAAAACGTTGGACTTGGGAAATTGGTCTGGGGAAACGAAAACATCTGATTCGAGAGTAATATTTTGGCATTGGAATCATTCAAATCATTTAAATCCGTTGAAAAAAAAGGGAGCAGTATTTTTGACCGTTTTTTTACAAATGGGATCAATATGTAATGGTTGCATGGGTTACAGTACCACTTTAATGGAAATTACTGTAATTCACAGAATTTTGTCTTTCACATCAATACGAACGATTCAAGGAAAACTGAAAAGGCAAGAGGTATCTAGAGACAGACAAGTAAGAGGTTCTATCCGGAGCGTTCACCACACCGGATGCATTACGCGTTGTGTCACTCAGTGGAGTGGGCGTACTCAACAACGCTTCATCGCCTAATGCATTAGGCTAGCTCGCTTCAGCGCCTTGGCCTAACACAGTAGGCCCGATTGCTAAAACGACCCTTCGCTCATTCGTAATATGAGGAATCATTTCCTCGACCATCCCGTCGTCCGCTAAATATCCTCCCTCAGCTGCCGTGTCGTCTCACTACCCTGATCTAGTTGACAAATTAGGATACACTCATGCAATCTGGTATCAATAAGTGAATTACAAGGTATTTTGCATGAATCGCTTTTCGCCTGTACCGGCGATTTGTCTGAAATCGGGGACTATCCCTCTAACAACTTACTTAATACAGTTGGGTGGAAGCTGTGACCAAAGCTAACTCCTCACGCAGTGGAAAACAGGTTGTGCTACCTATTCCTATATAGGAATAGTCCTCTGGTCATGTATCTGGTAATACGCGATTCTCACTCGCCTTAGCCGGGACCAGATTCGTATCCTCAGGCTCGCTAAAATTTTATGGCACGATCCTGTTCCACGCCAAGTTTTTCGACTGAATGGTGGAACACTTTAGGATCCACTTGGCGATCCTCCCCTGGCGTTTCCCTTGCAAAAGAGGCAAGAGCACTGCCTTTGATTAGGCGGATCGCAGTTTAAAAGTTACCCCGGATACTTGAACTCCTCCTGATTTGAGTGTTCGGAGAGGGTGACTTCGGCTGCTACGCGGAATCAAACCACCCTTACCATAGTTGTTTCTGAGCTACACGCCATTTTTTGATATGTTGCCTGTTTTTCTGCGGTGGGCTACTCTTACTCAACCTATGGAAATTCTTGATTAGGTCATGTAAAATGAGCTGAGCGTCATACGCCTACTCAATCAGGTGTTCTATCGAGCGTACCTTCTGTTTATCAACCATGGCCTGAAGCCGCGGGTCCATGTTGATTGACAGCATCTCTATCTGCTTGTTAACACTGGGAATTTTCTTTTATTTCCTCATCAAGGAAATAAGCGCATTCGTGTAGGTCCAAACGGTCTAGCCTTGATCGTGAGTGTGCACACTGATCTCTGTCCCCGGTTGCTGTACCTGTCGGCGTTCCGGTCTATACCCCATCCGCAATTTCCCGCAATATTACGCCCATGATTGCGCCTGCTGTTTGATACGTACCGCCTCATGAATACGTACTATCTCATGATACGTACCGCCGTTTTCACGTTTGGCATGACTGGGTCCCTCAACTGCCTCTGCACAGTCTGCGAGCTCGTATATATTGGTTCTTCAAATCTTTGTTATTATGTATGGTCCACAGAACTTTAGCGCAAGCTTCGCCACTACGCCCTACACAGCTGAGAAGAACACTCGGTTTTTTTTCCAAACGAGATGTTGTACGTGCGCTATTCGTTGCCTCTTTGTCCAGATCAGCCAGCTTATTTAAACGCTACATTCAGGATAATCTGGCTTAAGTTCATTTATGATAAAACTTCTTCGATACGAGTTTTTCTTGCACTCGCCTACAGGAGTTTTAGCTAGCTTCCTGCCATCTTTTCATGACTTTTGTTAAGAAACGACAAACTTCTATGTTCCGTCGTCCCCCAGCATGTCTTCAATCTTATTGTTGGGACAGTACGTATAAAGTTGCCCGCCAACAAGATGACCACAGTAGGGAATAGCCGAGGACAGGACCTAGTCTACAGGCCATCCAGAAGAGGCCAAGAGGATAAACGACGCGGGGCTGAGGTACTTCAGCAGAGCACGTGCCTCGTGGGCTTCGCTCGCCATTGCCGCGAGAAGGCCAAGAGGGGAGGGTCCGCGCCCCTTTGCCTCAGTGCGTCGCGATCAATTTGATTCGGCTGCCCTAGCGTACAGACGTGAGAGATTCGTTTTGGCGGTCATCGCGGGCAGACGCAGGAAAGATAGCGTTGGGCGGTCGTAGAGTAGTAGAGTCAAGTCGAGTCGTGAAGAAACGTGAAGAATCGTGACGGTCGTGACATAGACAAGCGACGGAACTGATCCCGCTACAAGGAGACATAAGCGATGCAGACGACACTCCTCTAGGGATTAGTGAGTAACAAAACCGACGACGTCAGTGACCGACGGGCGGGTCAGGCAGTCGTGGTCTCCAGCATCCGACTAACGGCGAAACCAGGCGCCGCCTTCGAACAATTCAGGCGACAACTTTAACACCGCCTCCGGCATCGAATGGGTGGCAACCCAGAATCAGACGACGTCCGAAAACATCATCGGGAGGAAATTCTCCCATACGCGGAGTGCTTGGTCGCGGACGGGATGCGTTGCATCGGACCGAATAGTTATTCTACCGCGCCGGTCGTAGTCAGCAACGGAAGTCGGACCCCGGTTGCGCAAGTGGTGATCACGCTCGATCACCACCGACGGATCCCCACGCGTCTCGACAACGTGATCGGGACGCCTCTCGCCGCCGAGAGCTCATTAGCTTAGGGAAATTGTGTATATAGTTTAGGCAATAAAGAAATATATTTTTCATACAAAGTAAGCCCTTTATTGTGTATTAGTTATTAAGTTGAGAGAAGCTCTTGCCGGAGCCTTCTGGCCGTGGGCAGCGGAATCTCCCCAGCAGAAGAGTCTCCACTGGCTAGCCATGGGCCGCTCGCTTGGCGCCGAAAATATTTATAAATTTTAGCGAGCACGCGGTTAAACCGTCGTGAGGCGGAGGGGGGATATTTTACAGAGGCACGAGGACTCTTGCAGGCTCCATGCAAACGGGCATTAACTGCGTGGCTTCAATTAGGAGCCGAGGAGGACGGCTTGGGTGAGCAGCGCACACACAGGTAAGTGACTGTGTATTGCTTATATGTGCCTCATCGGTGGGAACGCACACCACTTCACATTCGTAGCGATCCGCCTATCTATCTACATTCATTGAAGATCTATCCACTCTTATAGAAGGCGCGACCTACTGTGTCTGCGCGCAGGTAAGAGAAGTGTTAGAGTACTGGTGAAATGCAGCAAATGTGGGCTGCATTGTCATCTAGCATGCTTGACGACAGTGTCACGTGTGGCATATGTATACACGTGTCACGCCTTGTGCCTCCTCCTTATATGAGAGAGAGACGACAGTGATGAATTGAGAGAGAGAGTAGTACTCTCGCGCTTCGCCGATGCGCCAGTGAACCGAGTGAGGCGAAGCGGCCTGTCTCACGTACCGCGGGACTGAGTCTAGCAAGCGCTGTTCCGTCTGCGCACTCGTCATCGCCAGCAACACGGCAGGCGGAGAGAGACGCCCACACGGATACGAAGCGGGACACCGTGCGGCAAGCGTCGCTTAATAAAAATGTTTCCACGTGCCTTGCTGCGACTTGCAAGATTAGCCAGAAGACTGCATCATCACCGGCGTCATTGGACTCATCATTGCAGATCTTATCAGATGCACCATCGACTTGTTTTGCAACACATTTGATCTCATTGATCGAGCGGTGGCCGATCTGAACTCATTTCTGGCAAGGAGTCTTGGCTCAGGCCACCTTGAATCGAATCGATCCGCACCAGCAGCGGAAGAGACGATGATGACTCTTATGAGTCGGGTCTCTGAGCTGGAAAGTATTAATAAAGCGTAATTGGCTGAGCTAGCTGCCCTGCGCGAAGATCGTTCACTGCTTTTCAGTGAGATAAGTTATCTAGAAAATTTAATGATGAAAAAGGGGGGCGCAAGGTGATGGTCGATGGATTGGCCACTGAGATGTTCGACAGCCTATTAAAACTAAGCTCTCAATTTATTAATAATAATATTAATAGTAATCATAGCTTAAATAATAATGTAAATAATGTAAATATTGATAGTTCTTACATTATCCGAATGGATGATTTAACGCGGGCGTTACATTTAGGGGAGCACGTATCGTCGGGGCTGCGGACTACTGCATTGCAATCAAACGTGCAATAGTAAACCAACTAAAATGAGCAATAGTAAATTTACGCACAACAATAACATTCAACACATTAGAAAACACAACAAAAACAATGGTAACCGCAATAGTCATAGCAATCCTAATGAATCAGCTCTCGAAGTTCCCGGACATATTTCGAGCAATCATCGGGATGATGTCACGGATGTCTCGGCAGTGAGTGATGCGGTCGAACTAGTGGTCACGGGGATGGTCGACTGCGCTAGCGCGGGAGTCTTGCCCTCTGATGTCGCGCTCGACATCATCACTTCTGTGCTCCCTTCCTTCGTACCTGATGACCTGGTCTCCGCGGTGCAGCTCGGGGCGCGAACGGTGAGTTCACATGGAGGGGTTGGTGTAAAACTCCAACCTTCAATTTCATCAATTAGGATGCAGCTTAGGACAATGGAAGCTGTTCATTTGATCTTAGAGGCGAGGCAGTCCTTTACTGCCTTCTCAACTCAGGATATTATATTTTCTCGCTTGCATGTGGCGATGTTTGATATCAAACAGCGTACTATTTTTATAAATTTGTGGTTAAATCGAGGTCAATATCGACGCTGTAATTTCTTTATTAGATGGAGAGAGGACAATAGGGTTAATGCTGTGGCCTCTGAGAATGAGATTATAATTTTATTCATGAGCCTCTCGCTTTGTCGGAGTTAAGTCCGGGTTGTGAGGATGTACGCTCTAATTGTCGGAAAGGGCCGATCATATTTGACTAGATCGGAGAAATGCTCGGTTGCTGGTTGCCGAGAGTGGAGAAGTAACAATAACAATAATAATGATAAGGCTGCGGGTTGCAATAGGAATGGCAGATTCCTTAGAGTTACTAACGGTGCTCATATTGAGGGACTCCCTCTGCATTTACATGATCATCCTAATTATCATCTATTCTGTGCATCGGAAACCTGGTTGGGTTTTAGTATCATGGATGAAGTCATCGGGATTGATGGTATCTTTTGCTCTTTTGAATACAGGGATTATAAAAGCATCGATGGCGAGGCGCTTGTGCAGTTGTTGTTGGACTGAGATTCGGGGCCGTTGTTGGCGGAGGATTTCGACGTTGAGTCAGTAGTCGTGAGGCTCAACTATAATTTAATGATGGCGATAGATGAACTAGCCCCAGTGAAAATTATGAAACTAAATAAAAATCGCCTTCCTTGGACTGGAGTTGAGCTTCGTGACCTGCAGCGCAAGAATGAGGTACTGTACAGACGGTACAGACGAACAGGACGAAGGCAATTCGTTGAGAACTACCTCGATCTCCGCAAACACGTTCAGGAGAAAATTGATCAGGCGAGGACTGAATATATTGATAATCGTTTGTTCGATTCTCAAAATTCCAACAATCTTTCGTGAGTTGCGGAACCTAGGTTTGCTACCACGAGCGAGTGGGTCTTTGCATGGATTCATGCCGGATGAACTTAACACTCACTTTGCACGGGTGTCTGTGTCAAATACCATCGATGACAATCAGATACATGCTATGCTCAACTCTGCTGCTGATGGTGTTTTTCGGTTTAAAGACATAAATATTAATGATATTTGCGACGAGTATCTCGCCGTGGTCGCCACTGTACTGAGCTCGTGCTTGCAGCCTTGACCATGCGCCGAGTGGGGGGCACTTAGCTGCGCGAAATTCGGCGCACCGCGGTAATTGTCGCGCGGGAACGCGCGCGGGCCGCGGCGGCTAATTGAGAAGAGAGGGCAATTAGGCGCGCGATCGGCCCTCGATCCTTGCTCGATCGCACGATTTGGATCAGTGTGTCTCGGGACACGGCTTCTCCCGAGACGATTAGTGGCGAAGCGCCACATTTTTCGTGCGACGCGTTTAGTACGAAGTGAGTTAGAGAGAGAGAGACTGAGAGTGAGAGAGAGGACGAGAGAGAGATAGAGGGTGAGAGCGGTGCACCGAAGTGCAAGTGCACTCCCCTGCCGATCAAGCTTGCGTACCTTGGGACACTTCGATCTCACCCTTGTGGCTGACGATTGGCGAAACAAGAAGGTAGCGCCAACAACAAAGCGGAGGGCGTTTTCCCGCCAACTTAAAGATCGCCGCCGCCGCCAAAGTAAGTGGAATTTATATATATATTTTTTTCGGTGTACGCGCGATCATCCGCGTCGGGAGAGTGAGAGAGAGAGAGAGAGAGAGAGAGAGAAAGTTATTAGATAGCGTCGACCAGATTGTCGGGTTTTGCTTGTAATTCTTTTTATAATAAATATTAATTAATTTAAAATTAAAACATCCGCATAATTATTTCGCCCGCCTTTTCCCATTTTTCGCGTCCCTTATAGCAGCGAGCACCCAGGCTCGCCCCGCCGCGTCCGCGGATTTTCCGTGCGACTACACGAACAGGAGGAGAGGACGGAAAGTCCTTAAGTCGCGTGGTAGCTGGGAGCCGGGGCGAAATTAGCCACCCGGTAACCGCCACGTGACATATTGTACTGTCAATATCTAAGTTCACATCGCAGGCAGTTGGTGAGGATGGTATTCCGCATAGTGTAGTTGTAAAGGCTCTTCCGGTTATAGGTCCGTTTTTAGTGCGCCTGTACAATAGCTCGCTAGAAGTTGGAGGTATGGATGAAGACTCTTTGATGCCATTGGCCACATCAAAAACACCTTCTGGACCAGATGATTTTCGGCCTATTTCACTACTTAGCTTTCTTTTCAAAGTGCTTGAGAGAATAGTTTATGACCAGTTTATGAAATATTTGATGTCTCAGAATATTTTCGACCCGCTCCAAACTGGGTATCGACGGTACAGTTCGACTGAGCCTGCTATGTTAAGAGTGATTGAAGACGTACACAATGACTGTTTGACTTTAGCAAAGCATTCGACACTATATGTCCCACTCGATTGTTGAACTGAATGATGCGAATGGGTTTCTCGCTAGACTTGCTGATGTGGATCTAGGCATACTTGTCTGGGACAGAGCATCTTGTCATCTCGGATAGAACAATAAATCTTCTTGGCTCTCCGCCACACTTGGTGTTCTTCAAGGTTTTGTTTTAGGACCATTGCTGTTTTACCTTTACATTAATGACCTTGGATTTGCCCTTGACTCTGTGGCTGTAAGACATATTCTATATGCTGACGACGTCAAAGTTTACCATAGTTTTTCTAGGGATAACTTAGAGGCAACAGCAAGACACGTAACAGCCGCAACCCGAGCAGTCTCGGACTGGGCCTCGTCTGCGTCCTTGAAGCTCAATGTTGGAAAGACGTCTGCTATTCTTTTTGGAACTCGCAGATTCCTATCCGATATTTAGTTGGCTGGGTTCAATTCTATTCAACCCTTGGAGGTGGTAGTGATTTCTTTGTCTGAGACTGTAAAAAGCCTTGGTATTGTGCTAGACGCAGGTCTTACATTTTTACGTTTTTTCCATCAGTACACCACGGAGGCTCTTCATGCCGAACTGGTGCGTTCACTTGTCTTTCCTAATTTTAACTATTGTTCTACTGTTTACTTAGATGCGTCCCTTGAATTAAGGACGAGGCTACAACGCTCAGAGATTTCTTGTGTATGTGACGGGTGCTAAGTGGGGTAATCAAATCATCGACTTCAGAATCCGATTGGGCTGGATGGGAGTAGACGGTTGGAGGGAATATTTTATGTATTTGCAGATCTACAAGATTTTATAGCTGCGTATGCCGGAGTACCTCACTGATTTGTTCTCTCCAGTTGAATCTGATCGGCTGGTCTGAGGTGAACCTAAAGAGATTTCTGTTCCTCGGATGCACACTGAGAGTTGAATTAGTTCCTTCCCTATGTAATGGACTACCATCCGTTATCAGGAATACATCCTCTCTTTCTCGCTTCATGGGGCTAGTGATGGAGTATTTGAGGGGGTGGCGACATCACTATAAATTTTTCTAGTCAGTCATCCTCATAATCTTGTTTTAATTTGCGCTCTAAATTAATTCTATGCATCTATCATGAGTATGTGTGTATTCATCCTTCACTTCATATTGTAAATATATATTTATTTCACGCATTCTATGTGGGAGTGCGTGATTTCATTTCATTCATCATGTGCATGTAACCATACTTGAATTCATTGTGTTAATGTGTGTACGTGTGTGACTCGACTGATAGGCAATAAGAAAAATTCAAATAATATATATGCTAAAACTGCGGTTTATGACTGACTAAAGCTGTGATTTGTCTAAAGCTGTGATACTGTGCAATTGTATAAATTAGTAGTCTTAACATGTTGCATTTATAAATGTATGTTTTTAAATACAACATCAGGCCGTGTAACAGTGCAGCCTCGAATTACTGCACTTCACTAATGTTCCCTTCACCTACGCATAGTAGGTCCCTTTTGTGAGAGAGTCGCGAATTTGTAATAGTAGTAAGCTTACTAGCGTGCATCTCGCTGGCGTTTAGTTTATGGGTGGGCAGATTAATTAGACGTGGATGAAGATATCTAGCTAATTTGAGATGTAAATAATAACCTCACTTTAATAAACTTAGAATTTAATAGTTACTTTTAAACCAATTGAACAAGTATTCGAAGTCCCTTTTACTCCATTGATTCCCAGTTTTAATTTCACATTAAAAAGATTTATTTAAATGGCCGGGCCCTACACTACGTCGGTCGCGGCGGGTGTGGAGTCGGGGGGAGGGAGGGTCCGGTAGAATAAATAATTATATGGGGCATCTATTTTAATATGGGCTTTATTGACATAAAAATAGGCGACGGGGAACAGGCCCGCCCCGCCGCATTCGCCCTTACAACTTTGCTCCCCGTCCCGCTCGTCCTGCGCGCCTCATCCGGGTGCCGTGCGCCCTGCCTCTCGCCCAGGCCGGTGAGCCCCCACGGGCTCGCGGCGGTGCGGCCGCCGGACCTCCGGGTATCAAGCCGGAGGCATTGGTGCCCATATGGGCACCTCGCCTCGGCCGAACCCTCACCGGGCCGCACACTGGGTCGCGCTATTGGGGGGGGGGGAGGGGAGCCGCGTCCGCGCCTCTCTCTCTCTCACAGGCGGGGCATAATATGGTATGGCCCTACCTGGCCGTCGCCTCCTCGCCGGTAGTCCCGGCCACAATCCGGCCGGGAAGTCGCCGCGGCTTCCTCTCGCGTCCCCAGGTGGTGTCGGGGCCGCGCGTCAGCTGGGCTCGCTTCCTCTCTCTCTCACTCCTTCGCCTTCGCCTTCTCACTCCGTTGCCTCTCTTAATCGGCGATCGGGGCCGATGGCTCGGCGTCCGACGCGAAACTAGACGGCGCGGCGCGGTCGCGCATTTCCCAAAATACCGCGCGCCCTTCCCGCCCCGCGGCCGCGGTGCCCAGCTGACTCCTCGCTTGCTCGCGCACGCAAATCAGCCCGTCACACATCTAACTTATTAACATCTAACCTTCTTTTCCGTCACGTAACTCCTCCTGTTCTCTCTTCTTCATCTCTGTATCGTCTATCGGTATTTATTATTTCTAATTCCTTGTACAATAGTGTCTGCAATATCTAACATTTTCCTTTTCTTTCTCTCAATTTCTAAAAATTTACAAGTAAATTATTATCTATCCATCTATCTATCTCCGTATCTTTTATATTACTCTAATTTTCTTACTTTATTCCAAACTTTCTAATTTATATCCCGTATTCTACGCTTAATTAACCCCGCTTTTTTCATTCTATGATTTTCCAGCTCTTACATATTTATGATTTGTAATTTTGGTTTTTTTTCTCGCTTCAGCTTCGACGATTAAAATATCAGTGAGTTCAACGACTTATAAAAATATTTTATTGAATTCATTTGAACACATATATATAGTGCTCATTAAAATTTTTTTAATTGTAGGACTCAGCATGGAAAACTCATATTTGGAAAAAGGGACGTAATAAGCATCCTATTTCTAAAAAACCAAGGCGCAAATTTCACTTTAAACAAATTGCTAGGTAATCATTTAAAATATTTTAATGAATAGTGATATAATTAAGAAATGTTTCATATTTATGATAATATATATACATATATATATACATATATATATATATTTAGAGCCGTAAAATTTACTTCCAAGTTATTTGGTAGAGCATTATCAAGAAGAATAAAAGCGACTGTTCTGTATGCTACCGAAACTGGAAAATCACAAATGTATGCCGATAAGCTGGGAGAACTGTTTAGTCATGCTTTTCATTCTCAGGTACTATTTTTTAAGAATTTTTATAATAAAAAATATTACTTACTATTTTAACTAAATTGGACAATGTAACGATGGCGGCATATTATTTTGGCGATTTTTTGTGCAATTTCAAGCTAGCTTTTTATTTCAATTTTTTTTGTAATTAACTTCATACTAGTTCTCATTATGTATACAAATAATTTTAGGCTAAAAAATGCGAGAAAAATAATTCCTTCTTATATAATTGTAACATACGTAATACTAAATTTTATAACTATGCCGACTTTTTTTCATCCGTCTGATTACATGCTCTCAGAAGGTGGGCTATTAAAAAACATGGTTTTTAGATATTTTTCTTACCTCCTCTTTAAAATTCTATTTCTCGAGGAATTCATTTCTAATTATTATAATTAATCCAAGTTTTTGGTACTCTAACATCACTCCATGGTACGACAATTTATATGAAAAAAATTTTTTTCTCGAAAAAATGCACTCTAAAATTTTCTATTTAAATCACTCTTTTTCCATTCTAATAATATTTTGGCTAGAAATATAAGGAAAGTATAAGCGATTACTGTGCACAGCTTTTAAGTGATTTGTACTTGTTTCAATTATAACATTTTCATTATCCCAAGTTTCTATCACTAAATAAGAACCGGCATATTGATTTACGACTTTATTGTGGTAGCCGGTAGCGGCAAGATAAACCCTTGCATTTTATATTATAGTGCATGCGAGAGTGGACGCGATTGGTGTGAGCAACCGATTCCGGGGGCCGCGCTGGCGAGGCGGTCTGGGATTGGGGCTGCGTGAGGGTATCCGCGTGCAGCGTGGCAATGCTCTCTGGTGGCAGTCGTGGTGAAAGCGTCCGGCAGATCTGCGGGCGTCAGGGGTGCGTTGCGTCAGCCGGTGCTAGCCGCGGCTCGCCGAGCCTGTCGGCGGGCATAGCTTCCGCGGCCGGAGGGTCTGCGTCTTTTTTCTTTTTGTGGCAGGCCACTGGGAGGTTTAAATGTTCAAAAGACACCCTCCCGAAGGGCACACATCGCCGCCCGCCGGGGGCCGATCGGATAGGTAGTGTCGGATTTTTACTGACTAAACACTCCTCCCATATGGAGAAGCGCCAGGTCAATCGACCTTTGGCTACCAAGAAGAATTGTGACAAGGGTAAGGAAGAAAGGATGGAAGTAGGGGGACGAGAAGATAGTGGGGGCTGAGAAAGCACCTACGATATGCAATATAGCGAAACAAGAAGTAGCCGTGCTACCCAGCTTGCATGGCCTGGTTACTAGGCCGTATGAGTTTGGTTTGGAGATCGCACGGCCCATGACACGAATTGATCAATTGGAGAGATAGGATTTAATTGTGCCAATTAGATAATGGAGAAACTTGAGTTTTATAAGTTTAAAAATGAGGCCATCATGCCAGACTCTGTCGAACGCCTGTTAGACATCTAGCAGGAGCATGGCAGAGAACCATCTTTGGTTAAAACTCTTACAGAGGAGTTTGGTAATGCGTAGCAGTTGGTGAGTCGTTGCATATCGGACACGGAAGCCGTATTGGCAGTCAGGAAGAATGTTGTGTCAGGAGGTGTGGAAAGAAAGTCGTTTAAGGAGTACGCTTTCAACGACTTTGCTTAACGCGCTCAAAAGATTAATTGGCCTGTAGTTGGAGGGGGAGGATAGGAATTTGCCTGGCCTCAGAAGGTAGACGACAGTGGCCTCCTACCAGGAAGAAGGGAAGTAATGTAGGCGCATGATAGCGTTAGCATTATTGCAAATAGCAGTAACCTGCTGACGCGGAAGGATTTTAAGGACATTGTTCCTGATCACGTAGCTACCGGTAGCTTTACGGTTTTTGAGTGCACGCAGGATGTTGGCAATCTCCGATGGAGAGGTAGGATCGAAAATTCCATTCGACGGGAGAATATTGTTCACCGTCTTTGAAATATTGCTGTGGAGAGTGGAGTCTTCTGGGTCCCTCTTCGGCCTCTTCGGAAGTTGCGGAGCGTTTCCCTGAGCTCTTGGGGGGTTTTCAGGTTATGGCATTTGAATGGGGAGGATTCTCATGAAGGAGGGATAAACTGTGCGACAGAGGCAAGGAATGCGTTAGTCAGGGCAGTAATTGCGTCTGGACTGTTGAAGAAGGAGGAAAGAGCAGAGATTACTGGGGGAGCAGGGGGTGCTGATTTCAGCAACTCTGAGAATGTTTTTTACACAGTGGGGCGGTGAAGAGTGGTTGGTGGGGCAGTCGGCGCAGAAGTTGGGGGGAGAGAAATTTCGGGGTCTTCAGACAGCCGCGGTAGATGGCGTGGTGCTCGCCTTGGTAATTTTTTGGCGTCTTTTTTGGGACAGCTCGCGATGTGATGTATAACTAAATGATATGTATGACTAAAACACATACAGCATTTGCATTGCGATGTAATTGTTATTCAGATAAACTAGACATATTGATATAAAGCTACTATTTATTAGAGATTGGCTTAAGAAAGAAAAGTTTGAGTTAAAGTATGTTAGGAGCAAAGATAATATAGCAGACTTTTTAACTAAGCCAATGTCAAAGATTGATATAAAGAGAATATTGAGTGAATATATTTTTTGCCATTAAACAAGTCAGCGTCTGATTGTGGGGGCGTATATTAAATATTGCTAGGCATTTATATGCACTCAGCCGCTTAGCGTGAATTAGAGAATTTGAATTTCGCGGTTATAATTTACGTAAACGCGAGAGGCAGTGCTGTAGCTGACCTTTTTTTGTTTATGTATATTTTTTTGTTTAAAAAATGAGCGAAGTTTTTGTGAGCACTTTTTCAATATGTGCATAACGCTCCTTGATTCACATCCAAAGACATCTGTATAGTGAGACGGGCTGATTATTTAAAATAATAAATAATAATTATCATTAGTCACAAAGATTGGTGTACGGTTCTTTTTCAACCTTTTCACGACAATCTATTTCCAACAGTAATCTTATTTTTCCTCTTGAGTTCGATCTTGATGGCAAGGCCGCCCAAAGTTTTAAGGTCAAAAATCGGATAATGACTATCAGCTGGCGGTCTTCGAAAAGCTAGTGAGTGGAGTATTCCACTCCCTTAGCTTCAAGGCGGCAGGTGAGGTCGCGAAAATCAGCTACCGTTTCCGGGTATGTACGAATGCTCGAGGAAGTACTTACTGTGCGGCGGTAATTTATTTCGTGATTAGCCATTATGGCGGGGCCACAGATTGACATCGCATACGAAGATCGGGGGAAGGGACCATGCGGCAGAAGAAAATTCTTCATCAGAGCTCGAAAACTTCCAGTTAGAAAGAGCTGGAGGCGGCGAAGGCGCGGTGCACTTTCGTTTCTTGCTATGTTTGACAATAGTAAAAGAGTTTTCGTCGAATGAAGAATTGATTGGGGATGAAGTATAGCTGCGTTTAGAAAGAGGCAGAAAGAGGCCTATTGTTGAGATGGTAAGAGAGAGAGAGGACACAGCTATGGCAGGCTGCGGTTGAATTGGGGTGGGGGTGAGAAGTGGGATAGGCTGGAAGAAGGGGCAAGTGAGCGCCGCCGTGCAGCAAGTTTGCAACGTTCGAGTGACCCTGAGAAGGGCCACTTGTTAGTTCTGAAAGGAACCGATTATGGTTGCTTCTGCGTTTTCCTGGTCATCGAACCTGAGCTGCCCCGTTGAGCTCAGGCGCCCGGAACCTTAGGCAGTCCAGAGGGACAAGGTAGCTGGCCCAATGAATTAAAACAGCTCGGGAGAAATCCATTTATTGTTGCACGTACCTGGTCTAGACGCCGTTAGCCCTACCTAGAACAGCCGATGACTGCCCAAGTCGATCGCGGAGGCGCGGCACAGCGTCCATTGTGGACGGGCGTCAACCTTGACGGTATTCGTTGGTGTCGCTTCGCCTACAGATCCGTTGCTTAGCGTTTGCATGCGGAAGCGTGGGTCCGCGCAGTTCGACGCATGGGGTTCGACTAACGTGAAAGGAGCGCGTGTCGATCTATCAGTCGTTTGCGGACGCGGTGCATGGAAAGCCTTAAACGTCGTTTGCCGGACGAACTCGACCTCTCGGTCGGTCTAAGCCGGAGGCGGCCGAACTCTGCGGGAGCGTTTGCACGCGGGAAGAGATCCGTTCAGCTTGGCTTACCAGAACGAAGGTCTCGAATCTGGAGAGTTCTGGGCGTTCCGGCCTAGACTTATATAAAATCATGGTTTCTTATCTCCGAGAGCGCGGACTCCAAAGGGAGCGCGGAATAACCACCCGTGCACACGGCTCTCTGATCGATCGTTAATCAGAAATCTTGAGAAGGTAAAGAAATGGTGTCAGATGAAATCTACGGGAGTAAATCTAGACAAAACCGAGATAGTAGTCTTTACAAGGAATTATAAGTGCAAAATTCGCAAAGAAATTACCTTCTACGGACAAAGGATACCTTACGCAGAAGGAGCCAAATACCTAGGTAAATTCCTAGATAAGAAATTGCTATGGGGCAGCATCTAAAGATATAAACTTAGAAAACCCTTAACATCGTACGTCTGCCATCGGTGCAGATTCGGGCTCGAGGCGCAAAAAGCTTTATGGATATATAAGGCTATACTGAAACGAAAGCTTATCTACGCTGTATAGTATGATGGAAGATAACCAAAAATAAAACCTCAATTAGAACCGTGGATTAAATACAGGCTGTGATATCAAGGAGAGCCTTCAATTTATAAAAAAGCATACCAATAGCTATAGTTAGAATTCTGTATCTCTCGGCTCAACAACCAAATTATAATAACAATAAATAAATATAAATTAATAATATATTATCCAATATTTATTTAAAATTTATTTAGAGTCAAAGCATACAACGGTTTCGATAGAGCATTGAGAATGTCGAGCGGAAAATAGGCAACCAACGATGAGCAATGCTCGGATGTGCTGCGTCAGCTATCGCAGAGGCAGTGGCATCGATCGGCCGCTCTGTATAAGGAGGGTGGGGAAAATCATGGGAGTCATTGAAGTATATTCATATGTTTATACGGCGTCCGCCGGTAGTACAAAGATGCCTTTATTTGTGCGGGACACTATGCCAGACTTCCATTCACACACTGCTCTCTTGTATCCGCCATGGCCTTCGTGCACTCTCATAGCGTAGGAGCTTACCTGCTGTTCGAATCTGCTCTTGGCCGCGACGCGTTCGCCGACGCCGCGCCGTCGCACAGTGATCCCGTTTGGGAGTAAAAGTGTCACAAATATGGTTTCCCTCGAGTTTTTAATGGATATGAAAAATTTCAAAACCAAAATGTTCTAGTCGGACTAAAATATGAAGATTCACTTCCCCCGGGGTAACCATTATTGATTTTATTAGATCTAAAATTTAAGGAAGTTGACGTGTACATGTAAATCAATCCAAGAACCGATTGTAGTTTTTGATGTGAGTCGTAAATTTAGAAGCTTTTAGATGTTTATTATGTATGTTTATATAGTGAAATCAAATATGCCGGTCACCTTTACAAAAAGTGATTATTTATTTAGTTAATTAACATTTTTTGAAGTGATAATAAAAAATGTTTATTTCTGTTTGAAAATGATATTTTTGTGTTCTTTACATAATTATGAATAAAAAATTTAACAGTTTATAGAAAAAATCAACCGTTTCGGAGTTAAAAATGAACAAAGATTGAAAAATTGAGATTTTTGCTATTTTCAACAAATAATTAATATATGAAATTATTAAGTAGTTTACACTAACTAAAGTTTAAGTTGCTTCTTTAATTTCGTTTCATACCTGCGAAATATAAATTTCTTTTAATTCTTTGAAGATAGTGGTTTCAATTCTCGACCTTGATTGCGGGCTACCCGCGTCCAAATCATCTCTGAGCGCATTATGACGAGACCGCTGTGTGCGTTACCTTTGAAAATGCGGACGTATTAGAAGACTTCGTCGTTTGTAAAAGAAGAGGCCACAAATTTAACGAATGCTGAGCCTTTTTGAAAGAGACAAGTGATCGTAGATGCTTTCTAGCGAGAAAATTACACCATGTTACGCGTGTTTACAAACAAAACATTCCCGCACGGACAGCAAAAGTACAGCGTCATGTAGAGTATAGGGAAACAGCTGCCATCATACTAGACTACACCGTAGCGGGCGCATGACCCCACTTGAGAAACAAACGAGAAATAGATCGGGGAACCTCGTGCAGATAAATCAGGTAGCCGAGTGTCCAACCGGCGACTCGCAGAGACAACTAAGGGCCTTCACGGCGGTCGCCTTTTTTAAAAATAGAGAGCGAAAACGGGTCCGTAAATAATGTTGATAATGGCCAAAGGTCGGGTCGTGCCGCTCAAACATACAACGGTGCTACGTTTGGAATTACAGGTGGCCTTATTAGGCACATGAAAGGAACTATAAATCGAAATAGATCGCAGGTTTTTCTGTTCAGACTCGACCACCGTATTATAATAGATATGCGCCTGTATTCCCGACGTACGTAGTTGGCGGAGTCAGCCCAGTATCGAAACGGGTGTTGACGATACAATTAGACAAGAAAACTACTGGCTTCTGGAGATACATACAAACTCCTTCGCATTTGAACTTGAAGCGTTAAAAAATGGGCGCGCTATTCGTAAGGGAAGTAAGATAATGGTCGTCCTTCTGAATCTGTATATCGATACCGTGAGTTTCGTGCGTACTAAAGGCCACGTCATCAAGCTCAAAGAAATCAGATTCGGCTACGATAATGCTTATCGTACTGAATCGACAATATTATCAAGCGAATAACGAAACAATTTTACACGAGTTGCGGCAACAATATTATGTAATTTTACAAAGGCCGCCAAGAGCTTTGGGATGTCAAAATACGCCGTGGAGAGAAAACTTCGATGGCACTTTCACCCTCCGTACGTCCTGCACATGCGGAAGAATGGGAATACCTCGGACTAAGCTAGTACGTTCTCTAGTCTTTCCTCATTTGAATTATTATTCTTTTCATTATTTAGATGCGTTTCTGGAGTGAAGGGCAAGGCTACAACGCTCACAGAACTCTTGTGTGCGGTATGTGACAGAAGCTAGGTGGGACGATCATATCACCCCCTTTAGGCATCGATTAGGTTGGATGGGAGTAGAGAGCTGAAGGGAATCTTTTATTTACGACACAGACAGTGTCGCTCACTTTTACGTGCAATGCGGCAGTGTCTTATACACTTGCCCCTCGGCCGCGTAACCTGCGTGGCGCGATAATCTGCTGGCCACTCAACTATGAGCTGCTAGAAGTAACTCCCGCGGAAGCGGCGTGGTCCTTTGAATTGCTTCGGTCACCAGGGAAAAAGAACAGGGGGAAGGGACGGTCGCTCTCGACGCCAATACGGTAAAGGAAAGAAATACGCAAAAGAAATTTTATTTAATTTATACTTCGATAAAACGTATTTTACAAGAATCCTTACTTTTAACGCGGAAGATATGCGTGCTCGCTATTTATTCCTGATACAGGTATGGCCGGTTGCAATGCAACAGGTACGACCGTTTTCCATGCAACAGGTACGATCGGTTGCATCAATGCAGTTAAATACTTTATCAACGGGCGTATAGCTGCTTGGCGGTACTCCTCAGGTACCGATCTCGGTCTTGCTCCCGGGTGGTGTGACGTCGCTTCTGGGATGTAGACGAGGACGCGTGACCGAACTTCGTCCAGGTTGGCGCGGACTTCTCCCTGGTATTCCGTCGGCGCAGCTCTTTACCTCGGCTTCTAGGCTTTTTGGTGGGAAATTGCTCACCTCGTCTTTCGCGCGAAAAAGTCCAGAGCAGACTGGCTTTCCCGCTCAGCTTTCCTACCTAGCTTTTCCAGAAAGCTTTTCCCCAAAACCCTTACCTAACCTATCGGCATGTTGGCCTTGACGGGCCCATTAATTGGCGCCCGTTGAGTATGTACGTATATGATTGAATCTCATCTTCATTCACTGTAAATACTACCATTTAACTTATTGTGTGTATGTGTGTATGCTTGTGACTTGACTAATAGATAATAAGAAAAATGTGATTTATTGATTTATTTATTTATGTGTATTTATTTATTGTTGTAGTTGCTCTACATTTATGATATTGACTAAACTGTGACAATCTGTAATAATTTTTTATGTAAGTTACTAAGGTACTGTGCAATAATTTTCGTTAAATTTTTGCGAATGGGCTTCTCGCGAGGCGTGCTAATGTGGATGTGGGCATACTTGTCTGGAAGAAAGCAACTTGTCATCTCCGATAGAACGATAAAATGTTCTTGGCTCTCCACTACACTAGGTCTTCCTCAGGGTTCTGTTTTAGGATCACCGCTGTTTTGCCTTTACATTAATGACCTTGGTCTTGCCGTCGACTCTATGGGTGTGAGACATATTCAATATGCAGATGATCTCCAGGTTTACCATAGTTTACCATTCTAGGGATAGCCTCGAGGCAGGAGCCAGACACGTAACAGCTGCGGCCCGTGCGGTCTTGGACTGGGCCTCGTCTGCCTCCTTGAAGCTCAATGTTGGAAAGACGTCTGCGATTCTTTTTGGAACTCGCAGGTTCCTTTCTGACATTGAGTCGGCCGGGTTAAACTCTATTGAACTCTGGGAGGGGATAATCGTGTCTTTGTCTAAGCCTGTAAAAAGCCTTGGTGTTGTGCTAGACGTGGGGCATACCCGGAGACCACACATTGAATTGATTTGCAAAGACTCAACCAGATTTTATATAGTCAATATTTTTCCAGTCAGTACACTATGGAGGTACTTCGTTCCAAGCTTGTACGTTCACTGGTCTTTCCACATTTCAATTATTATTCGATTGTTTATTTAGATGCGTCCCTCAATTTGAGGACAAGGCTACAACGCTCACAAAATTCCTATGTGCGGTATGTTACGGGTGCTAGGTGGGATAATCATATCACCCCCTTCAGCATCCGATTAGGTTGGATGGGAGTAGATGGTTGGAGGGAATTTTTTATGTATTTACGGATGATGAAGATCTTAAGCCGGAGTACCTCGCTGATCTGTTCTCTCCTGATGCATCTGATTGGCCGGTCAGGGGTGAATCTAAAGAGATTTCCGTTCCTAGGATGCGCACCGAGATTGCACTTTTTCAGTGCAATACGCTCGCTAATGTACAGGCAAAATCCAGTCCCAAAGGAGGACTGAAAAATCGACTAGCAATATAGCAATTCGAGATCACTTCTTTAGTAATGTTTTACGAGATATCCGAAGTTGACCTTAACATTATCCTAAAGGATCATGTCAAGGTCAAATTTTTATACATTTAGCGCTACCCAGGAAAAACAATGCAGACATACTACAATCTGTACCCTTTACCGTGCTTTATTAATATTAGTCCACCAGCTTCCAAATTTGTAATCGAACGCAACAAACTCCAAACACAACTCGAAACCTAGAAAACATAAAATCTAATATTAGTGTGTTAACTGATACTTAAACGAGTAATAATTCTGAATATTGTAATTCAAAAATGTAGATCAGACAATCATAAATAAAGTAGTTTGCTTCTAAAATTGTGATAGTGACTTAACGTATGAAAATTCCGGATTAGAATTAAAAATTTCTTAAACGATCTTTTGTTTGTATTGTAATTTCTTAATTTTAATGTGTCTGTAATTTTAATCTTATCTTTAAATGTAAAATGCTACGTCTTACCAAAAGAGAAAAGATATCGATTCTTATGATTGAGGCTGAGGTGAATAGTAAATCTTTTGAATGAAACATTTACTATGGAAGAACTCCATTATACTCTCGACCGTTCAAAATACTGTTGCAAAGTTCAATCACTTTGGTCACGTTAGAGATCTATCAAGTCTTTAAATATTAGCAATATCAAAATATGTGTAGTACAATATCAATATGAAAAATAAAAATTCTAGACAATTTTCTTTAGATAGGAATTAAGTATGAGAAGATATTAAATAAGAGGGTTACATTAAATAAGCACAGCAAACGATATTTTCGGTAGCGATGAACAGTTTGCTAACATGTTAAAAACTACGAGGGCCCTAAAAAGCACCTGTTTATTTTCTATGACAACGGGGGATGGGAGTGCCGAATAGTACCAAATGGGGGGATACTCCCGGTCCCGAACCATATCAACGGGGAATCGGAGGTAGATCCCGCTTCGCCGGGAATTTCTTCTGCGGGGTGATGGAACCAGGTACCCAGTGCAACGCTATCGAAGACGTTGCACATGATATCGGGACGCCTGTCTGGCTCTTAGTTGTCCACTATGGTGCTCAGGAAGCCATACTACTGGGAGAGATTTTGTTCTCCAAAATAAAGCGCAGAGTATACGTCCCGTGCAGACGTAAGCGACCTAGGCTAGCGGTTGCCCTGGAGCCGTGAAGCTCGCTTTGCCTACAGGCTGGACTCAGTGTTTACATGCAGGAATGTTGGTCCATACGGCTCGGAATGCTGAACACTAAAAAATGGAAGCGTGAGCCGAAATAGATGTCCATGTTAGGCTCTCGTATCGGAACAGCATGAACTTAGGCATAATTTCAAGGTCATTGACTATTGTACAAAGTACTATGAATATACCTTGCAATAGCTTTAATTTGGTCATATAAAAATTAAGGATAGAGCATTTAAAACATAATGGAAGTAGGTTTGAACATATTCAGGCTTCGTGATGTACTATTCACGTTTGTACATACTTGCCTACGATGCGCTACCGCGCATTTTTATGAGACAACAAGAAATCTGTAGCTCAATTTTACCTTATAATATAAATTTTTCAAATATTTAAGGTTTGGTGTAGACTTTTTCTTTCATGGATCAATGAATTTTGTTCGATAAACATTTAAATTGTAAATATTTAACATGTAATTGGAGAGCAGATTCATTTTAATGAATCAAGCCCTTCCTATTTTCGATTAATTTTTTTTATAAAAAAAATTAAAAATAAAAATTAAAAAAATTAAATATTTTATTTTTGAAGACTGCGTCGAAAGACATTCTATTTATTGTAATAATTTAATTTTTACAAAATATTTGTACTGATGGCGGAGGTATTCCTTGGCGCGTTACGCCGTTTCATGAGTGGTCGAGGGGTTTCTTCCATTTTTTAAATTCGTTTTAGCAGTAATGTTTCATTAGGTTGATGATGTTGTCTTGATCACAGAAAGGAGCTGTATTATGTGACTTGTGTTGAACAAAATTTTCATTGCTTTTTTTTTATCTTATCGACATATTGATTGCAATCTATTTGTAGATTGCTTAAATACTTCAGATACTCGTAATTATCTTTACAATACATAGATAATACATAATTCTTGTATTAGACATATTACTATAGCTATCATCATTGTATATCACTAATATATCACTATATCACTATATCACTAACCGGTTTATATAAAATTTCATTATTAGTTTTGTATAAATATTAATATTTACTTTAAAATAACATTAGTTGCATATTTATAAATATATATATATATATATAAATTTTACATTGTACAAATTTTTTTAGTTCCGTTTTTTAATTATCCAATACATTTATTTTGGAGGTTTTTCTGTTGGTTGAGTGGATAGGGTATAGTTTTTTGCATTTATTATATATTTTAAATAATAATTTAGAAGGAAAAGGGGGAAGGAATGCGTTTTATCACACCTGTGGATTCGTTAGGTTGTAGAGAAAGTAGCGAGAGTGCTACCGATTCGTTTCTTACCAATACACGTTTTATTGGTTACCGACTGTCAGTAGAATGTAAACACCACCTTCTAAAACGGTTACTTCGTATGCAATACGAAAAAACGGTCGCTAGATCTTAGCTTACTTATATCTAGGCTCTTAAATATACTTATGCGTAGATTGAAGCTTGTCCGTTCTTCTGTATTCTTTTAACCTCAGATGTTTGCCTGTGGTTGCTTTAATCTCTAGATCGTAATGCTTCAATTTAATAAGAGGAGTGGTTTGGTTCTTGGTAAGTGTGACGATCCTATGGATTCATTTTTGGAGTCATCATGGTTATCATCAATCCTTTGTGCTTTTATATCTACATAAGTTTTTATTACTTTAAGTGGGCTGTTGTCTAAATGAATTAGTAGCCTGGTGAGAGTACTCCATAGGGCTCCTACTAGTCTTAGTGAACATCCATAAATTTGGTAAAGGAAATATCCATTTATGACAATGTTTATCAACTGTTTGAGTGAAAGCAGTATGATTATGATTTCTAAAGCTCCTGCACTAGCCGTACCGATAGTAAAAAATTTATTCTAATATTTGGTCTATGTGGAGTTGATAAATTCATTTACTGCATCTTTATGGAGTAACTTGGAGAGTATGGTTTCTCCTCGTTCTACAGTGTCTGTTTATTTCTGTAGTAAAATCATTCAACACTGCTCCTCATTCAATAGGGAACATTATATGTTCTCTTAAATCATTAAGTTCTCGTTCTGAATATATACCACTCGTGGCTAGTGACGCTGGGTTTACGTATTGCCACGTTGGTCGAGTTATAGGCTTAATGACTGTAGGTTTGTTACCGTCGGTTGGTTCTGGTAACATGCGGTACCAGGCGTCATCTATCTGATAGTAAGAAGGCAGCAGTCGGTTGCAGTCTACTCTGGTCCCTTGGGTTTTGAGGATGTGTTCTTGGAGTGAGACAATAAGTATCATTGTTTTGTGTTACTCGTAGTTCGGCATAGCATTGCTTGTTTGCTGATACCTGGACTTGGACGGGAATGCACTTGATAATATGTACCGCTTCTCCTGCTATGACGGCCATATAACCTGGACCTCTCATTAGATTGTATGCAAACTGATCAGGTGATTGTGTAGCAATAGCTAAGGCATTCTTAAAGGTTTCGTGTTCTAAGTTGCAACGCTGTCGTATGGTATCTTGATAAAGTCGTTGAATCTGTATTCTTAGGAGTTCCTCTACATATACAAATTTTGAATTCATATACGCAAAGATGACTAGATTGTTGATGGACCTGTCTCATTTAGTGTATCTCGAACTACGAATGATTCGCCTTTTCTTCTTTCAAAAATGATTAGTTTCGGGTGTTCGGTCCTAATTAAAGTGTAACCGCAAAGAAGTTCGCGTGCCTTACTTGCTAAAGCGAATGTAATATCGTCAGTAGCTAGTACCCATGATGTCGACCATTTTGTTAGCGAAACCTTCATAAAGAACTCCATACTGGTGGAATTTGCAGTTACTACTGGGTAATATTTTTCATATTTATAATATTTTTCAAAAGGTATATCCACCTTCGCTGTCTACGTAATTCCCATCTGCCATAAAGCAGGTCGTACTGGAGCTTAAATGAATTTTGTTATTTTCTAGTTCTACTCGCGCTTTCTGAGTACGGATTTGGATTTTCAATAAACCTTGCACTACGACAGATTCTCATGAACCATAGGGATCGGCATATGGTGCTCCGTTACAACGTCCGTCATCGTGGATTGATCCCTCTAATGCAATCGGATGTGAGGAGATTCGGTTAACCTTAATTCCACTAATTACGTGTATGTCGCCATATCCGAGGATACCCGAATGGTATACTTCCTCGCATCTATTACGACTAATCTCGGCAATATATTCAGCATATCCATACCTTACTACGGAGACGTGGGAATGCATACCGTAATAGAATACTGTCCTATGCACCTCTATTTTACACTGCACAGTTTCGGATTCTGCGTATTCATTGATTTGGAGTAGTTAAATATATTGTGATGTTTAGTGTGCTAGCTGGTATGCCGCAAGGTCCTACGTCTAATAGAGATAGCGTTGTTATGTTCAGCGTCCTGGACCCGCAGTTATATCCAATAAATCCATTTAATGGTACTAGTAGGGTGGACAACAGGATAACTGGTGCCATCATCATACTTATTATTATTTATTTTTTTTTCTCTGAAATCAGGAAATGAACTTACATTATTTTACATTTTTATTATTCATCTACTGATTTATTTCTTTTCTTTTTCTTTGACTTTATTTCGTAGTTTATGTATGATACGCGTAACCGATTAGCCTGAGTTAAATTATTATTTTTGTTAAATTGAATTTTTATATTATTCTTACTCAGAATTTCAAGTATTTTATGAGGTCCGGAGTAATGATCAACGAATTTTTCCGGTTTGGGACCTCTAAGTACGAATATGTAGTCAACGACTTCGAAATTAGTTTCGTTCAATTTTTTATCGTAATATTTTTTTAATTCAAGTTTAGATTTGACTATATTTTCATGAAATAATTTCTCGATCCCTGTCCGACGTAAGACTAGGTCTTTTACGTAACCTTGATAGGTCGGCATCAAATCAGCTTCACGTAATGGTTCGTTTGAAGGCAACCGTGTGAGCCTCCCAAAGACCACCTCGAAAGGTGTATGCTTCGCACTTTCCTGGATACATGTGTTGTAATTTAGCATTGCGAGATCTATCCACTCATCCCATTTTTCTTCTTTACAAGTGTATTGTTTAAAAAATTCTCCTAACGCGTGACCTTGCAAGTGACCCGTTTGACTGCGAATGGAATGCCATGGTTCGAATTTGTTTAATACGGAATCTTTTTGCGACGCGTTGTATTAAGCCACTAGGAAAATTTCTCCCTTGATCGGTGAAAATGACTTTAGGGGCTCCAAATATACATATATACCATTTGAAGAATACGTCGACGATTGTGGAAGCTAGGGCGTTAGGTAAAGGAAAGGCTAAGCAGAATTTTGATAATTGATCCTGCATAGTGAGGATGCATTCGTTTCCAGTATTGCTAACGGGTAAAAGGTTGACTTTGTAAAAGGTTGATCCGGGGGGGTCAATGATGATTATCGGTTGTCCTCGACGTATTTGAGGGTACCTTTACAAATGATTATCTTTGTATTAGTTTATTTGAATATTTCATGAAATAGTCCTAATATCTCATTCTATTCTAAGTTCTCAATATGGTCACTGAAGGCTAAACTCATTTCTTTGAGAGACTTGCTTTCTGAACATGTTCGCAAGCTAATTAGTGTTCTGCGTATATTGTCTTTTACTTCAGTGATAGACTCGCCACATTCTCCTGTTATAGATAATTCGTATCTATACTTGTTGTTTGTTTTTCGGAATTCTAGTACTTCTCCCACCTGTACTTCTTGTTTTTGTGGTATTTTACTATTTTCGAGTAATTCCTTAGCTCCTTTATCGCATGGGGATCCTTTATTGTCAATAAAATAGGCTATATAGGTTTCCCGTAAGTGTAGCGCCTCCTTGGATTCTATTATTTGTATTCGGGGTAATTCGTCGTCAATATCACTGTGCGACTCTATTGAACTATTGGCATCTGAGTTTCTCTCAGTTGATTAATCAGTTTGGCTTCGATGTCGCTGTCGTCACTGCTTTCTGCGTAATTAATAGTGGGCTTTGATCGGTATGATTTTGGTGTTTTATGACATCGGGGTGGTTCGTGGGGGTTGTATCTGGATATAACCTGCTGTTCTTCAAATTCTTAGGTCTATGCGTCATAACTCCTACTAACTTAATTTTTCTGATTTATACGTGATTTCGTAATTGACTTCCGACAGTTTAAACCACCACTTTTGTACGCGTGAGTTGAAGAGTTGAGGTTTTCAACCTCTCAAAACTCGGGAAGTATAGCCGATGAGTCTGTCTTTTCCTATTTCTCCCTGGGAAACAACTCCACCTATTGCATACCCTAATGCGTATGTGGTGAGGTTAAATGGTTGCGAAAAATTAGGGAATTGAAGGAGTGGTGGTTTGCACATCAGATTCTTTAGTTTTGAGAAGGTCTGTTCGCATTTTTCATCCCAAACGAATTCTATACTGTCTTGTAATAGTCATGTAAGGGATTTGGCGATCATTGCAAAATCATTTACAAACCGTCTGTGGTACCCAGCAAGTCCTAAGAACTGTCTAACGTTCTTGACGATTCCTGGTCTAGGAAAGTCTTGTACTGCGGATATCTTATTGGAATCGCGGCTTATTCCATCTTTGCTTATTACATGTCCCTGATAACCTACCTTTTTCTTTAAGAACTCGCATTTTTTATCCCTAATTTTAGGTTTGCTTCCCTTAATCTATTCATTACTATTCTAAATTTTTTATCGTGTTCCTCTAATGAATCTCAACTTACTTTTGTATTTGGTCTCTTTAGACCGCGGAGTATATTATCCATTAGTCTTTGGAAGGTGGCTCGTCCGTTTCTTAGTCCAAAGGACATGCGTTTGAATTGATAGTGTCCAAACGGTATACTAAATGCAGTTTTGTGTGCATCATTAGGATCCATTTTTATTTGGTGGAATCTGGATGCCAAATCTAAAACAGTATAGTATTTCCACACTCCTATTTGATCAAACCTCTCTTATATATTTGGTATAGGGTATGCGTCGCTGATTCTATTTCATTCCATTTTCTAAAATCAAGGACTACTCGCCATCTGGGGTTTCCTTCTCTGTCTGGTTTTTTCTTCGTGACCCAAATGGGGCTGTTATAAGGTGAATCTGAAGGTACGTTTAAGTCTGCGTCTAATAGTTCGTGGATTTGCCTATCCACTTCCTCCTTTAGAGCTACTGGGTGCTCATATTGTTTCGCGTTATCAGGATAATCATCTATAGTTTGAATCCTATGTATGACTAAGTTGGTTGCGCTGAAACAGTCACCCTTGAGGTGAAATCTGTCTTGATTCTCTTCTATTAACTTTGTAGTATGATCTATCAATTCTTGATTCAGGTGGTCGAATTTTAGATCGGATTTTAGATCTCTTCCCTCAGTTTGAATACTCAAACTGAAGTGTACTGGATAGGAAAAATGGATCTGTTCAAGTTATTCGGTTTAGGATGGGATATCAAGTTCAGTTATCATCATTACTTGGCTTAGATGGCGTGTATAACGGGAGGCTTGGCCTCTAGTTTCTTCTTCTTTATTACCCAGGGAGAGGTTCGTAGCGATTTCTACGTCTAGATCGTCCCGAATTTCATCCTTTGAATCAATAGCTCTGTTAGAGTCAATATCGAATTCGTTTGTTAGGAGGGTGCATCAAATTCATTTGGATCTATATCAAATCCTTCTGCTTGTTCCTTGCCGTAACTAAATTCTAAGGAGAGCGAGTTATTCTCGATTATTAGTTCTTCTGAATCGTAATTGAGTATAGCATTAGTAGTCGTTGGGTATGGGCTTCCTAGTATTCCATCGCAAGGTAACTTGAACTCGTCGCTAACAACGTGAAAGGTATGGGTACAGATGTTACGTACTAGTTGTGTTGTACCTAGTGTTTGGGTTAATTTTCTACCTATCCCCTTGAGGAAGACAATTTTCCACTCATCTATGACTTGTTCTGTAGAGAGCAGTCCACGTTTGATCAAATTCGCTTGAGATCCGGAGTCTACAAGGAATTGTCCTTCTTGATTAATGATCTGATCGACGAGATGTACGAAAGGTAAATCGCTCAAATCTGCCCTAGTTTCTAGGTTAAGAACAGTGGTTTGTTCGGGTCCTATGCCTTTTTGTATGAATAAGTAAGTTGTCCCATTAATTTCGATTAATTGGGTTTGGAAATTTACTTCTGCTTTGTTTTGATGGAGAAAATCGGACTCAATTATGCCATCCCAGAGTGAGAAACTATTGGATACAACTGAGAACTTAATTGATGCATTGAGAAATTTCATCTGTACTGATCCTATAGTAACTTCTGAACCGAATTGAATTCTGGATACAATGGTTAAGTTGGTGTGGACAATTTTATCATTCCAGGCGAGGCATTTTTATTTAATAATACTGACTTCTGATCCTGTATCTAGCATGAGTGTTGTTAGTTCAGCGAATGGTTCTTTTAATAATTTGACGAGCGGAACTAAGGATCTTCTTTGTTTTAATTCCAAAGAATTAATTTCGCGATTAGACTATTCACATCGTGGGTTGGGCGCTGGCTCGGTATAGTCTCTACCCTCGCGCCGGTAGGACGGGGAGTCAAGTCGTTTCCCTGGTTCGGTAAGTTTCTGCCATTATTATGTTGTCTTTATATCTGCAGGTCACACTCTGTTTTGGTAAATTATTTAGATTTGCACATTGTGGGGCGGAATGGCCAGGTTTGTTGCATAATTGACAGGTTAGTTTCTAGGTCCTACAATTATTAGCCTCAATACCCGCCCTTCTGCACAGTTGGCAGATTCTGGGGTTCTGGCTTGATTACATGTTACGTTGATAAAATTGATCCACTGTGTGGCCTAATTTATTGTACTTGCTGCAATTAGGGGTCAGACGGGACGAATAGTTGGTTGCGATATGGCCTACCTGACTGCAAATTTGGTACGAAATCTTACTGTAAACCGGTAGACTATCATGTTCCTTTTTGTAGCATTTATCGACAGTGTGTCCTTCCTTATTGCAGTAAGTATAATTCGTCTGAATATTATGTATTAATTTACATTCTCTGGCTTCATGGCCAACTGCCCTACAATATTGGCAGATGAAGGTTGTCCTTCCTTCAGTTGGTCCATGAGAGTGAGGTGTCGAATATCCTCACAACCGCTGCGAATCTATGAGCGTTTTTTCGGTCATGATTGCGTCTTTAACGATGTCGTTGACATTATTCATTCTACGTAACCTCTGTTCGATCTCTGGTTTGAGACCTCGTCTAAAGCACTCGATTATGGCTTTTTCGATAGTCTTTTTGAAGGTTGGTTAGCTCTAACTTTATTCGCAAATGCAATAACTGAGTCACCGTCGTGTTGGAATTCATTCCCGAAATGCAAGAAAGAGAAAAGTTATTACATTTAAAAAGCACAAGAAAATATAATATAAAGAAAGTATTGTAGTAGAAAACATTACCTAATTGACAAAAACTTTCTTTTAACATTCCATCAAAATTATTCGTTATTTCAAAGAGTAGATCCGGATCATATTTCTGCTGAATAGTATTCGAAGCAGAATATATTATACATTTTATTAATAATTTTCTATATTTTCTATTTTCTTTTTTTTCTGTTAATATTCTTTTTGTTTAACCTAATCTTCAACAACTACTAGTTGCACTTGTTGATATTTGACTCCAGTGGTGTGCTATTTGATTTTAGCATTAGTAAAAGGTATACATATAGTAATATCAATTATCATTGGCCGAAGCACATTCAAAAAATATCCTAACAAAACTGGAAACGATTTAAAATGAAACTGAATGACCTAAAAAAGAGAGCTTTTTTTATAATGAAAGTTTCATGTAATTTAAATCTTATGCGTAATTTAAATGTTATTATTAATAATGAATGAAAGAATTGAAATGATTAATAATAGTGAATAATGAAATAATTGAGTATTATTATAAATAGAAAGATATCTTCAATCATAACTTATGTTCGAAAATATCTTTAGGCCAGAAAAACTTAAATGGAGAATAGATCCAAAAAATGATGAAACATCATATTACCATAATTTTTTAAATGAATGAATTCAATTATTGGAATATATTGGTTTCGATATTGTAAATGGGCCACTACAAAAATGGGAATCACAGAGTTCATCGCATTTAAAACTCGAGGTTTCCGTATATGGGAGTATTTTCTCATATGTTTGGTGTTTTTTCTATAATACAAGTCAAGCCTGCAATCCAACAGATATTTTATATATATATATATGAACTACAGGGTCTCAACACTTTGAAGTCTCAACGTAATAATCGTTGAATTCTGGCACTGTGAAGCATTGAACGGTTCTCAGTGTATTAAATTCTTCTGTTTCGAAGCACCGAAATCATTTGTTCCAAAATTTTTTCGGTATATATTAAGTACTTGATGACACGCTACAACGCGTTTGGTATTATAAGCAATAAAGGGATAATTTATATCTTATATAATATATTTGGACTTCGTGCCGCAAAGTCCGTCAAACCTATACAGACGGTCAAGATTTTCTCCGACTGAGAGGTAGGCTGCCATCAGGAAGACCTTCGTCTGATGAGGCTAAAGCCTCTGTTCGCAATCAAGGAAGTAGGCCTTCCGCTTGTACTGCAGCAGCGATAAGCAGGACTGCCCATGTGTATACTACCCCGCGCCATTCGAGTTCCTTGCCAAAGTAGTGCGTGCGCTACCAAGTGAGCTCGTTCTTCGTATGAGTGCATAGAGGTTCTTCATAGTCATGTGTAGAATATGGTGCACTCCGAAGGCGGTAGAAGATACAGAGCGGATATTGTTGAATAAAGCCTCTTCCAAATAATAATTCACCGGATATTTATTTTATACACCCACCAAGCTTTCGCTGCACCTATCCGATAGCAGGAAATCGTTGTAAGTCAGCCTATCTATCTGGCCTGGCTGGGTTTTATATGGGGCGACCAGGACATGTGCTTGAGTAAGCGGTCCCGTAGATAAATGACTAGTGGGCATATACCGTGCGTCAAGTGTTCGGCCCGTCAAGGCCAACAGAAAGAGGTGAGGTAGGAAAAAGCAACAGGTAAGACTAGGCTGACGAAAGTGGGAAAAGGCAGGTTTTCCGAGATCCTTGACGGGAGAGAGACGCGACGCGGAAAACGCTCTTCCGAAGTCAGGAAAATCGTCCTTTTCCCAAGGAGTCGAAAGATCCAGTAGACCTGCGCCGACGCCGAGGAAACAAACAGAGGTCGGCGCCTATCCGAACGAGCTCTTGCCAAATTACCCAAGGTTGAAAGCGGTTCTGAGGGAGATCTTCCAGAAGGCAGCAACGCCCTTTTTCGCTAGCTCATAAATTTTTCTGTGTCTTGCCTAACTCGTGTGCTCAGGCACAGGCTAAAAACGAAACAATTGACTCGTTAAGTCACGTTTAACTTTGTCGAAAGTGTGACTTCCATCCTCACAAGGGACGGACGTCACAATACTTGCAATATAAGGGTAGAAAATACGAACCATTTACTCCTATATCTAAGCTAAGATTGTGTTGAGTAGATTATACATGATTTATGTTACAATCGTAATCAAAGTTATGGTTTATAATAATGAAAATATTTCGTTTTAAATTATTTTTAGGTGTTAAGTATGGCAGATTACGACATAACTAAAATTGAACATGAAGCACTCGTATTAGTAATTACATCAACGTTTGGTAATGGAGATCCACCTGAAAATGGCGAGGTATTTTTTAACTGCTTAAAACTGCTTTTAACTGCTTTTTAACTCTTTTCATGAAATTTTAATTAAACGTATCTAAATTCTCATTAATAAAATTTTTATGATTTTACGTGTTTGTTACGTGATAAGATATTCATTTATGCTAAATCTAATATGAAGTTCCATAAAGCTCTCAAAATAAATATCTATAATAAAATATAATAAAATACTTTCAATGAACTTAAAAACTATACTTTGTGACGGAGTTCTCGGACAGCTCTATGCACGGTCGGCCGTATGGGTTATGACGAGTGGTCGTCCTCCTGGGACAAATAAAATAATTTGTTAATAGATTTCATTAATACATACTTGAAATCGGGTGACGAGCAAGATAGGAAATTGCATCGCTGCAGGTTAAAAACAATTAACTTTAATCCCCAGCTAATAACAAAATTTATTTGATTTGTTGAGGAAAACAATTGGGGAGAATCAGCTGGTGACAGTAAACAGAGATAGCTGCAAGTAAGGTGCGAGTACATGGATGCGACTATAGGAAAATATGTCGAGGACCAATCAAGTAGTCTCTTTTTGCTCACCAGGAGGCGAATAGTAATCCTCCCCAGGGATTAGAATTAATAGAGATATCGAGATGTTCCGTCTTTGTCTTCCTTTATCGTGAATCTAAATATAGTTCGAGTATATATATACCGTGCGTACTTATTATTTTCCTTACCCGAATTTTTGGTATAGTCAAGTGTTAGCTATTGAATAGAGAGAGAGAGAGAATAAAAGACGATTTTTGGAGGATAGTTTATTGATAACTATTGATTGATTTATTATGATAATTGATAAATTTTTATTAAATTATTTGGGATTTTTTTTTATATTTTTTGAGAATTTTGGTGGTGTTTTCTTTCTTTTTATGATATAAAAAGTAATAAGCCTTTAAATAGTCGCGCGGCCGGATAATTGATTGTAACGCCCTCTTTTCTTAAATTGGCGGGAACAATAGTGTATTCTTGCTAAATGTACGAGACAAGGATAATACTATTGCCTAATATGCATAACAAGGATGCTAGATGGATTTTAGAGGGAAAATCGAGTTTCCGAGCCGATGAAAAGCGGGACACACACTCACTCGTCGCCCGATCTCGAAAAGAAAAGGAACCATACCAAAAGTCGAGGCTCAGCCATTTATTATTATTTTCGGAGATTAGGATTATACTCCAAAATAAATTAAAGAAGGTGCGTGGGCCGGAAACTTGGATTTTGTTTTATTGTCTGAATTATTATTATTTTCTATTTGGCATTGCTGGTGAGTTCTTTAGTTATTTTTTTTTTGTTTTGTCCTCTCTCTCTTCTCTAATAGCCGGTGGACCTGAATCAGTGATACTCTCGAGATTCGTATATTTTCTTTCAGCTCGGAATTTTCCTTTTCAGGTTGATGCAGTTTTTTCGAGATGTTATATAAATTGTTTATTCTTTTCGAGATGTTCGTGATTTCCCGGGTATAATAATTTAGTCGAGTCGAGTTAAATTGTTAAATTTTGATATCTCCGTAGATATCGGCTAAACGTTTTTTTTTTTGTTAAACATTTGTATTGGAAATTTTGTAGAATCCCTATATTATTTAATAAATGTTGTTATCATTTAAATTTAATTAGCAATGTTAAGTTATTTCAAATGAACCCCCCTCCGATTGGTGAATTCGCAATTTGCACGCGACGCGCCTAGGGTAGAGGTGATCGGGAAAATAAAATTTTAAAATTTGTATAACTTAAAATTTCAGATTATTAAAATTTTGTGATTCCACGTCACAGGGTAAATAACGATCCGAGGCTCCGTCCGGCGACCGACGGTTAGCCGTTGAGCCGTGGTAGAGTCAATAATTCCAGAGCCCGGAAAACTACACAGCCACACCACGCGCATCGAGCATAGATGTTCACAACGCGCAACCGATTCGACACGTGCCCCAGCGGATGTCGCCAAAGATTTTGGAATTTGCTCAGAGGGATGTCATGAAAATGATCGAAAAATACATTATCGAGCACAGCGCCAGTACATGGTGTAGCGCGCAGCTACATGTTTCTGCATCGACTTTCGAGATGTGAATTAATTTACGCGGAATGACAATTATTCATTGCCCAATATGAATTCCATTTTAGATAAACTCAGGAGGGCAAAATAGATGTCGAAGGTCGATCTGAAAAAGGCGTATGTCCTGGTGTTCCTCACTGAATATAGTAGGCAGGACACTGCTTTCGCGGTGCAGGGTTCAGGCTACATTCTGCTGGTTGATCGGGGCTTTCTTCGGGTCCTAGGTCTAGCCGCATGTTTTCGGATACTTGGACGATCTAATCGTCCTGACCGAATTTTAAGGAGCACCTGAAATGCCTAGAATATGTGCTTCGAACCATTATCGGCGCCAAGCTAGAGATCGACAAAGATAAATACGAATTCTGTTGCTCGAATGCTGTCTTTCTTAAATTTCGTCTCGGTGCGGAAAGACTTAAAGAGTCGCAACTTAAAGTTCCCTTGGTAAAGCTCCTGAGGAAACAGCAGGCCTGGTGTTGATGATAGGACCAATGCAGAACCTTCAAGATACGGAAGACCACGTTGACGGAGGCACTCATGCTGTCGCGCCTCGATTTCTCAAAATCCTTTACGGTGCAAAAAGACGTTAGCAATTTTGTCATCGACACCGTTTTGACCCAAGAAGACGAGAACGGGCACGAGTAGCCCGCAGTATATGTGAGTCGCGTTCTGAACGCGGCAGAGAAGAACTGTACCACTACGGAGAATAAGTGCCTGGCCCTCCTGTGGGCCATCAAAAAGCTGCGCCCATATCTAGACCGTTGTCCGATCACCTAAGAATAGAGAAGACATTCCATCAGATAGCGCATAAGTTCTACTGGCCTGGGTAGTACCATAATGCATAAGAACTTTCTAAAAGCTTACGAGATGTACTAGAAATACAAAGTATTTCAAAAGGGCCCGGTAGGCCTTATGAGCCAGAAGGTCGTGGATAGTTTCCCCGAAGTAAACACCAACACCAGTACGTGGTGGTTTTTGAAGACTTGTTTACTCGGTGGATCGAGCTCTCACCTTTACGGGCCGCAACCGGAAGGGCTGTGGCGAGTGCTCTGGAGGACTTGGTCCTGCTCTGCTGGGAAACCCCACGTTTCTTATTGACGGATAATACTACCCATTTTGTCAACCGGCACCTGAAGAAGGTGTTGGAGGAATATGGAATACAGCATGTCACGACAACCCCCCCCCCCCCCTTCCCTCTACAGCCCCCAAGGAAACCTGGTCGAGAGGATTAATAGGACGTTTAAAACGATAATAGTACTAGATACAGCATCTATAGACCAAAACGTGTACAAGATACAACCTATAAGCTGAGGAAACATATATTTCTATGACGATCATTTCCGCCTGAAATACTCTGTTCTGTGTTAAATAGAAGTTGTGAGTGTAATAGTGAGCTAAATTGAAGTTGGAGAATGTAAGAGAAAGTTGCATAAACATCTGTATCGATAGCCTAGCTTAAATTTCGATACTACAGAATATAGTATCACGTCACACCTGGTTAAAGAGAAAACTGCTCTTAATGATCGAGCTAGAGAGGTCTGCATAATCTGGATACCAAATGACTCGGGTTATAAAGAAAATGAAAAAGCAAATCAACTTGTTAAGCAAATTCAGATAAGCGAACTAAAAGGGAAGTAGAAGTACTATACCAAGAAGGTTGTAATGCTTTGAATAAAGTATTAAAAAAGAAAGAACGGGAATTTTGGTAAAAGTCCTGAGGATTCAGATGATCTAAGGAACTGCTAGGTGATTGTATGAAAGCCACGGAACGGAGACAGCTCGTGCCTTAGCAGGAGCTCGCGCCTTAGCTTAGGAGGATGCCTTTAACCTCCTCGATCGTTACGTATTCGTCCACATCTCTGACCTCCAGTGTGATTCTGGGAATTAGAGCATGGAGCGTTGTGCTCAAACCCTCCTTGCACTCGACAGCTGTCTTTTTAATCTCGATCAGGACATCTCCCTTTTGGATTTTGTACATGCCCTTGATCGATAGCCCGTGATCAGAAGGACTGACCTGATGGCGGATTCTTCGAAGAATATCCGCTAAAGGAGCACGCAAATGAGTGAAAAAAGCGGCAAAAAAATACGCGCGAATGTTTAAATATTTATTATAATTTATTATAACAATTTCCCGACAATAATTAGATACGTGCGCAAGCTAACACTCTCTATCTCTCACAGTCGCTCTTATGAGTCCGGTCTCTGAGCTAGAAAGTATCAATAAAGCGCAGTTAACCGAGTTGGCAACCCTGCGTGAGGATCGCTCCTTGATCTTCAATGAGATCAGTAAATTAAATAATTTAATGAAGCATATGGGGGTAGCAATTCAGGAGAAGGTTGACGGACTGGCCACTGAGATGTCCGACAATCTATTAAAATTAAACGCGCAATTTATTAATAATAGTGTAAATAATGTAAATATAGATAGTTCTATATTTATCCGAATGGATAAAGATAATTTATAGCGGACGTTAAATTTCGACAAGGACGTATTGACAGAGCTGCGGACTACTACCGGGAGCTCGGCAGCTTACAACATGAATAATACTTTTACTCAAAATTTTGACACCAAAACCAAAACCATTACCTGCACTAAAACGAGCAATAGTAAACTAACAAATAATAATAACAATAAACAGAAAACATAACAAAAACAATAGTAATAACAATAGAAATATTCATCTTAACGAATCTGCTCTCGTGGTTCCCGGGCATATTTCGACAATGCCCAATTACGACACTCGGTGAGGACGCACCCGGCCACACAACGGCGCCCTTGCCTCATCCCAGGCGGGTCATCGGGGTTCGCCCCAGCCGGCCCCGTGCGGAAAAACCCGTCGCTCCGGCAGCCCCGAGACGGTATTGGGGCGCGGGGAGCTCTCAGCGAAGAAATGCCGCTGTTCGCCGGCTTCGAGCGGACTGGACTGCCGGACGACTCATAGTCATCCAGGGTCAGCTGGGCCTGGCGGCGGAGGTTCGGATGATTTTTCCGCCGTCGTTGCTCCTGCAAGCGCCGCTCCCTCCTTATTTCCTCCACATAGTGAAAAGGAAGAAAAGGAGGAGGGCGAGCCGTGGTACTCGAGGTCTCTACGTCCATGGGCTCCGGAGGCGTGGGCGGGAGAATCGATCCCTCGACCGCCCGTGCCTCAACGGAGCCGGTGGGCTGCAGACAAATGGCCTGCACCGTGGAAGGGGCCGCGCTACTAAGGTCCATGAGGTCCTCATCCTCCAGTAGACGGTCCTCCTCCTTTGAGGTCAGAGGCTGCGGTTGGGATTTAGCATCGCCCGGACGGACCATCTTGACTCTGCACCTCTACCCGCCATTATCTGTTAAAACATTAGAATAAAGATTAGTGGAAAACGCGCTAGATCCCCCTACCCCTGTAATCCCTTGGGCCCATCCCAGGCTGACCCTATTCCAGCTCTATACCCCGTCGCGAGTGTCTGTACAAGGTGGCACGTATCTCTTTAGATGCTGCTCGTGCACCTTACTAATTTTACTTCCGGAGTCCTCCAGGAGGACCAATGACTCGCCCAGTACCTGCTTAACCTCAAAAGGACCCGCGTATTTGGCGGCCAGTTTGCCGGAAACCCCCTTCGTGGCGTCGAACAGGGTGTGTTCGCGTCGGAGTACCAGATCGCCCGATAAGAACGTGGCTGGTCGCCGTATTCGATTATAAACTCGGCTGTGTCGCTCACGGACTTCGTCATTGAAACGACGAACCAAATCCCGGATCAGCATTAACCGTTCCATGCGATTCTTCCAGAGCTCGGGGTCAATGGGAATCACGGGCCCCCTTTTCTCCACCTCTCTCCTGGGCCTCATTCTCGGTCAGGGAATCCTCCCAAAATTCAAGACAGCTGGTGAGAACTTCGTGCTGGAGTGGACTGCGGTATTTAACGCGTGTCTCAACTCCGGTAAGTGCTCGTCCCAGTTACGATGATCTGCGCCAGCATATTGCGCGATCATTGTCTTGATTGTTCTGTTAACTATCTCGACCGGGTTACCTTGGGGGCTGTAGGGAGGGGTCGTGACATGCTCTATACCGTATTCCTCAAGCACCTTTTTTAGATGCTTATTCACAAAATGTGTGGCGTTGTCCGTCAATAGGAAACGTGGAGTTTCCCAGCGGAGCTGGACTCCAGAGTACTCGCCACTGCACTCCCGGTAGCGGCTCGTAAAGGTGAGAGCTCTATCCACCGAGTAAACAAGTCCACAAAAACCACCACGTAACGGTATTGCTGTTTACTTCGGGGAAGCTCGATCAAGTCGACCGCCACCACTAGCCAGGGTTTCTCCACGACCCTCTCGCCCATCAGGCCTACCGGGCCCAGCTGAGAAACTTTCAACTTTTGACAGACCTCGCAGGCTCTCACAAAGTCCCTCACATCGTGATAGAAACCAGACCAATAAAACTCGCGTGCTATCCGATTGAACGTCTTCTCTATACCCGGACGACCGGACGATTGATGTTTGTGCCCGTCAACCATGACCCACGTTCTATGTTTGGCGGGCACGCCGAGCCGCCACCCCTCCTCTCGAAACGATATGGGATCCAGGAGATCGTCAACTGAGTATCGGTACAGCATACCATCGTCGATTTTCTACTTGGGGAATTTCTTCGGGGTAAGCTGGACGTCTCTCAGTTTCTTCAAATACCAAGGATCTGATATCGTGTCAAATGCTGTAACCTCGGCTTCGTCGGTAATGTACCCCCTCGAGAGTGCGTCCGGGACTTTGTTCAAGGAGCCTTTGGTGTGTTCTATCTGAAAGTCCCATTGTTGCAGCTCTAGGACCCATCTTGCTACTTTAGGGCACTATGATCGGTCCTTGCCACCAATTCATAGGCCTCTTAGTAATCCTGCAGCTTCTTTATGGCCCACAATAGAGCCAGGCACTCCCTCTCCTTAGTGGTGCAGTTTCTTTCCGCCGCATTAAGGACTCTACTTACATACCATCCTCGTCTTCCTGTGTCAAAACTATGCCAATGGCAAAATTACTGGCGTCACTTTGCACCGTGAAGGGTTTCAAGAAATCGGGCCGCGCCAGCACTGGTGCCTCTCCTAAAGCGGCCTTAAGCCTCTCAAAAGCTCTGGATTGGTCCTCTCCCCAACTCCAGGCTTGTCCTTTCCTCAGGAGCTCTAAAGGGGAACTAACAGGAACTTTAAGTTCCGCTTCCAAGGGAATGAATCGGAAATACCATCCGACCATTCCCAAAAAGGTCCTGAGCTCCTTAATATTACGAGGGGCGGGATATTGTAGAACGGGGGCGACCCTCTCTGGGTCTGCCCGTAGTCCTTCGGCATCCAGGCGAAATCCTAGAAAGACAACACTCGAACAACAAAACTCGCATTTGTCTTTATTCCAACACTGTATATATTCCAACCACTTCAGGTGTTCCTCAAAGGTTTCTGTTACTATAATGAGGTCGTCTAAATAACCGAAAAATAGTGCCTCTATTAATCGATAAAAGGTCGCGGGGGCATTCGACATATTCACATCTCGAAAATCATTACATCATTCACTGACGCTTGATTCTATTATGCCTTTCTCGAACATCTTTTGGACTTCCTGTTGGGCAAACTCCAAAATCTTTGATATTCGCCGGGCCGCGTGCCTAATCAGTCTCGCCCCTTGAATATCAATGTCATGTTCAATTAGGGTGGTGTACCCATGTAATTTACCGAGCTCTGAGATAATTGGCTCGATCAGAACCCTTACCCTCTCGCGCTGATCTTCCGAAACCTCAACGATGCCGGCACACTCGCCCATTATTGCTGGAGTCTGCTCAGGAAGGCCCGGTTCTACAAAACCCCGCCAATCTCCACCCGGGACACGCCATTGTCCCTTGCTTAACTCCGGAAGAAATCGACGCCGAGAATCATCGGATGATCCATCTCGGGAACTACCCTCAATTCTACCATCCTCTCCTTATCCTCAACAGAGAAGTTCACCCGAAGTATACCCAGCGTCCTTACTCCTTACAGCAAATTGTTTGGAAAGCCAGCGGTCTCTGAAAGAATCAGCCGCATCAACTCGGATCAATGAGACCTGGGCTCCGGGATCGAACTCTGTGAGGTCTCGGAACTCCCTCCACTGGACCGCCACCCGGCCGTACAACCTCTGGGTCGCTTTGGGTCTTGGCAGTCTCCTTTCCCAGGTGATCATCCTGTGGCAACAAAGTTACGATATCACCATAGGAGGGTACCGGAGTATCATCGGATCCGCTCACGGGCCTCTTTCCTAGGCCTCCTTCCGGTACCTCGCCTACCTCCGGGCATGTCCGAAGGTTCGGCTCAATGATCCAGGACCAATCGAAACCAGGCCTAATATTGGGGCACGTCGTGAACGTCACACTCGGATAATAACAACCGAGGCATTGCAAAGACAACCTACATCTGGAGGATATCGGGCTATCAAGAAATCGCCCACGTGAGTGGTCAGGTGTGTAACTGAGCGCGTCGGGACACGCGACGTGATCGGCATCAGCGACTTATTTCTATCGCCCTTAGTGACGCTCTTTCCTTTTTCCTCTGTATCCTTTCTTCGGGGGAGATTTTTTTACCGCTTCGGCGGTTTTTCCTCCCCCCTTTAAAACCAAATGCATCTATAGTGATTGTTTCTCAATATTATCTATTTATTATCTGCCTCTCATTATCCATTCTTAATCAATAATGGGCGTTTAACCAGTGGTTAAGCGGCACGACCGTGCACTCTCCATCCATCTGTCACCCTGTGATGAGGCCTGATAGAGGAGAGTTCCAAGAAGCATTTAGCTATGCTTATCCGGACTAAGACGTCTGGCTAAGCTCGCTCACATCTAAAATGGAAATCTCTTCAATCAACAACATCAAGGAAGAATTGACGGAGGCCTATACCTGTCGAAAAACGGTGCCACAGTTGAACGGCGAAATTGAGGAATATCCATCGAGACGTTTTCAAGGTACGAGGGATAGCAAAAAGTGCCGTATCTAAAGAATTCGTCAACCATCTCGACGAGGATGTCGTAAATTGTTTCTGATGCAGGTTATCATCGGAAATAGAAGTACGTATCCCCATAGACACGCCATCAAAGGAGATGGTAAAAAGAGCAATTAAGGAGGAAAGGATTCTCGCTTCTTGAAGTAACCTTCGTAACGTCTCAATAAGAAAAAGTCACCCGAGAATCCAAAAAATGGCATTTTCCTGTCAGTTATGCAAACGGGACGGGTATGAAGCCTATAATTGCAAAACAGGCAAGTCTAGAGTTACTTGCCAAATTTGCAATAAACCTAGGCACATTGCCTCCCAATGCCCTCGTATCGGCCATCGGTAAAACTGCCAACCATGCGGCAAAATAGGTCATTCTGCAAAAGCTTTCCCTGACCACGTTGTCGCCCTTCCAAAGGTATGTCAATTTTGCAATTTGAAGGAACCCAATACAAGCGACATCCCTAGCATGTCAACTCTGCCGAAGTACCTTACACACCGTACCCAATTGCTCTATGACGGTAGTGGATGGTTACCAATGAACCATCGTAACATTATGAACATTAGTAACTGAGGAATGCTTCTATTATAAAAAACCGGGACATAGAATTGCTAATTGCCGGAAACGGATCCAAGTTAACACAGGTCAGTAATTAGAAAACTTTTCGGATCTCTAGCAGTTGAGTGCAATGCTTAGAGATCCGACTCCACCACAGCATTCAATCAACTACTTTGAAGTCCCAAAACTTATTACATAAAAATAAATATAGACGGAAGCGAGAGCGAAGTCAGTCTCATGTTGGATAGCGAGTCGGAAACCAATCTTATCAAGATCAGAATGCTTTCCAAAGCACTTAAAATTGATTACACAGAAACGCATACAATTACTGGTATAGGTGCTATGGCCATCACATCCCTAGAAGTAGTAGAGATCAGTATTGCCGGGCATATCGACAAATTCTTGGTAGTGCCCGACTTGTTTCCGATACCCTGTCACGGTATTCTGGGTGCCGGATTCCTCCTTACCTACGGATGCAAATTCGATTTCTACACGAAACGCTTTAGCCTGGGTGAGACTAACATGCCAATCCACCAAAACAATAATCCTTGTCTCGAAATTGAACACAATCGTATAGTAAATATATGTCGTACCCAAGTGGGATCGATATTACATTTTATATCTTTAAACGATATTCGTAGTAATGGCAGATTAAAGCTCTTAGTAGATTCAGGTTCAGAAGCTAACTCGATAAAGGAATCAATCATCCTCGGAAACAACAGTCTCAACAAGATCAAGTAGGTCTATTTAAGAGGAATAGGCAAAGATCTACTCGTTACCTTGGGCACTGTTAAAATGAAGGTTTTAGGAGTGAACACCATCTTCCACGTTGTGTCTAATAACTTCAACATACCCGAAACCCGTCAGGGGCCAACTATCGGGAACAAACGGAAGCCCTGGTAGATTTCTAAACCAAAAAATTAACGATCCTTGGGCACATTGTTCCTTTGTGTCTAAGCCTTAGCACAATATCCCAAGTACACAACCAAGAATAGCCCTTCAGACGTAGTCCGTAGTACAGATTTCAACTTGGTATCCTCAGAAGCGGGCAGTATCGAAGATTCGGCCTCAGAACTTTCAAACAAGACGTTATTCACCGACTTCTTGGCCGATTTCGCCGACCCATTAAAAGCACTCGATACAATACAATAGAGACTTTTGCCGCCACCCTGCGAGAAACCTCTCAAGAATTAAAAACTTCAATAGAGGAAACTGATTCATAGTCTTTTCTTTTCATAAACTCTATTTCTATGCTTCATTCCGATTAAGGAAACCCCGATAGCTTAATTAGGACCAATCGTCTCGAAGGTCAAAAAAAAAAAGATCTTGATTTAAATAACTGAATTCATAATCCCCTGAAAATAATTAATATTTATTGTTATATGTGAAATACATAGAGTTTCGAATACTGTTACTTCATATACTGGATTTTGTACTTGTGAAATCATTACAATTACATTTTTTATACTAAAATATTATTTCCGAAATTCCTAAAAACATTTCTTAAGCGTTTTAGTATACTTAAAGCAATCATTTATGTACCGTTTTTGCAGATCTTTGCTCAAAATCTATATGCAATGAAAATGAATGAAACATTCATATATAATGACAGCAAAATCAGGTAATTCTATACATTTAATAGAAACAGAACTTTTTTTCTTTCATTTTGATAAATGACAATTCTTGGATAAGTGGACTTTCAAAAGTTATTTTATAGTATGATACCAACATAATATATAGCAGATATCTAATCTATTCTGTATAACCATACTTACTTAATACATACTTAATAAGCAAGACTTAAAATTAATAACTGTTTGTAAATTTATTCCTTACATCCAACTAGTTTTTAATATATAAATTTCTATAATTGATAATAAGAAATTAAAATAAGATTTTCTTTCATTATATTGCAATATGTACAACTCATTTAATTTAAAATTCTAATATCCGTTTCATGAAAAATAATTCCGGGCTCCTTTTTCTGACATTCGACTGATATCGATACCTGATGATCGTTCGTTCACTTCAAAGTATGCTTATGCAGCTTTTTCGGGATAAGCTAGAACTCCGGAATTTCTCTAAAATTGTCGTCCCTTCTTTTCTAATACTACGTGTAGTCACATGGAAGCACAGCATAATCATATAGTCAATGACTAATAACTAGCTAATGACTATGTCAGCATTTGACATAGTGAAAGGGTCATCTCTCGTCAACCAACTTGATGACACTTTCAATATCTTCCATCTCAGCAGACGCTGCCCTTCTCAGCTGACCTGTTACAGCTGCCATGCGACGTCGTCAACCTTGTAGATCGATGATTCCAAAGGCGGCAAGCTAAAACATTTCTTGATCTGTGCTGCGCAGACACGCTAATAGGTCTTCCACTTTCTAAGTTATATAATAATATTGAAAAAATCTCTATAAATAAAAATGAAGATATCCATTCATATTTGATAATTCGAATATTCGGTTCGAATCATAAATTACAGAAGCAATGCGGCGATAGATAAATGCTAACATCGCATCTAAAAAAGGTGGTATATGGTAGAAGAATATAAATACAGTTTAAAAAAAATTTATAAAGATTGAGCAGTAATCTTATATTAATTCAAATAAATTTAGAAAACAGTACTTTGAAGTTAAAAAAATTATAAAAAAGAAAAATGTGATGTAATTGTAGACACGAGGAATATAAGAAATCTTTTATGAATAAATAATTCCTTTGAATTTAAGAAGAACTTTATTTTTAAGAATAAAAATATATTGCATGTGATCGATGTTCTTAATGCTCAAATTAAATAATAGACAGTTTCTAGAATTCTCCCTGAAAAGATTAAATATTACCTATACTAGATATCAAAAACCTAAATGTTCCAGAGACTGTATGAGCAATAGAATAGAATTCGAAGATGAGGAGCAAGATATGAGAACTTCATTGATCTGGTCAGTCTACCTGTCCCATGACGAGGAAATAGCTACAGTATGTATGGAGATCGCATAATAAGCCATCCATTGTAGATCGTAGAACCATTGTTATTGGAAGATCATATATAAACTAGGGGCATTTTAAGGATGAGCTACAACAAAAGTGTATATAGTACTGAATTTGAGCTAGAGTGGACTCTACAATGACTTTACAAATCAAAATAACTGACAATACTTCGTTGATAATATATATTAAAATGATTAAATAATAACTCCTATAAGTAGGGTTACCATATCTCTTTTTTTAGAAAGTTTTGGCAATCAATTCGTGTTACTAGGTTATTAACAGCTATTAAATTATTACCTTAAGTGTCACACAAGGCACAAACCTTCACTAGCTGTGCTCGCAAATAATGAAACACTTACGAGGAAGTCCGCAGAAATATCTTTTGTCTACATTTTGCGATGTTAATGAGAGACCGCATGCAATAAATAACTGTAAAAAATTCAATTTAACATAACAGACGTTTATTAGTTACTATAATTACTAGATTTAAAATACAGTGTTCAGTTCGATCCAAGTCAGGATGCCGAACATTCGGATAGATTTCTTGAATCTCTGGCCCTCAGCTAGCATCTTAAAGGATAGAAACAGGCGGATGGACAAACCCAGGTTTGAAGTGGCAGTTGATAGATCATTCTGACACTGGCTTTATTGCATTCTTCCTGGATGACTGACGAATAAGAGCGTACCAATACAAGACGCATTTGTTAGAACTGATGTAATAAACGCTCCTCGAAGGCTGTCGGGAAGTCTCTTAGATCATGGTAGAATCCGTGCCAGTAAAGTACAGGCCATTCAGAAGAAGCCGAGTAGTATGTAACGCGGAGCTGAGAAATTTCAGCAGGGCACACGCCTTGTGGGCTCCGCTCGCCATTGTCGCTAGAGGGCCCGCGCCCCTTTGCATCAGTGCGTCGCGATAGACTTGATTTGGCACTAGTGGCGTTCGGCCTTTAGTAGTTGTTAGTCATCGTGTGCAGTCGAGAAGTTAGAAAGAGACGACATTTAGTCGAGAAGAATGATTGTGGGTGAATGCAAAGGTGCCGTGAAGATAGTAAGGTGCTCAGGACAGTGCAGTGACGACGCCGCCGAGCGAGATATCCTGACGTAGCTTCTTCGCGATACAACAATGAGTGACGCAGCTGACGCCGTTTCAGGACCGACGGATGATATACTCAGGGTCACTCCTTTCCCAGAGGAAGATATCAGCCGCTGTCTATAGTGTCCAGCGGATGGTACAAGTAGACGGAAAGGGCTCTCTGCTGCTGCTGTTGTACATTCCAGGCGACTACCACTAACACCGCCTCTAGCATCCGACGGGACACAACCGCCGACGCCGCTCTCCAATCAAGTCGAACCGCGGTTGTGCAAGTGGTCGTCAAGCGCAACGATCACCTACGTATCCCCACGTACCTTGACAACGTGGTTGGTACGCCACTCTCCGCGAAAAGCGGATATTAGCGTTCGGAATATTGTGTAATTAAGTATAATTTACAAAGTGAGCCCTTCACTGTGTTTCCTCCCTTCCTCATTTTGTTTACTTTCGTAAGGGCCTTTTGTAAGGGTCTTTCCTGCACCGTGCAGGAAAGCGACGCGATACAATGGCGCCCATAGTGGGGCAAGGCCGATGACACGAGCAAATTTGTCGAAGTGAGTTATAGAATTTAATACGTGCGATGATAAATTGTGACGGCGAAAACAAATATAACGTAATAAATTTTGACGAGAAGAAAATATAAATTTCGACGAAAAATAAATTTGTGAGACTTAACCGTGATCGGGATGTCTCGTCCTTGCGCAGCGGTCGAAGTTAGTTATTGTCCAGCGTAAACATTATAGGACAAGATCGAAGGAAAAGTTTGTTGGTCGAAGATGAGCGAAAATATTATCGGGCGAAAATAATCGAAACAAAGCGAGCGAATACTAAGCGCTCCGATTTGTAAACCAATATGCTGTGTTGCTGAGCAGATCTATTAATACATTATAATCATATCTATATTCCCTGGGTATTCGGCTACGCTAACGTCAGGCCGAATACTAAACTCTCAACGTAGTGTTATCCAACCCACACGTTCGGCGACAATAGGCGCTAGTGTGTGGAGCATCAATCGACCGCGATTCCCCGCAGTGAAGTTGATTTCAGCTTAATTTTATAATGCATGCACCTTTGCTAGTAAATTATTAAACGGACGATTACAGATAAAAATAATTTATTTAAATTAAAGTGGAGACGAAAACCAAAAAGCACAGACGGAAAGAAATCACGTTTTGGGGTCTATACTTAGATGTGATAGCGAATTTATTTAAATCGCGAAAGCGTTAAGCGTAAGCGTTAAGCGTAAGAGTTAAGCGATCGAGGCGAAGTAGATGTGTTGCGCGAACGTAAAGGAGGGCGAGCCACCGGTCTGTTGACGACAACCCCTGATTCCCTGTGTATGCAGAGACGGGTCGCCGGCACTAACCGATTGCGGGCCCATGTGTTTTGGTCCGTTGGTTCTCCCCGCTGATGCTGCCATCGGCTATTATTTGGACCATTCAAAAACTCCGACCATACGTCGAAGAATACACTTTTTAAGTGATCACAGATCACAGTACCCTAAAGTGGATGTGTAACCTGAAAGAGCCAACCGGACGAGATAGGCGCTGGAGCTCCAACAGTAGGATTTCAAGGTTATCTACCGCAAAAGCGCCCTCCACCAGGTACCCGACGCGCTTTCGCGTATCTGAGACGAAGAATCGAGTATTAAAGTAGACCATCAAATACAAGTGGTACATTCGGCGTAGGTGAAAAGTGGAAGAGACGCCGAGAAAACTCTCTGCGTAGTGTGTAAAAGACGGTCGGTTGTATCATCACGTTTCATTTTCTCGCGTCAAACTACGAGATAGATAAACAAATTGAGTCTCTGTTGCAGGTTAGGATGGCGCAGACAACGATGAACTGTAGAGGCAGTGGACGATAGTATAAGCCACCAAGACACGGGCACCGCCCTTACCATGAAATTAAGCTACCTTATAGGTGGGCGGAAGGGCCCGCATACGCGAATCCCATGGCTGAAGCCTAAGGAAACTCGCCGTCCCCAGAAAGGTCGCCCTGGTGGGCGATAGTTGATGATGAATCGGCGGTAGCTCGGCCAAAAATGAAGGAGCCAACAGCATGACGGAATCAGCTACAGCTGAGACGTTTTCCTTGGGGGAATTGTGACGCAAGCTCGGATCGCCGTCCCACTGACAGGCCAAGGCTCCGAGACCGAGCGAGCCGCTGGCAGATGACGCCGAGCCAGGAACGCCCGTGAGCGGCAAGGAAGCCGAGGCGTGAAAACCCAGCGAGTCACTGGCAGAAGACGCCCCCATCGTAGAGAAACCTAGGAAGGCAGGGATGAAGACAGAGGAAAAGACTGCCCCGACGAAGCTGGAGCGACTCGTCTGCACTGACTGCCGAGAGTGACTGCCCAGCCTCTACCCAAGCTAATGGTCCTACCCACCACTACCTCCTGAGGTGGAACCGACGGCAGTTCATATCCAGATTGGGCTCCAATTTAGATGGTCACTCGGTTCGAGGAGAGAGAAGCCCAGAGGCGCGCCGACAACCGTCAGTGGGAAGAGACGCTGATGCGCATTCGACGTGAGGAGTATGAGGTCAACGAGGAGCAGCAGACGCGGCGACAGCGCCAAGCGGCCAAAAAAAGGTAGCTACAACCTTGCGACTATATGGAGGCAATGCCGCTGGGTCCTCTGGCCGAACCAATCGACAAAAGAGGTCAGCATCACCGCAACCGTTAACGAGCTCGGGAAGTGGCTCCTTTTAGGGCGTGCCACCACCGACGCTAGTGTAGACTGCCACTACAAGACCCGTACAAGAGTCGCCGGCAGTGCCTGTAGGTCCCACCTGCGCAGTGCGTGTGACGGACCACAGTTTTCAGGGGCTGAAAGAAATACCCACCGTCAACCAGGTGGACCTGACGACTTGGTGCTACTTCAACTGCTGGGGGTTCGACCACCCACGCTCAAAATGACCACACTCCAGAACGCGAGAGCGACGTTGAGAATAATCCCTCCTTTCGGGACGGAAAGGTAAATAATAAGTTGCGCCGCTGTCAAACCGATGGTGAAGTTGAGAGGAAAGATGCGTTGCAATAAATAAAGGCAATATCGGGCGAAAAAATGTGACGCCTACAGAGCATATAAATTATTATGTAGCGTAAGACCGTACATTTTGCTGTCTCCTGTTAGGTTGCCTCGCGACCTTCTAAAATCATTCATTCCTTTAAATCATTCTCCGGATACTGGCGGCTCTCGTAGACAGATCGAGGCTATCGTACTGTATGCACGCGATCGGCTGCCGTGTGGCAGTGCACGCGTACTAGGATTTTGCAGGGGGTGTCCCTCCCTAGTGCTTATTAACTTCCGATTATATCGATTTCGCATCGTATCTATTTACTAGGCTATTGGGAATCGGATAAGGTTCAAGGGTAACGAGTTTTCAGCCGACTACATGACGAATTCCCAAGGTAGAATTCTGCCCGTACGCCATGTGGTGTGCAGACGACCGTTGTGCGGCGCAGTTCCCGCTCGGTCGGTAAAACGACTCGGGCAAAAAGTACGAGTTCGCCGATATTCACTGCGCAGTTGTTTCGCGCGCATCTCACCAATAATCGTCAGCAGTGTTCTGCAACCATAGTTCGCAACGAAACGAGAATTCGCGTCACCTACCAGAAGTTTCTAGCGCCAAAGGAATACGTCGACCCACTGTATGGTTAATGGTTAAGCTGCAAAGGTAATTTCCTTTCAATGATTGGTCCGACATCAACGAAGTCGTCAAATTTACATACCTGCGCAACTCCTTAGACGGAGATGCGAGCCGTCACGTCGGCCATCTTAGCATCAAGGCCGAAACTTACCGAAAGGCATGGGACATCATCGTCTCAGTCTACGAGAAGAAGAGTGAGCTCGCAGTCAATTGTGTCGACGCTCTTCTGACTCTCGGTGCGCAAGTGAGACATGGATCAAAGAAACTTTTGGCTTTACACTTCGACATCATCTAACGTCTCGAAATGCTAAAGCTCCTCGATATCCATCCTGGCGCAGATATCGTGATCAACATCTTGGAGCAAACGCTTCCCCCCGAATTGAGCAAGATCTGGGACAAGCGAATCGGTTTCAAACGTACGTCGAGCTTGGAAGAGTTCTACTCTTTTATCTCGGAGTTGGTCTGCTGCCTCAGAAAGACTGAGAAAAAAACGGCGAGATACGGTGTCGCCTCCAAGCGGACCTTCGAAATCCCGACGCGGCGAGGGACCTGCTCGCGTTTTGGTAAATTCATCGCCTCCCACATGTTCTTGCTCCGCCTGCTAAAAGTCTGGCCACCCTCTTTAACGCTCCGATGCTTTTCGAGCAATGGGTGTTCAGGAGCGATGGGAGTGGTGAAGGCCGCGAAAGTTTGCTACAATTGCCTCGTCTTTCATGAGGGCAATTGCAGCTTCAAGGCTTACAAAACTGTTCGAAGAAGCATAACATCTTGCTTCATTCAACAAAATCGCAACCCCGATCTAACCGCAACGGAAGGCGCTCGGGCGGGAAGACCACCACCTCTGAAAATTCAGTACCTCCACCAGCATGACTAGCACGCTCCGATCTTGTGCTATCCGCAATGTCGAGCCCTTCGCAATTAATGATGAGTGCGGTGGTGAAGGTAATATCCCTGTTAGATGGTTTTCTGACAGTACGTCTCTTACTATACTCGTGCGCTACCGCCCACATTATGACGGAAGAATGTACGCGTGTAAAACGGTGTAGTAGCTATCGATTCAATGGTTACAAGCTCTCGTAGCCTGATCGACGCGACTATTTCCTTGTTGCACAGTGATTTTGAGAAATCGTTTACTTTTCTGACGGTTCCTAAGATCACAGGTTCGGTTGGAGATGAACCGTTCCCACGAGAGCGAATCCGAATACCGGCAAATCTAAAATTGGCCGATCCGCAATTCCACCTTCCGCGAAGTGTCGATATGCTGATCGGAGCTGGCGCAACTGCGTTCGGACTCTTCATCGGCAAGGTCTACCTTTCCCGCGAAACTTGCGATCTGTATCTACAGAAGACATGGTTGGGGTGGTTTGTAGTTGGCGGATTGCCGGACTCCCAGAACTCCACCGCGTGTAGTCATCTCATCGACCTGACCCAACAGCTCGCAGATTTTTGGGTGATCGAGGAGGTCCACGGCGATCGAGCCAAATCGATCAATATATCCCAAATCGAGCTGTTTTACAAACAGACAATGACCTGCACGCAAGACGGTCACTACATAGTAGGACTCCCCTTCAAGACCAAGGAGCGCGTACTCGGCGACTCGCGCGTGCAAGCATATAACGCGGTAATGGTAATGCGTGATTACTTTGACTTAGGGCACATAACGGTGGTGGAGGATGAAAGCGACGACGGCCATTATCTCCCCCACCATGCAGTCATGAAATTGTTGATCGAAATGACTAAACTCCGTGTAATGTTCCATGCCTCCACAAAATTCAGTAAGGAAATTGCTAGTAGGTCCTATGATTCAGGACATGCTCTTCGAGTATTTACTACGCTTTTGGACATATACCTACATAATGACTGTCGACATAAGGAAGATGTACCGGCAAATTCTCTTATATCCGAATGAAATGACAGAAAGTACCAGAGACTTCTCTGGTATCACAGTAGCAGACAAGGGCATTCCAACTTAACACAGTGACTTACGGTGTGTTTTCGGCCCTTTCTCTTGCCATCCGTATATTAGAATAGCTCGCGGAGGACGAAGGGTTACGCGAAGTTCCCGCTCGCAGCTTAGGTACTTAAAAGAGACCTGGGTCGACGAATTATTGACTGGCGCGAACGATATACGGCGTTTAAAACAAATTAGGGACGAGACAATCGCTCTACTAAAGTGCAGTGGCTTTACAATCCGGCAATATGATCCATGGGAGATCCTTGCACAAGTAAGCTAGCCTATGGAGCCTGCTTGTATATTCGTTCATTCTCATGAAACGGACCAATTCAGATTCAATTAGCATATACAAAGACACGGGTCACTCCAATGAAGGAGATAACCATACCTTAACTGTAATTTAGTGCCGCCCTGACCCTCACGGATTTATACCGCAATTACATTTCCGTTTTTGACTTCAACATCGATTAGATAGTTTATTAGTCCGATTTGATGCTAGTTTTGCACTCTGAAATTTAGACCCTGCCTGAAGGCTTTGAATGACGTCATGTTAGAACCGCCGATAATCCAGCCGACGCACTCTCCAGTGAAGAATAGGATATAGTTCGCGGGACCATCTCAGATGTCTCAGCCATTGTGCACATGGCCAATTCAACCAGAATTTGCGCCCATGCTGCTCACGGGAATAAAATCTAAAATGTGCTTAGTGATAACCGAAATTAAAGGTGATTCGCTCCGCTCTTGATTTTCTTCCTATCTTCGGATGATGCGTGTGGTTGCACTTGCTTTACTAAAGGTTTGGTGCACAGGCGTCAAAGAGAAGATGGTTCACCCGATTCGTTGACGTCGAAGAACTCAACGAAGAAGAGAGTCTGAAGTGCGGATCATGAAACTCATTCAGAAGAAACAGTACAGCAACGAGATCGTGCTTATTCCCCTCGAAAAATCAATTAAACAGGATCGCCTGGCTGCACTTAATCCGGTTTTGGATGACCGCGGACTTCTCTCCGTAGGTGGCAGACTGAGCCACTTGAATATGCCTAGCGAGGCAAAATACCCGATCATCGTACCGTCCAAGTAATGCGTTATAGATCTATTGATCTCTAATGTTCACGAACGCAATTTCCATGCCGGAATTCAAAGCACCCTTTATGCTTAATGGAAAAAACCAGATGCAGAAAATCATTAGGCGATGTAGATACCCCAATTCAAACCTCGGACCGTGCAAGTCAGAATTGCCAATTTACCCGACGTGAGAGTTCACGAAGCGCCGGCATTCAGATTCTATTCTGCACTTCGGTTATATTCTAATCAAGCAGAAAAAACTCCGTAATAGGTCATGCATAAAGGCCTATAGTTGCTTATTCGTTTGCAAGGCAATGAAGTCCGCGCCGATCGAGGTAGTCCGCAATCTGACTACCGAGAAATTTCTCGGTGCTCTACGCCATTTCTTGGGTCACAGAGGCATCCCCTCAGACGTTTATTACGATAACGGAACAAATTTCGTTGGAGCCAATAATCAGCTCATGGAGCTCTTCGCGCTTTTCACATTAGAATAGTTTACACGCTGGCTATCGAGATTAAAGAGATTGTAAATTCGCGACCGCTATGTTAACGAAGACCAACCTCACTGAAAAAAGACACTCATTCAGTGCAGTCTCAGTGGGGTTCATGGTTGTACGCGTCATTTCTAAATTGCTCGCTCCCCTGTCGCAACAGGGGGTGTATGTACAGTCTGGCATGAGTGCCGACTGTTAGAGAGAGAGATAGATAGATAGATAGATAAAAGATGATTTATAAAATTTTTTACAAAATTACTGCACAAAAGAATACTAAATGAAGGACGATACACACATACAACTAATTTAGGGTGCAAATCAAAACAAGATTATGAGAGCGATTGAGTAGAATCCATTGTAACTTCCCGACTCCTCGAATTCTCCATCACTAGGCCCCTGAAGCGGAATTCATCCAAAAATTTAGAATTCCTCATAAATGAAACATAAGGGGCTTAAACACGACACAAACTAATGTAGTCTTAGAGGCATGATAATGAACAGAGCAGATCAAGTACTCGAGCACCCCTGGCCTTCTAGGCTCCTCAGTGTGAGATTCTCATACTGATACTAAAAATGGGCTCATGCAGTTGGTGAGGATGGCATCCCGCATAGTGTAGTTATTAAGGCTCTTCCGATTATTGGTCCTTTTTTAGTGCGTCTATACAATCACCTGCTTGATAGCTACAACTTCCCAGAGGTTTGGAAGAAAGCTCATGTAGTGCCATTGGCCAAATCTAGAACACCTTCTGGACCAGATGATTTTCGACTAATTTCTCTGCTTTGCTTTCTTTCAAAAGTTCTTGAAAGAATTGTATATGACCAGCTTATGGAGCACTTGGTGTCACACAACATCCTTCACCCACTCCAAACTGGATATAGACGTAACAGTTCACCTGAAACTGCCTTGCTAAGGCTAACAGAAAACATACGAACAGCTATCGACAAAAAACAGGCGACGCTACTGTTACTATTTGACTTTAGCAAGGCATTCGACACTATTTGTCCTACTCGACTTTTCGAATTTATGAAGCGAATGGGCTTCTCGCGAGGGGTGTTGACGTGGATTCGGGCTTATTTGTCCGGAAGAGAACAGCTTGTCATAGCTGACAGAACAAATACATCTTTCTGGCTCTCTACGACGCTTGGTGTCCTTCAAGGTTCTGTTTTGGGACCTTTACTTTTCTGTCTTTACATTAACGACTTACGTCTTGCTCTTAACTCCATGGATGTAAGACATATTTTATATGCTGATGACTTCCAGGTTTACCTTAGTTTTTCTCGGGATAACTTGGAGGCTGGAGCTAGACATGTGGTGGCTGTTGCACGGGCTGTATCGGGCTGGGCTTCATCTGCATCATTGAGGCTCAATGTGGGAAAGACATCTGCAATTCTTTTTGGATCACGCAGGTTTTTTTCCGACATTGAGTCTACAGGGTTCAATTCTATTGAACTCGAAGAGGGGGTGGTTGTGCCTTTGTCTGGAACGGTAAAGAGTCTTAGTGTTGTACTAGATGCGGGTCTTACCTGGAGGCCGCATATCGAGTTAGTTAATTATTGTTCTATTGTTAACTTAGATGCGTCCCAGGAGCTAAGGGCAAGGCTACAACGCTCATAGAATTTTTGTGTACGGTATGTGACGGGCGCTAAGTGGGACGATCATATCACCCCCTTCAGACGTCGATTGGGTTGGATGGGTATGGACAGCTGGAGGGAATATTTTATTTACTTGCAAATCTACAAGATCTTACAGCTGCATAAGCCGGAGTACCTTGCTGATCTATTCTCTTCCAGCGATTCCGATCGGCCGGTTAGGGGCGATCCTCGAGAACTTTCTGTTCCATGGATGCACACCGAGACGGTAATCAGATCATTTTCTGAACAAGGTGCTCATCTGTGGAATAATATGCAATCTGACACTAGATATGCGTCCTCCCTTCGTCGCTTTAGGGCGCTGGTGATGGAGTATCTGAGGGTACGGGACATTGCAGTTTCACCATTCTAGCCTGATGTCCTCATGGTTGTGTTTTAATTTGCGTTCTGAATGATTATGTTTCCTGCTATGCATGTATTCTGAGCTAGAGACTGCTAGAGAATAAGAAAAATGTGATTCTTTGATTTATGTATATGTATTTATTTATTGTTGTTACTCCGCTTCATCTGTGATGTTGACGACACTGTGATACTTCGTGATAATTTTTTATATAACTGACTAATGATGCTATGCAATAATTTTGTTAAATTTTATAAATAAATCAATTATCTATTTATATATCTGTCTATGTCACAGATAAGTAGGGAGCATTTGGCGATGTGCGCTTCGACGGCATACAAGCGTGACACTTGTATGTATGTTGCATACGCGACACTGTCGTAGAACATGCTGGATGATAATGCACTCAACATTTGCTAATATTGTGCATTATTATTAATATTGAAAGAAATGAGCGCGTGTTTTTAGCGCGCGTAAGTTTCGTAGAAATGCCACACCAGGCATCTCGAAAGACCGCATTCGTTATATCCCATATTAAATTTTTATCATGAGAAATATATCGGTGTGATGAGTGTCGAGTTTGCTCACTACAGACTATAATTGCAACTATGAGATCACTTCTGAGTAGTGTTTAATAAAGTAATATTGATAAACCAAGGAACAATCAAAATAGTTCATTTGCAGCTAGCGAATATAGTCTGAACAAGACGCAGACTATCCTATCTAACGAAAAGATGATTGACACAGGTTTTTGGAATTCGCAACGTGTGGTCTATATTGACTACATGAAGAAGGAGCAGAATAGTTACAGAGTTATACTACGCTAAATTATTGAATCAATTTTAAACCAATTTGCATAAAAAGGGTAGAAAGGCAAAAGTTTGTAGAATGAAGAAATTTGTCGATGAAAAAAGTACTCGTCGTTCATGAAAAACTTGCTGAGTGTCTCATTCGTCATTGCTAAAACCAAATTCGCCGAATTGGGCTACAAACTGCTGCTGCAGATATTCTTTTATTTCATGTTTTCAAACTTGAACGGATACTCGCTGAACAGAAATTTTTATTCGTTTGTCGAGGTTATTGTCGACATGAAAAAACATACTTTGCAAAAATAATATTATCAATATATATAAAAAATATAAAAAAACTATATTAATATAGAAGTAACACATGAACTAATAATGTTTGAAAATGTTTAAAACATACAAGCTCTGTTTTGTGGTCTGCTAACATGGACTTCTACCATACGGACCTTGCGACCTCTGTCGAAACATCATGGCGCAGATGCATAATGCTTTTTCATAAAATGGTATAGATGCTTATTTAATTTTCATTTAGATAGCTAACTGATTCGACTTAATGCCATATTTTCTTTCAAATGCTCACTTTTAATTAATTTTTGCAAAATTATTGTTTCCCTTATTTTTGTCTAGTCTTCTAAATTTAATATAATAACAAAAATAAATATCCCTTATTAGGATATTAAATTTTATAAATCCAGCGACAATACAGCTCAATGTTCTCTTTATAAATCCTTTTATTCAATTGATAACAAATAATAGGTACCATCAGCTATAATTATACTCTATCCCATATAATCTTGTTGCTTCTGTCACATTTAGTTTGAAAATAATAGATTGTAGCAGTAAGAATTACGACGAGTATCTCGCCGTGGTCGCCGCTGTACTGAGCTCATGCTCGTAGCCTTGACCATGCGCCGAGTGGGGGGCACTTAGCTGCGCGAAATTCGGCGCACCGCGGTAATTGTGGCACGGGAACGCGCGCGGGCCGCGGCGGCTAATTGAGGAGAGAGGGCAATTAGGCGCGCGATCGGCCCTCGATCCTTGCTCGATCGCACGATTTGGATCAGTGTGTCTCGGGACACGGTTCTGCCCGAGTCTATTAGCGGCGAAGCGCCACGCTTTTCGCGCGACGCGCTAAGTAAGTTAGAGAGAGAGAGAGAGAGAGAGAGAGAGAGAAGAGAGAGAGAGAGCGGTGCACCGAAGTGCAAGTGCACTCTCCTGCCTAAAGTTCGAAGTTTGAGTACCTTGGGAGGCTTAGATCTCGCCCTTGGGGCTGCAGATTGGCTGACCAAAAAGGTAGCGCCAAAAACAAGGCGGAAGGAATTTCCCGCCAAATTAAAGATCGCCGCCGTCAAAGTAAGCAATTTTAATATTGATATACATATTTATTGTGCGGCGCGCGCGCGATCATCCGCGTCGGGAGAGTGAGAGAGAGACAGAGAGAGAAAGTTAGTAGATAGCGTCGATCAAATTGTCGGGTTTTCATTTATAAAATATTATAATAAATATTTATTTAATTTAAAATTAAAACAACCGCATAATTATTTCGCGCGCCTTTTCCCATTTTTCGCGTTCCTTATAGCAGCGAGCATCCAGGCTCGCCCCGTCGCGTCCGCGGATTTTCCGTGCCACTACACGAATAGGAGGAGAGGACGGAAAGTCTTTAAGTCGGCTGAGAGGAATTATACTACGTCGAAAAAGGAGTACCTTGCCTTATTGTGGGCGATTAAGAAACTGAGGCCATATTTGGAGGCCTATGAATTTGTTGCTAAAACAGATCATAGCGCTCTAACGTGGCTTAAGAATCTTAAAGACCCTGCAGGGAGGCTAGCGCGTTGGGCTCTCGAGATGCAGCAGTGGGACTTTGAGATTGTGCATACAAAAGGCGCACTCAACAAGGTTCCTGATGCTCTCTCTAGAGGGATCGATAGAGAGATTATGATTGTGGCGAATTTTGAGACGATCTCGGATCCTTGGTATCATGACAGAATAAACGAAATTCAGTGTTGCTCTCGAAAATTGCCGGGATGGAAAGTGATAGATGGCATGCTGTATCGTTCTTCTCCTGATGAGATCTTGGATCCGATCTCGTTTCAAGAGGAGGGGTGGAGACTCGTCGTACCAGACGAGTATAGAGTTGGAGTGATCGAGCAGGCACATCGCCACCCGTCGTCAGGTCATCTTAGAATCGAGAAGACTTACGACAGGGTAAAGAGGGAGTATTATTGGCCTAGTTTTTACTACCAAGTGCGTGCATACGTACAGCAGTGTAGTGAATGCCAGCGCTATAAACTCTCAGGCGGGTCCTCAAGGGCTGATGGGTAAGCGAATCGTTGAGAGGCCATGGGCAGTGGTGGCTGCAGACGTGATGGAGCTGCCTCGTAGTAAGAGCCAATTTAAATACATTTTAGTGTTTCAGGATCTTTTTACGAGGTAGATTGAGTTGAAACCATTGCGTGCGGCTAACGGGAAGGCAGTGGCGAAAGCTTTTGAAGAGTTGGTGTTGTTTAGGTGGGAGACTCTCGAGTTCTTATTGACGGACAATGGTACAGAGTTCGTTAATAAGCATCTCCGGGAGATGTTGGAAGATTTTGGTGTAAAGCATGTAACCACGCCTCCCTATCACCACCAAGCCGATCCGGTTAAGAGAAGGTAGTTGATCGTGCCGACCCTGAGCATTGGCTTGACCGTCTGAAACGATTGGACGTTCTTTGGGATCTCGTGAGGAAGCATAACGATGAATCCCAGGAGCGCAACGCCCGAGCGTATAATCGCAATAAAAGAGGTGCGTCGTTTCAGGTGGGCGATCTCGTGTGGAGGCGCGAGAGCACGCTTTCGGATGCTGCGAAGGGAGTGTCCGGTAAGCTGGCACCAAAATATTTTGATCCCTTCGAGATAAAAGAAGTGCTTGGTGACACAGTCTTTCTTCTCGAAGATGCTGGCCGGAAGACCTCTAAGGTGCATATTCAGCACCTAAAGCGGTATATACCACCGAGGCGAGCTAACGTGCCGACCGACGAAGTGTCGGAAGCCAGTATCTGTTCTTGTGTCGTGGTGAAGTTTAAGTGTAAGTATAGTGTGTAGCGTATTAGTAATCCATTTCTTCATTTTGCAGGTGGCGAACGGCGAAGAAATGGGAGGAGACATCCCCATCGAGCCAGCTCCGGGGGTGGCACAGACCAAGAGCGATGAGGAGTGCTTCGAAAGGCTGGTCCGGCTGGAGCTGCAAGCTCACCGGGACAGCGTTCCGACCGACAAGGAGGAGGCGTTGCTCCTCGACACCTCGGACGAGAACATGGAGGTGCCGGAGTCGACGAACGGCGGGGCCGCATCTCCATCTGCGGACCCAGGCCCACAGCCGTCGACGTCCGGCGACAGCAATGACGCGGCGGTTACGTGACGGGCAGTCGGCCACCGTAGAGGTAGCGGTGGCGGCGGTTGAGCCAGCCAGGCCTGTCGTCGAACCCATGGAGTTTCCGGCAGGGCGAGAAGAGGCCCCGCGCAACATATTTCCCGCCGGATACGCCGAGGACTTGCGTCGAGAGGAGGCGATGCGGCAGAGGCTGATGGCGAGGCGCCGTCTCAAGTGGAATCCGCGACGTTAGCTCGAGATCGACGACTACTTCTCGAGCCTGGCACCTGCGGATGAAGCTTTTGAGCGCCTCTACACGGCACTGCTGCGAAAGCCGACTCCAGGAGTAATCTTGCCCTTGCCCACAACATCGGCGGCGGGGCAGACTTCTGAGCGTTCCGCGGGAAAGAGGAAGCGGAGGAAGAGGGTAAAGGGGGAGGGCCCGCGTCCGCGTCCGCGATCGCGAGCGCGAGCGCGAGTGTCCTCGCGAGCGAGGACGTGGTAGGTAGCGCTGGGAGATGTAGTGACCCGAAGGGGCCGTTGGTTCAGAGCACTCCGTGTGTGGAGGTAGTTCGCCAGCGGCCTCCGACTTCGGGAGGGCAGGCGCGAGGGGGGGGGAGAAGGTTGTGTCCTGCCTCAAGGCTGTGAGTTGCGTGGGACAGGCAGCCTCGTCTAAACGCTCCACCGGTCGAGGTCGCGCAGCAGGTGGTCGATTGCCCGTTGGAGAGATTGGGCGGCGTTGCGGAGATCCAATGACGATCGCGTAAATTCAAAGAGGCCGAAGGGCGTGCAGATGGCCGTCTTGTGAATATCTTCGGGTGCGATCGGTAGTTGATAGAAGGCCTTCTTCATATCGATCACGGAGAAGATCGATCCGCGTAGGTCTAGAAGAAAGTCCTCGATTATTGGCAGCGGGTACCTGTCGGGCACCATCCGGCTGTTGAGCTGTCGGTAATCGCCGGTGATTCTGTAGGAACCATCAGGCTTCGAAACGAGGCGGAGTGGGCTGGACCAGGCGCTATCGGATGGGCGCACGATTCCGAGCTCCAGGAGCGCACGGAATTCGGCGCGGGCCGCGTCGAGACGGGGGCCGAGGAGGCGGCGTGGTTTTGCTGCTGCTGGTGGACCGGTCGCGGCGATGTGATGTTGGAGCACCAGGTCGGGAAGCGAGATGGAGGTGGTCCCCGGTGTGACGAGATCCTGGTACTCGCGCAGCAGATCGGCGAAGCTGCCCTCAGCGACGTCGGCCGAGATGGAGATGGCGACCGAGTGCACTTGTACGGCCTGTACAGCACACGGGGCATCAAGAACGGTGTCGATGCCGAGGAGACGTCTTCGTTGCAGGTCGACGATCAGGCATGAGTGTGCGAGGAAGTCGACACCCAGGATCGGACTCTGCACGTCGGCGATGATGAAGCGCCAGGTACCACCGGCGCGATATGCGGTCGTAGACGTGCAGGCGTTGTTCAGAGATGGAGCTCACCACGGCTGCCTGCTGGGGCGGTGGCGCGGCTAGTTTCCCGGCTGGACGAAGTTGCAGGGAGGTCGGCAGCGCGTCGCCTGTACGCCGAATGTGTGGTGATACCAGCAAGGGCCGTCCGCAGCTGACGATTGGGCCGTGTGCGGTGATGGCCCGCGACAGCTGGAACCGCTGCTTGAGCGACTGCGCCGTTGTTGGTTCGGGATGGCCAACAGGACCTGCACCGAACTAAGGAGCTGCTGGAGCAGGGTGGCGTTCTGCGTCGTGGCAGCTCGTAGAGCTGTGAGCTCTTGCGCCGCCAAGGCCGACTGCGTGTCGGTTGCACCAAACTTCGCGAGCGAGGTGTGACGAGGTGGTCGATGGCCTACCGCTGCAACGGGCACGGGAGCCGAGACGCCAGCTGCGTCGATGAGGAGCTCGTCCGCTAGAGCAGCCAGCTCGGCACATGCGGCTGGCGTACGACGGCAGCAGATCAAGCCATTTGATCCGCATGGCATCATCGGACATCGCGGTCCCGGCGAGGTGCTTCATATGGCGCAGCAGTTGTGAGGGTTTCCGATCCCCCAATTGAATTTCGTTGAGGAGCTGGTGCAGCTCGTGGTCGGAGGACTGAGCGAGCCGCTGCAGGACTGCCGTTTTCAGAGTTTCGTAGCGGTCAGTGGCCGGCGGTGCAATTATAACGTCGGCGACTTCTTGCGCGACCTCCGGCGGGAGGTGGGCCACGAGTAGGTCGTAGCGCGACGCGTCCGAGCGAATGCGGCTCGAGTTGAACGCCGATTCTGCCTGCGCGAACCACAGGCATGGGTTAAATGCCCAATAGGCGGGCAGCTTGCAGCGCGCGGCTGCCTTGACGGCGAGCGGGGCGTCCTTCGGTAGCGGCGCTCGTGATGGAAATGTTGCGAGCCGGGCTGTGCAACATGGCGGCTGTCGGCAACAACAGCGGTGGTAGCAACGAGGTTATGTCCGACTCAATTGCGTGGCGTGGAGCGCCGCGAGCGTGAGCTACGCGAAAAAGATAGGTGCGCGCGCGGCTCGACCGTGTGGGCTGGAGCGCCCCTGGCGGGAGCTTCGTGAGGGCCTCTTCCGGCCTTTGTTCGGTCGAAAAGCTAGGCTAAGATGGCGGCTATGCTTGGCTCGCCTCGATGGCGAGGGGCGGCGGCGTCCCAAGCCGGGCTGGACCAAGATGGCGTCGCGTGAAAAGGCACTAGAGACGCGGCGCGGATGTCTACCTGTGCTGGGGGGTCCACGTCAGGTGTGCCCCGATCTATGTAGCCTTCGGAAACGTCAAGCTGAACTGGCGGTGGAGTTTTCGGGCCCGAATTCCTCCTGGTGGGGCCGCGGATGTTACGGCTACGGCGTCGAGGACGGCTTCTTGGAAGCGGGTGGCGTCGGAAGAAGCCGGGCCGTGATCGCTGCGGCGAGGTGTTGGGCGTTCGTCCCAATCGTCGGCCTCTGGGACGCACCTTTGTCCGAGATGTTGCGGGCTAGCATCGTTGTAGATTTTTTCCACGTTCCCTTCGAAAGACGGGGTCACTTTAGAAGTCCTGGCGCGCGGTATCCGCTCGGTTCTAAGGGAAGGGAAGATGGATGGCGATGAATAACGCCGTTCGAATCGGTTTAACTTTGTGCTTTTATTACGCGCTTTATATACAAAGGCGAGCGGCGTCTGCGAGCGTGCCGACAGGCGCTCGTGCAGAACGCTGCTGAATTGCTCGATAGCTGGAGCGGAACTGAATTCGAGTCGCGCGGGCCGCTGGCTCCTACGCCACCTAGGCGGAAGCCGCTCGAGGCGAGTGCGCGTGAGCGAGCGGCGTTGCAACCTCGTCCGGATCATATCTCGGTTGCAGTTGCTGTTTACGTCGTCGCTGTTGCCGCTGCGGGTGAGCCCCCACATACGTATTACATAAAAGTTACCCAAATTTTAATTATTTAGTTTAACTGGTACTGTGCAATCGGAGCTTTAGTGACAGTAATATTAGATTAGTGTTTTGAGGTGATAAATAAAATTCACTCAAGTTTAAATATTATGAAGAAATAACAATTTATTAGTATTCTCGTACAATTATCAAATATTAGCTGAGTATATGGCAACAGGTTACTGCAAGATGGTAGATTCAAGTCTATGTTATTTGCTTGATTAGCTGTGAAGAACTAAAACCTATTTCGTTTATCGAAGATAACATTATGCTTGCAAATAGAGTAATCAGTATAAGGAGGGTGAAGACCTTCTGAAATTCTGAGAAGTCACCCTTTAATATCTTTACCATAAAGAAATGGTAACGTTGTATCTGCGAGTAAAGGTGATTAGTATTACTTCCACATCTCGTGGAAGTTTATAACCAAGGTTCGTTTAGTATTATTATTAATATATTAGCGCATTTTTCTATTTGATTAGCAGATTATAAACCACCAAGAGTTAAATATTTATGTCTAACTGAGAATAAAATTATGTAACTGTAAGAGACTACACGTACAATGAGGTTTATGTAACTGTAAGAAGTTTCTAATAGGTGATTGTTACGTCGGTTTACTAAAGTAAAACCTTTAGTACCTCCAAACAGGGGAGGAAAATGGTTTTAGATATCTTGTACGATAATTTCGCACTCGATATCTACTCGTAGTTTAGGTCGCTCCGAAGAGTGCCACGGTCGGAATTTTGGGAACTTATTAAATAAAACCTTTCAGGAATAAATGTGCTAATTTGGGATATCTTAGGCAGCAAATAAATTTATCTAACTTTCTTTTATTTTATAATTATTAGAGTGACAGTGGAACGGGATTTTTCCCAGGCCCTTCTGTCGTACTGTAATAATTATTTTATATTTAATAACTATTACCCGTTATAATAATATTATAACTATTATATTAATAACTATTAGTAGTATTTATTGATAATTATTAAGGATTGGTACGGTTATTCACCAGACCCAAATCCTTAATACTATTTTGCGTATATAAGTAGTTATCGTTTATACGAGGGAGATCGCAATTTGTTTAAACGCGTAAATTGAGATCGTCCTATTGCTCGGGGGACATGAAATAGATAATTATAGATATTAAAATACATTTACTTTTGATTGGATCTTTTTATCTTTCTCCTGTACTACTACCGTTCCTGATCTCTTGGTAGATTATTTTGTTTCCCAATATTCCGTTTATTAATTTAAAAATACTTAAATTCGATTGAACAAAATTAATTAAAATAAACAAAATTTGAATTACAATACCAAGATAGTAAAAATACTTCTAAACCGAAAATTGGCGTCAATTTCACTGGATAGAGGCGCGGACCGAAGTGATTTTGGGAGGCTGTGCTCTCGGCACGATAAGTCCCCGGATCGAGGTCGATAAATGTTTCGAATTACGATGTTCATTGTCTATATCACCTATAGACCGCAAAAAAAAAATTTCCCGATGCGAAGATTTCCTTGGAGTCCCACTTACTTAGGAAAATGGGTATATATTGTCACGTGGCGGTTACCGGGTGGCTAATTTCGCCCGGCTCCCAGCCACCACGCGACTGTAGAATTCTCCGCTCTCTCCTCCCTCCGGTCAGTGTAGTCGCGCGGAAAATTCGCGGACTCGGCGGGGCGAGCCTGGGTGCTCGCTGCTATAGGGACGCGAAAAAAATAGGGAAAGGTGCGCGAAATAATTACGCGGATGTTTAAAAGTTAAAATTAATATTTATTATAATGAATATACAAAATAAACCCGACAAATCAACGATCCTATTTAATAACTTTCTCTCTCTCTCTCTCTCTCTCTCTCACTCTCCCGACGCGGATGATCGCGCACGCGTTATAAAATATATTATTTTAAATCTACTTACTCTAACGGCGGCGGCGATCTCCGAATTGGCGGGAAGATGCTTGCCCTTGTTTCGTCAATCTCTAACCCGCAAGGGCGAGATCAAAACGTCCCAAAGGTTCGCTTGTTGTTGCTGCTACTCCTTGTATCACCAATCTCTAACCCGCAAGGGCGAGATCAAAGCGATACAAGTTAGTTTCTTCTATCGGCAGGGGAATGCACCTGCACCTCGGTGCACCGCTTTCACTCTCTCTCTCTGTCTCCTCTCTCTCTATCTATCTCTCGCACTCACTTATATCTAAATATTATAATACAAAAAAAAACTATAACTCGCGTCGTAGCGCTTCGCCGCTAACAGTCTCGGGAGGCACCGTGTCCCGAGACACACTAAACTAAATCGTGCGATCGAACAAGGATCGAGGGCCGATCGCGCGCCTAATTGCCCTCTCTCCTTGATTAGCCGCCGCGGCCCGCGCGCTTTCCCGCGCGATAATTACCGCGGTGCGCCGAATTTCGCGCAGCCCATTGCCCCCCACTCGGCGCATGGTCAAGGCGGCGAGCACGTGCTCAGTACCGCGGTGACCACGGCGAGATACTCGTCGCAATACCCCCCCCTAAACTTCACATCTTCCCAGATGTCAAGTTTATTCATCCGGTTGGTCGCCGCCAACCTTGCACGCTTATTTGGCTACTCTTCTTCACCATTACTCTAATCGAATTCTTATTATTAATATCACAAAAACTAAGCGTGCAAAGTCGGGCAAGCAACCGAATTCAGAAGGGGCGGTGGCCTCTGGTGTTATTGAGGCCACCTTCACAAACTCAACCTTACCTCTCTTCTACAAACTCTACTGCAGCCCCGGGTGTTCCGGGAATACCCGAGCCAATGCCGCTCGCATCCACACTCTATCCGCAGGCTCGGCGCTCTGGAGCTTGTCGAGAAACAGCCTGGCCTCTTGGAAAGCGCGAGCCATCCGTTCAAATTCAATCCCTGGTCCGGCAGGCACGGCGATCGGTTCTGACCGAAGGGCAAGCCCCAGGGAAACGGAATCTCCGCTTCCCACCGAGTCGTCAAATGCCTCTCCGGACACCTCCATGGGCTGTACTGAGCTGGCCTCCAAGGACCCTGCTGCCTCCGCAGGAGGCATCAGCGGGGAAACACCGGATGCTTCAGCGCCCTTTCCGACCACCGTCAGATCAGCCGCGGAGCTCCGTGCGGTCTGGATCTCCGCGAATGAAGCTGACGGCGTCAGGTCGACGCTTTCGCGATCCTGCGTTTCCACTCGCTTTTGCACTCCCCTTGCTACCGGAACGTGGGGTGCCAGAGTGCGCGATGCTACGGGGGCTCCTACCTTAGCTCCCGAAACCACCCGAGGCGGCGCACTCAATCGCCTTTTAACCGAGGTGCTGTCCGTCCGTGGCGGTGGCTGGGGCTTCGGGGCCTTCAGGCGCGGGGCTACCGGCGTTGGCGCCAGTGCCGTCTCCGATCGCGGAGATCGGCGCCGGCGCTTTCCGCCCTTACCGCCACCTGAAACCTCCCATCCCCCCGCCACGTCCGCGCTCACACTCGGCGCAACACCAGCATCCACGCGGGGATGCGCTTGGGGGTGGCTCTCCCGGATCCGCCGGACTCCCATGCTCGCCAACCACGCTGCATGCGTTTCACCACAACGGGGGCAAGTATTAAGCGTCTCTCCCAAACGCCCACAGTTGTGGCAAAACACCGAGTGCAGGGGCCGGGGACAATCTACGCGATGGTGCCCCCTCCGCCAGCAACGGTGGCATGAGCGTGGTGGCGGATCAACGGCCGGATCAACGGGCACGTCCATCCTCCCACGGAAAATGCAGCCCCAGCCCAACTCACCGGGATCACTTGCTTGCGCGGATCGACCGGTGGAGCACTTGGACGAGGCTGCCTTCTCCACGCGACTCACGGCCTTAGGGCCGGACACTAACGTCTCCCCCCCGCGCGCCTGCCCTCCCGAAGTCGGAGACCGCTGGCGAGCTATCTCCACATACGGAGCGCTCTCGACCAACGGCCCCTTCGGGTCGCTACTCCCCCCAGCACCACCCACAATTTCCCTCCCCGCGCCTACCTCCTCCTCTTTCGTGAGGTGACTCGCGCTCGCGCTCGCGATCGCGGACGCGGACGCGGGCCCTCCCTTCTTCGCCCTCTTCCGCCGCTTTCTTCTTCCCGCGGGACGCTCCGATATTGGCCCCTCTGCTGATGTTGTGGCCTGGGGCAGGAGTACGCCTGAAGTCGGCTTCTGCGGCAGTGCCCTGTAGAGGCGCTCAAAATTTTCATCCGCAGGCGTCGAGCTCGAGAAGTAGTCATCCATCTCGAGCTGACGTCGCGGATTCCACTTGAGGCGGCGCCTCGCCATAAGTCTCTGCCGCATAGCCTCCTCCCGACGCAAGTCCTCGGAGTATCCGGCGGGAAAGATGTTGCGCGGGGCCTCTTCTCGCCCTGCCGGAACCTCCATGGGCTCGACGACAGGGCTGGCCGGCTCGACCGCTGCCACCGCCACTTCTACGACGGCCGCCTGCCCGTCACCCACGAGCGGCGTAACCGCCGTGATGTCGTTGTTGCCGGGCGCCGTCGTCTGCAGCCCTGGATCCGCAGAGGCCTGATGCGGCCCCGCCGCTCGTCACCTCTGGCTCCTCCATGTCCTCGTCCGAGGCGTGGATGAGCAGCGCGTCCTCCTCATCGGTTGGAACGCTGTCCCGGCGAGCTTGCAGCTCCAGCCGGAGCAGCTTCTCGAGGCACTCCTCATCGCCTTTACCCTTCTCCACCCCCGGAGCTGGCTCGACGGGGATGTCTTCCTCCATTCTTCCACCTCCAGCCACCTGCAAAATGGAAGAAAAATTAGTCAATATCATGCTAATCACTACGCTTACACTTAACCTCTACCACGACACAAGAACAGATACTGACTTCCGACACTTCGTCGGTCGGCACGTTAGCTCGCCTCGGTGGTATATACCGCTTTAGGTGCTGAATATGCACCTTAGAAGTCTTCCGGCCAGCATCTTCGAGAAGAAAGACTGTATCACCAAGCACTTCTTTAATCTCGAAGGGACCAAAATATTTTGGTGCCAGCTTACCGGAGACTCCCTTCGCAGCATCCGAAAGCGTGCTCTCGCGCCTCCATACGAGGTCGCCCACCTGAAACGACGCGCCTCTTTTATTGCGATTATACGCGCGGGCGTTGCGCTCCTGGGATGCATCGTTATGCTTCCTCACGAGATCCCAAAGAACGTCCAATCGTTTCAGACGGTCAAGCCAATGCTCAGGGTCCGCACGAACAACTACCTTCTCTCCCTCAACTTCACGTCGCAAACTCTTCACTGGCTGTGGGTGGCGCCCGTAATTCAAGAACGCCGGCGAGACCTTTGTGCTAGCTTGCACGGCCGTATTAATTGCATGTCGGAACTCATGCAAGTGCTCGTCCCACTGTCGATGATCAGCCTCGACGAACGTGGCAATCATCGTTTTTAACGTTCTATTTGTACGCTCAACCGGATTGGCTTGGGGGTGATAGGGAGGCGTGGTTACATGCTTCACACCAAAATCCTCCAACATCTCCCGGAGATGCTTATTAACGAACTCTGTACCATTGTCCGTCAATAAGAACTCGGGAGTCTCCCACCTAAATAACACCAACTCTTCAAAAGCTTTCGCCACTGCCTTCCCGTTAGCCGCACGCAATGGTTTCAACTCAATCCACCTCGTAAAAAGATCCTGAAACACTAGAATGTATTTAAATTGGCTCTTACTACGAGGCAGCTCCATCACGTCTGCAGCCACCACTGCCCATGGCCTCTCCACGATTCGCTTACCCATCAGCCCTTTAGGACCCGCCTGAGAGACTTTATAGCGCTGGCATTCGCTACACTGCTGCACGTATTCACGCACTTGGTAGTAAAAACCAGGCCAATAATATTCCCTCCTTACCCTGTCGTAAGTCTTCTCGATTCCAAGATGACCCGACGACGGGTGGCGATGTGCCTGCTCGATCACTCCAACTCTATACTCGTCTGGTACGACGAGTCTCCACCCCTCCTCTTCAAACGAGATCGGATCCAGGATCTCATCAGTAGAATAACGATAAAGCATGCCATCCATCACTTTCCATCCAGGAAATTTTCGAGGCCAACGCTGAATCTCGTTTATTCTGTCATGATACCAAGGATCCGAGATCGTCTCAAAATTCGCCACAATCGCAATCTCTCTATCGATCCCTCTAGAGAGAGCATCAGGAACCTTGTTGAGTGCGCCTTTTGTATGCACAATCTCGAAATCCCACTGCTGCATCTCGAGGGCCCAACGCGCTAGCCTCCCTGTAGGGTCTTTAAGATTTTTAAGCCAAGTTAGAGCGCTATGATCTGTTTTAGCAACAAATTCATAAGCCTCCAAGTATGGCCTCAATTTCTTAATTGCCCATAATAAGGCCAGGCACTCCTTTTCCGACGTAGTATAATTCCTCTCAGCCGGATTTAAGACACGGCTGATATACACGATCGGATGCTCAAACCCATCGTCATCTTCCTGAGTCAAAACGGCTCCAATAGCGTAATCACTAGCATCGCTTTGGACCGTAAATGACTTAGAAAAATTCGGACGAGCAAGCACAGGGGCCTTTACAAGCGCGTTCTTCAAAGCATTAAACGCAACCTCTTGTTCTTCCCTGCCACTCCCACGGTTGATCTTTCTTTAACAACTTCGTGAGAGGCACTTTAAGCTCGGACTCTTTCTCAATAAACCGTGCGTACCAGCCCACCATACCCAAAAACGTACGCAACTCTTTCACATTCTTGGGTGCCGGATAGTTCAGGACCGGCTCAACCCTTTCCGGGTCCGGCCTTAATCCGTCAGCATCCAGCCGGTAACCTAGGAAACGCACACTCGAACAACAAAATTCACACTTCTCACGATTTACCTCGAGTCCGGCTTCCACAATCGTACGCAACACAAACTCTACCCATTTCAGGTGCTCTTCGAACGTTTGCGTCACCACTATCAGATCGTCCAAATACGCGAAAACGTGAGGCTCTACCTCGGGTCCGAATAAGGCCCCGATTAACCTACAAAACGTCATCGGCGCATTTTTCAATCCGAAGGGTAAACGAACGAATTGCCATTGACCGGAGCCAGGCACAGCAAAAGCTGTAAATTGCCGGCTAACTTCAGTCAAGAACACCTGAAAGTAAGCTTTCTTTAGGTCGATTTTAGAGATATACCTAGCTTCGCGCAACTTATCCAAAATCGAATCTATATTCGGTAAAGGATAGTTATCGCGCCTAGTCGTCTTATTTACATCTCTAAAATCTATACAAAACCTATAGCTCCCTTCTCGCTTGACAATCACTGGTGCACTACACCACTCACTAGCGCTACGCTCAATAATCCCTTTCTCAAACATCTTCTTCACTTCTTCTTGAGCAAACTCGAGAACCTTGGGAGACATACGCCTAGGCGCGTGTCTCACCGGCACAGCACCCTGGACATCGATGTGGTGTTCAATAAGAGTCGTAAACCCGTGAAGCTCTCCGGGTTCTGGAAGTAACTTTTCCATCAAAGCCTTCACTTGTTCTCGCTCCTCACTTCGTATTTCAACGATGCCACAGCACTCTGCGAAAATTCTCGGATCTGAACTCAATTCACCAACTTTTGAGAAAGGACGCCATCTTCCACCAGGAATCCTCCAGAAACATCCTACCAGCGATAACTCAAAACCGTACTTGAGACCAAAATCTACCCCGAGAATGACAGGGTGACCGGTATCCGGCACGATTCTAAGATCAACTGCCTGCTCGATATTCTCTACTTCAAAAAGAACTTCAAGCACTCCAAGGATTTTCTGAGTTCCCCCAGTAACTCCACGCACCGCTAGCTGAGCCGGTTTCCATTTATCTTTAAACGCCTTTGCTTCTTCAGGGTCGATCAAAGAAATCATGGAACCTGGATCAAACAATGCACACACATCTTTGCCGTTCAATCGAACCGTTAGGTACATTCGGTTGTCGGTTATAACACCGGCCACCGTCTGCTCCTTACTATTCGACTGTTTCGGCACAGCACCCTTGAGCACGCCTGTAGCCAGACGGGACAGCGAATTCCTCAGCGAACCCGCGGATCCTTCACCCGCAGCTTTGTTCGAAGCCTCTCTGCTGCTTGGTAGAGGCGGAAACTCCAAACTCTGCGCAGGCGTCCGACTAGGCACCTCAACGCGAACTCGATTCGAAGGCTTGTCCGGCATTGTATCGAGCAGCTTACAGGCTGTGGAGAGCCTCTGGAGCTCATCCGTCAACTCCTGAGAAGCTCGAAGCGTCTTCTCGAGATGCTCTCTCTCTTTCTCACACTCACTCTGTGTCTCTCGATTTTGACGCTCCTGACTCGACTCTTCCTGCCTAACTTCCTTCTCTCGACGTTCCACCACTCTTAATCTTTCACTCGTCCTCTCGCTCACTACCGTTTCCCCGCAGGGCCCAGGGGACGCGTCTGTTGCCCTGCTTTGGCGTTTCCCAGGCTCTCCCTTACGTGCGCACAGTTCGGGCAAGTCCGGAAAACTACTCCAGGGCAGTCGCAAACTTGACACGCTACCTGTGGGCTAGCAGTTGGGCAGGCGCTCGCGTTGTGTCCCGGAAGCCTGCATTTATAGCAGACTCGCTTCGGGCACATAGAGGCTCTATGTCCAATGCCGTTACACGTGTAGCACTGTCCATAAAACGGAGCATTCGCCACAGGTGTCGGCATTGGAGTCGGGGCATGCAGCTGAACATACGAGGGCCCGGGCCATGTTTTAGATGGCTGCACTTGGCCGCTTCGCTGTCCGCTTCCAAACTCCCGTCTTCCAACTCCCTGAGGAGGCAGATTCGAGCGCATTGGCGCTATCTGCCCCGTAACACGACTCTGCTGCTCCGGCTGGTGCTGTTGCCTCGCTATGCCTTCTAGCAAAGCTACCTCACCGCTATCACTACTCCCGCTACCGCTCGCCGACGTACTCTTCTTCTTCTTCTTTTTCTTCTTCTTCTTCGACGCAGCGGGCGGCAGGCTAGGAGCCGTAGATGCAGCATGGACCCCAACTTTAGCTTCAATTCTTTTCTCCACCTTTTTCTTGCTCGATGACGGGTCGAGTGACGGAGACTCAAACCTATCATCAATCCGTTGGATGTCCTCCAAGCGCTTACCCCACTGAACCAGCGACCGCACGTCCGGCATATCTTTATCCATGATATACCGCCGGTAAGTCGGCAAGATCTGCTCAAAGATCATCCTCTTCTGGCGGCGTTCCGACGGCGGGCGACGCATAGCGTTCGCCTTCGTCTGGAACGCATCCACAAACCTCGCGATCGTCTCTCCTTCTCTCTGGCGCAAACACTGGAGATCTCTGAGCAGAGTCGAATCGCTAACTATCGTGCAGTACTTGTTCTGGAAGGCTTGCACGAAAGACTCCCAATCCACAAACATACGTTGGACGCGGTGGTACCATTTCCGAGCGTCATCCACGAAAGCCGATTGCAAGGAGCCTATTAAACATTTACCGGAAACTCCCAGCTGCTCCTTGAATAACTCGAGACCCTCAAGGAAATCCCACGCATCCTCCGTATCTCTACCCGCAAAAGAAAGACGTGCATCTCGCAACGCCCGTCTGCAGCGGGTTATGTCGCGAAAACTCACGTCTCTCTCTATGCTTGAACTGTCATCGCTACTCTTCCGGGCCATGGCTGTTGCCAACTGAAGATCGCCCGCGGCCGACTCAGTCGTCGAAGGTAAAACCTGCCGACTGCGTCGCCTCTGAGCAGTATCCTCGACCCTCACTCTATCACGACGACTCACTAACTTGCTCGGACGCGGCGCCGACATCAACACAGATTCTTCTTCTGACGATCCGCTCTGTGAAGAGTCATCCGCATCCGAACTCACCAACACCTTCTTCTTTGCTTTCTTCAGGGAAACCTTCCCTTTATGCGGCGTAGAGGCCGCTGCAGGAGGCTTCCCTGTCTCCGCTGAATTAGGCGGCAGACTCGGGCTCTCGCCTTGGTTAGCTGGCCCACCCGCTAACGCCATAGAAGGAGCAACTTGCGTAGTTGCTCCTCTCAGCGTCTGCGGAATAATATCACCCTGTGATGCAAAAATTTCTGTCATCACAGATGATACGATCTGCCGTACCTGCTCCTGCATTCGGAGGGTCAGCCCGTCTACCTCAATCGACTCCGGCTTGGAGGTTCCCGGGACATCTACCCCTTGTTTAAAAACAGTCGGGGGATGATCCTTAGGATCAACTCCAATCTCTCGAACACGAACTCCCGACGAACTCTCACTATCCTCTCCGGTCGTGCTGGTCGTGATAGCTGCCGCGCCGTCATCCTTCGCGGGGCTGTTTTCACGATCCGTTCCTCGCTTCTGGGGAGAAATCGACGGCAACCACAAATCGTAACAAACCAAAGGAGGATCCAATGGTCCGGCGTCATAGTTGTCGTCGTATCCTTCGACCCAGGGAACGTCCAGCCGAGGCCGGGCAACCATGAGCAGGAAACGCCATAAGCGCTCCCGCAACTCATTGTGGTCGCCCTGAAAGCAGAGCTTGCTTCGACATAACTCCATCACCACACGATATATGGGCATGCCTCGCACATGCCTCCGCAGGCGCCTGGCCTTTGCGGATGCAAGTGGCAAGGCACGCACGCGCTCACCATAATGCTCACAAACTCTATTAATGGCGGCGACGCGGTCGCGAGCGCGCTGCATCGCCGCCTCCTCCTCCTCGTCGACACTTATCGTCTCCACGCCGCTAATGGAGGACCGTTTCCTTTGGTCCGCCATTACGGCCCCAACCACACTCAAAGGGTGGTCGCGTCAACACTCAGGCGGGTACAAAAGGTACCGCCGAATGGCAACACCCTCCCCCCGCTTTCTAGGTGCTGGACCGTACCTCTGCGCGCTCTGCCAGCTATATATATAAAAAAAAATTAAAATACTGAAAAGAAGAAAATATGAAATATGAAAATCCCCCCCTCTCAAGCTGGAAATCAAAACACAACAATTTCAAAAAAAAAAAGAAAAATGCTAAATAAAACAAAACACAAAAGAAAACAACTTACAAAATACAAAAGAAATTACAAAATATAATAAAAATATTAAATATCATAAAAATATTATTAAATATAATAAAAATATTGTTTGTTACAAATAAATTATTATCATAAAATATTTTAAAATTATCCCAATATTAAAAATACAACAGCACGCTCGCTACGGTCGCCGCGACACACACAAACACCACCTTATTTAAATAAAATATTTGCACAAATGTGCACTCCTGCACTTCCTCTGTGCCCCTGTGCACGAAGAAATACAACCCCCCCTTCGCCCCCTGGAGCCTCCACGCGAGGGGTTAGTGTAAACCACCGACACGCCCTTTGCTATTGGCTCTAACTCGACAGCTGTCGGCCTCCGAGGAGCTCGCTCAAACGCAAGCTCTTACCTCCCCGCGCCGCGCGCGGCGCCAAGCAGTCGACACCTGTTCTTCACGGGACCTCCGACAGCCAGGCACAAAAATGGAGGGGCGGCCGCGGCTGGATCAGCGCGCGAACGCAAGCAATCACTCAAAATTTTTTTTTTTTTTTTTTTTTTTTTTTTTTAAATTATTTATTTAATTTTTTCTTTTTTCTTTCCTTTAGTCAGTGACAAACCAGGGCAAAAACCGCGAAATCAATCATTTGCACAAAAAAAAACAAAAAAAAAAAATTTTATTTAATTATTATTATTAATAATTATTAATTATTATTATTATTAATAATACTAACTTAAATAATATTATTAATAACAAAACAAAAATAAAAATTTATCCGCTCAGCGTTTTATTTCAGCGCGGAGCTACGAACTATTATCCCCCCTCCTACACACACATACACTCTCTTTTCACTAACGCTATCACCACACACTAAAACTAACTAAATCGCGCGTAATTTTCGCGCCCACTCCCTCACGAAAAAGTTAAAAATTTTCGTTCGCGATCCCTACCGCCGGCGTCCTGTCACGGTCGCCAATTTGTCACGTGGCGGTTACCGGGTGGCTAATTTCGCCCGGCTCCCAGCCACCACGCGACTGTAGAATTCTCCGCTCTCTCCTCCCTCCGGTCAGTGTAGTCGCGCGGAAAATTCGCGGACTCGGCGGGGCGAGCCTGGGTGCTCGCTGCTATAGGGACGCGAAAAAAATAGGGAAAGGTGCGCGAAATAATTACGCGGATGTTTAAAAGTTAAAATTAATATTTATTACAATAAATAGACAAAATAAACCCGACAAATCAACGAACCTATTTAATAACTTTCTCTCTCTCTCTCTCTCTCTCTCACTCTCCCGACGCGGATGATCGCGCACGCGTTAAAAAATATATTATCTTAAATCTACTTACTCTAACGGCGGCGGCGATCTCCGAATTGGCGGGAAGATGCTTGCCCTTGTTTCGTCAATCTCTAACCCGCAAGGGCGAGATCAAAACGTCCCAAAGGTTCGCTTGTTGTTGCTGCTACTCCTTGTATCACCAATCTCTAACCCGCAAGGGCGAGATCAAAGCGATACAAGTTCGTTTCTTCTATCGGCAGGGGAATGCACCTGCACCTCGGTGCACCGCTTTCACTCTCTCTCTCTGTCTCTCCTTCAATCTATCACTCTATCTCTCTCTCTCACTCACTCTCTCTAATAAACTGAAAACGCGTCACGCGAAAAAGAATGTAGCGCTCCGCTGCGAAACGTCTCGGGAGGCACCGTGTCCCGAGACACACTAAACTAAATCGTGCGATCGAACAAGGATCGAGGGCCGATCGCGCGCCTAATTGCCCTCTCTCCTTGATTAGCCGCCGCGGCCCGCGCGCTTTCCCGCGCGATAATTACCGCGGTGCGCCGAATTTCGCGCAGCCCACTTGCCCCCCACTCGGCGCATGGTCAAGGCGGCGAGCACGTGCTCAGTACCGCGGTGACCACGGCGAGATACTCGTCGCAAAACTCAAATGTCCAGAAATATTGCCAGTAAGGTATCTAGCATGATCAAAAATGTAAAAAACAACTAACATCAAGCGTATAAGCATGCGTACTTCTAATAAAATGTACAAGAATTGCAATATTGCTGTAAGAATTAGTCAAAAATGTCTAATAAACACCTAACATCCAGTTAAGAGTATCTAAGCATTGATAGCCACATATAACCTCAAATGGCCAAGAATTTACAATATTGCTGTAAGAATTAGTCAAAAATGTCTAATAAACACCTAACATCCAGTTAAGAGTATCTAAGCATTGATAGTCACATATAACCTCAAATGGCCAAGAATTTACAATATTGCTGTAATAGTTGGTCAAAAATGTCTAATAAACACCTAACATCCAGTTAAGAGTATCTAAGCATTGATAGCCACATATAACCTCAAATGGCCAAGAATTTACAATATTGCTGTAATAGTTGGTCAAAAATGTCTAATAAACACCTAACATCCAGTTAAGAGTATCTAAGCATTGATAGCCACATATAACCTCAAATGGCCAAGAAATTGCAATATTGCTGTAATAATTGGTCAAAAATGTCTAATAAACACCTAACATCCAGTTAAGAGTATCTAAGCATTGATAGCCACATATAACCTCAAATGGCCAAGAATTTACAATATTGCTGTAATAGTTGGTCAAAAATGTCTAATAAACACCTAACATCCAGTTAAGAGTATCTAAGCATTGATAGTCACATATAACCTCAAATGGCCAAGAAATTACAATATTGCTGTAAGAATTAGTCAAAAATGTCTAATAAACACCTAACATCCAGTTAAGAGTATCTAAGCATTGATAGTCACATATAACCTCAAATGGCCAAGAATTTACTATATTGCTGTAATAGTTGGTGAAAAATGTCTAATTAACAGCTAACATACAGTTAAGAGTATCTAAGCATTGATAGCCAAATACAACCTCAAATGGCCAAGAATTTACAATATTGCTGTAAAATTAGTCAAAAATGTCTAATAAACACCTAACATCCAGTTAAGAGTATCTAAGCATTGATAGCCACATATAACCTCAAATGGCCAAGAATTTACTATATTGCTGTAAGAATTAGTCAAAAATGTCTAATAAACACCTAACATCCAGTTAAGAGTATCTAAGCATTGATAGCCACATATAACCTCAAATGTCCAAGAAATTGCAATATTGCTGTAAGAATTAGTCAAAAATGTCTAATAAACACCTAACATCCAGTTAAGAGTATCTAAGCATTGATAGTCACATACAACCTCAAATGGCCAAGAAATTGCAATATTGCTGTAATAATTGGTCAAAAATGTCTAATAAACACCTAACATCCAGTTAAGAGTATCTAAGCATTGATAGTCACATATAACCTCAAATGGCCAAGAATTTACAATATTGCTGTAATAGTTGGTCAAAAATGTCTAATAAACACCTAACATCCAGTTAAGAGTATCTAAGCATTGATAGCCACATATAACCTCAAATGGCCAAGAATTTACAATATTGCTGTAAGAATTAGTCAAAAATGTCTAATAAACACCTAACATCCAGTTAAGAGTATCTAAGCATTGATAGCCACATATAACCTCAAATGTCCAAGAAATTGCAATATTGCTGTAAAATTAGTCAAAAATGTTAATAAACACCTAACATCCAGTTAAGAGTATCTAAGCATTGATAGTCACATATAACCTCAAATGGCCAAGAAATCGCAATATTGCTGTAATAATTGGTCAAAAATGTCTAATAAACACCTAACATCCAGTTAAGAGTATCTAAGCATTGATAGTCACATATAACCTCAAATGGCCAAGAATTTACTATATTGCTGTAATAGTTAGGTCAAAAATGCTAATAAAACACCAACATCCAGTTAAGACTATTTAAGCATGATATTCACATATACCTCAAATGCCAGAATTACAATATTGCTGTAATAGTTAGTGAAAAATGTCTATAACACTAAAATCAGTTAAGAGTATCTAAGCATGATAGCCACATATAACCTCAAATTGCCAAGAATTACAAATTGCTAAGATATTAGTCAAAAGTCTAATAAACACCTAACATCC